>VZRO01002612.1:410693-507339 GCA_013397915.1 Daphoenositta chrysoptera
GTGTGTCCTTGAGAAATTGTTTTGAAAAGTTTGCTTTCCTCTTGCACCCAGTCTTAAAGGCACAGGATTCATCTTCTGGGCATAGAGTGGTGATAGGGGATACACATCATAAAGTCACCCCAAGACAGGGCAGCTGCTAAAGGTGTCAGCTTTATTACAGGCCAGCAGAAAGAGCTGAATTAGGCTTGTGACAGCTCCACCACTGCTTCCTAATGTAGACCAAACCACCACATTGACCTTCTCCATTCCTTACCTGCCTAGCTGTACTTGCTAACCTGCCAGCTTTGCATAATACTGAATTGTTTTTGCACATACCCCCTTAGATAAGAAGGAATTTTTCAACCACAAAATGCGGTAATATGTATTGACTGATTAAACCCAGATTTTTTTCCACAATAAAACCTCTTAAATAAATACAACTTTCAGAAATGTTTAGGCAGACATCTGTAGAAACTAGGACTTTAATAACACTGCATAAATTGTGGTTCTTTAGATAATATTTTTGCTTTGTTTTCATATACATGTCTGTCATTAGTCATGTGAAAAACTTAAAAATTTCGGGTTTTGGAATGAAAACTCCCCAGATCTTGCTTGCACAGGATTACATTATGCATCTCATGGGCAGGAGCTCATGTTGAACTCCTGGTTTTAAGTACATTCCATGTCCTGGGAGGTTGGAAGTAGATTTAGCTAGGGTGCTTCAGGACAGCTGTGCAATAGTTCAAGTTGTCCTTAACCCCCTTCATTGCACTGGATTAGCCCATGGGGAAAAGAATGAGCTTATAAGCCCTCTAGCTCGCCACAATAAGTCTTTAATGACATGCTTTAAATTCAGGGTGTCTGGTGTTTTGTTGTGCGCTTTTAACACTTCAGCTTCCAGTTTGACTCCTGCATTGAGGCAGGAAAAAAACTGTCAAATATATTGTGGCCCCAAATATATTTCTGGATATACTTCTTGATCCTTGATTCATGTTTATTATTCTGGTCCTTCTCTTTTTAATGACTCATTAAAAATAGGAGTGAAACAACCCCCCAGATCCCAGCGAAGTTAACATTTGGATATCTTCTAATAGCTTAATTGGAAAAAAAAAAAAATACTTGTCCTATATAGTCAGTTTTGTCACTGTCTAAACTGGAACAAAATTTATATAACAAGTTTGACTGCCTTTGTTTAAGAGAAAATGCTACTTCCACTTCATTTTTGTATGTCCTTCCATTATAATAACAAAATAACTATGAAAATAAGTATGCAGTGAAAGTTTCATTGACCTGTGTTTTTGGTAAACATGGTCCCTGCTATGGGCAAATATTTTTAAAGTATATATATTATTTCTTTTCCAAACCTAATAGTACACATTGATGGCAAACTTTTGCTATAGTGTGCTGCATAAATATAGCTCTTGTCCTGTTCTTTTTCCTCAGAGGCCCCAGGTATGAAATTTCTCTTTCTCCAAGGGAGAAGAAGTAGTGAAGGAAAGTTGAAGAGCAACTCACAAGACAGATTAGTGTAGTTAAATAAAAGGGCAGAACTGTACTTACAAATGGCAAGAACCCCTGGTATATTTGAGGGATGGCTTTGCAGAGACACAAGAGTTTAATTGGAGGTTCTCCCTGGAATATTACTTTCTCAGTTAATAAAGATTTTATGTGGTCAAGAATTTGAAGTGCTTGGATTTCCTTTAGTTTCCACAATGTCCCATGTTAAATAGAGATTAATAAAAAATTAAGTGACATTCCTAAGAAATATGGAAATAGACTAAGTTAACATCACTGGAGCCATAATGGCTTCCTATGCAGATATTTTCATTGCACTTTTAATAAAAATAGTCCTGGACAAATAATTAACAGTGCAGTATCTCATGGGTCTTTCCTTGTGATATACTATAATCACTTGAGGTAAAAATCTTTGTCCCCAGGAGTCTATCAACATCATAGCTGTTATTCTTTTACACATAGGAATGTGGAGTGCAGTTGTCAAGCTCTGCACATTTGAGACTTGAGGTCAATCATTCCTATTGAAATGTTACCATTCTCTGGCTGGAGAAACGCAGGGTTGATCATGTGAATACTATGGAAGAGCAGTCATCTGTTTCAGGACAAGTATATAGAATAAAAATTAGCTTAAGTTTTTCCATGTGCACCTGACATGTCCATTTAAATAAAGAACACCAAAGGAAGCATTAAGCTCACATATACCCCAAACCTGGCTCATAACCATGCTTGATATTCTGGCAGTTATTCTGGATTTGATTGGCAACTATTTTAATAGGTTAGACACTAGTCCTGGAGGCAACAGGACTAGTTCATGGGGTATGTCACCATGACGTGGTGAAAATATAACTGGAGCACATGCAAGCGTAAGACCTTTGAATTAGGAGGAAAACATTTCAGTGAAGATGTGTTGCATGGACTCTATTAGTGACAGGGAGTGTATTTATGATCTCTAGCCAGCCTGCAAGCACTAAAGATTGATCTGCCATGTCAACACCACTCTGGTTTCCCTGCTGGCTTGAGTAAGTTAGAATGTGATCACACCTCTGCTTTGTGGTCTTTTATTCCTCATCTGTGTTTTACAGCAGTGTGATTGTGTGGCTTTAAGTTACAGACTTTAACCAACCCAATCTGAAAATGTATAAACTGTTTCATTTTGAGTGTTTATAAAGAGGTGGTGGGAGGGTGGTTCTCAAGAAACCTATATAATCGCTAAACTTAATTTCCACGATGCAAAGTTGTTTTCTTCTTTAAACCAGGAGATAGTCTCAAAATATGGTTTACTCTGGTCAGTTCTACACCAGGATCAAGGGAAATGCAAACTGCAGTCATTGTTTCCTGATGAAAGGCTTTGATCATGGTGGATTTGATATGAATGGTGAT
Source organism: Daphoenositta chrysoptera (assembly GCA_013397915.1). Lineage (NCBI taxonomy): Eukaryota > Metazoa > Chordata > Aves > Passeriformes > Daphoenositta > Daphoenositta chrysoptera. The sequence goes on from VZRO01002612.1 coordinate 413,568, forward strand.
CAGGACTGTTGCTACATATACTATCCCATAGTGCGTGTTTTAGCATGTGCTGCAGTTTCAGTGGACCAGTTCTCAAAGCTTTCCAGTAAGCAGTAAGTGGAAAGTTCAAATGGGTACTTATATTTGCCAATGGGAGGAAAAATAATATTTTTAATAAGAAAAATACACTTGCTTTACTTCAAATGGATTTTAAAATCTCATTGTACCTGATAGCTATATGTTTTATTGTGTGATGTTTGGAATAGACATTTTTTATGGAAAATGTTTCTGAGAAGATGATCTCGGGGATGCTATTGTTTTGTCTGCTGTGACGTAAGGCAGGAGCACACAAGTCAGCATTTCTCTTCTTTAGAAGCTTAGATTAATTTATTTTGACAGCATTTCCAACCCGTATAGTAGCTTAGGACTATCTGTGCTACCTTCCTATTTTAGACAAGCTATGCTTTGCGTGAGACTGTTAATTTGGCAAAGGGCATGGGTTCACATTTGGTTTTCATAGACTGATAGATTTAAAGGCCAGAAGAGACCATTATGATCATCCAGTCTGACCTCCCACTTCAATCAGGGCACAAGCCTCACGCAATGGTTGCTGCAACACGATCATGCCTTCAGCAGCAACATGATCATGATCTAGACAGCTCTTTAAAAATGTGATCAGTCCTGAGTTGCCTTCTTCTAGTTTTTAGCATTAATTTTTCCAACTTAGACTCCAGTTCCTGGATCATATCATTTTATAGGCATGCAGAGTCAAAATGAAACATCATCCTTAACTGTCCTTTTCAATTACATGTCTGCGATTTCATCTACTTGGATTTATCCCAAGATTATAGGAATATTTATGTTGTATAATTGTCAGAGCATGCTAAATGGACAGTAAGCATTCTTTTCACTTTATACTAGATGTTGTAAAAACAGTTTCAAAGCATGCATGGAATGTCAAGATCTTGGGCTGGATCTACATTGGTAAGTCAGGAAGCATTCAGCCTTGCTTTTGCTTTTTGAGAGCAGTTTGCATCTACTGAGTTAACATATGTGAAGCCTGTCCACAGAGCGAATGTAGAGCAACTACTGTGCTTTACAAAAAGCAGCCCTAGAGTTTCTAAGATCAGTTTTTAACAGACAGATAACAATGAAAATGAGCAACCGACAAAAAAAGGTACAGAAAGGTAGGTGCAAATGTTTAATGAATTATGATTTCCCTAGAATGTTACCAAAAATATATTTTTAATGTGGTTTGCCCAACAGACCAGCAGTAGAAGATTAGGTGGGAAGATGGAAGATACTTGGAATCAGTTTACTCTGCTACTCATTCTCACATGTACTCATCATAATGTGAGAGCACACTTTCTTCGGACTTGAAACCTGGCTACAATTCGCTCTCCTAGGAATTCCAGTCTACAACAACTGGATTAATTTTCCAAGTTGGCCAGACCTCCAAATCTGGCACTGTAGTCTTACGCAACTGGGGAAGTTCTTGGTGTGATGAGAAATAAGGTTGCAACACTTTGGAAAGTCTCTGAGTAAATATCTGTTTCTGAGATGTAAATGTTTAGGCCTTTTCTGTGTCCCCCTATACGGAGTAAAGAAAGAGGGCAGAGCTCAAACTCTGCTTCTGGTACCTAGTATTGTGTGGTAGCTAAAGTGGCACCATGGTCTGTCTGAGAAAATAATAGGGGAAAGTATTAGAGGATGATACTGCCAGGAGAAAAAAAGTAAAAATACTGCAGGAATTACCAAGTTTTATGACCTTTAAAACTTTCAGAATCAGGCCACTTTTAAGAGCTGCCGTTCAGTACTGCCCTAGTGAAACTGGAAAGATTGACATTTGTTTCAGAAAGCAGCCACCAGGTTCTTGTCATCTGGTAAAGCATTAATATCAACTGATGTTCTTAAAAAAAAATTTAACAAAATTCTGATCATGCTTGACTTAAAAAAAACCAATCTCTTGCATACCAAACTGCATGGAAACAAAATTCCAGACTTCCCATATTAAAAATTGCACAGTTCAAGGAGCATGGGAATGGATTAACTCCAGTTTTTCTAAGGCAAATCACTTATTTTGTAGTTTTCTTCCATTTTCAGGGTCAGGAAATGCAGAAGATATCCAGAGACCTGTGTGAAGCCATAATAATATATATGGTTTATATTTATAGACATCGGATAGGAAACTTATTCTAAGATTTTGTTCTTCATCCTATATATATATATATTTATATATACAGGAATATAAATTATTATATCCAGATTTTGGAAATATCCTGAATATAATAATCTGTATATAATCTATGGTTCAATACATTTCTGTTTCAGAGAAAAACGCTGACTCTTCATGCATTGATGGCTTTAGTTGAAGAGAAATAGCTTTCAGTTATTTAAAATCACTGCAGTTTTCCACAACCGTTTTGAATACATTTTTTCTTCATAGTATGTATAAGTACCAACTGTTAGTACTTTTTATGTCCAATAATGCATTTTAAATTAGATAACCTCAATCAAGAATACACATTTTTCACTGAAACATTTTAGTGTAAAATATTACAACATGTAACGAATCAATATATAAGATTAAGAAGTTATATAAATAAAATTTCAAGAGTATTTGGACATTTGGATCATCTTAAGGAACTGTTTTTTGAAGACAAAAGTTATCTGATATTGTAACTATATATAATATTTTGAATTTGCATGTGAGTCTCAGCCCTTCAAGGCGACGTCTGACAGCACAGCAAACATGCCTTTGCAATTAAGATCATTCACAGTACAGCTTAAGGAAATGTGGGATCCAGTGCAAACAGTTCTTTAAAAATGCCCGTTCTTGTTACTCTTTGTTTTAATGGGCTATAAAATAAATGTGGTGTAGAAGGTGTTTTTACAGCCAGAGCTTGTCATACACAATATGCATGGCTCTGCTGGCAAGAAAATGCCAAAATTATGGACTTCAAACACCCATCACGCTTCTTGGAAGGGTCATATATGTAAAGCCATCAAAATGTTGTGCTTTCCGTGGTGGAACAGAACTGACTGCCTCTCCAGTGCTCACAGCATCAGCCCTGGTACATGCCAAAGTGTGTATCAGTCACCAGTGAAATACTCCCACCTTCATTTGTTCGTAGCCAAATGCAAGAATGGGAAGGGAACTGCACGGCTGCAGAAAGGGAGGGCAAGGAACAAAGTGTTTTAAACCAGCATGAAACGGGCAGGGAATAATAGCACCAGAAAACACACACGCACCCTAAATGCGTGTATGGAGGTGGGGACTGGGGGAGGATTACCCAAGCCAGGTGAGTTAATGGTAGCTGCAGGGACTGGAATGATAGAACAGATACACCAGAGGGAAAGCAGCAGTGTGAAGAAAAGAAGGTCATTAATAAAACATGATGAGGGTTGAAATTAATGAAAGTTGTGCAGAGACACTTGCAGCCCTTGTCAGGAGAAAAGCACAGGACCCGCTTGTGGTATTCTTGTTCGGTAACTCCGGGGAGTGGGCCAGAGCTGTCACAGACCTGCTCCTCACGTGCTTGCCTTTCCTTCCTGGGGATACAGGCAGGAGAAGGGAGGCTGAAACATTTGTGGCTAGATCTCAATCTCCCATGCAATAGAAGAGAGCCAGGATGCAGCCTCAGATCTGTGAGCTGGAAGGGACTTTGCAGATAATTATGGCAGCCGTAATCAGTTGATAAACACAGAAACACGCCACAAGTTCTCTCTTAAGAACAGTTAGTGAAGGCAGAGTTTGTGAGTAGGTATTTCATTCTTACGCATAGAAAGGGTGTTTTTCTTTAGAATTATTTATTTATAAATGTAACTCTGATGAACTAGGGAATTAAATCTAATAGATCAACCCCCCCCCCCACCCCAGCACTGTGAATCCTAAGAAGAAAGTGCTGACCAGCTCAGAGACCTCAGTTAGCAGCAGGCTTTTAAATTCAGATCTTAGACTGAAAGCAGGAAATAAGGAGTCAAAAATGTTCTCAGTTAAAATAAACCACTTTTTTGGGGAGAAATGTTCTTACCTTTTCTGGTCTTCTCCTTACTCATTTTTTTTTCCTCCTGAATAAAACTAATTGCTTAATCTAGTTATTATTAAGTCCTTAGAAAACCTATTTTCCAGAATTCACTCTTATCTTGAATTTTTCCCTCTCTTGTCTTGCATAGACAAAACATCTAATCTAATCAAACATGTAATGGAACAGATCAATATGAAAGTCTCATGTTCATACCTGTGGAATTAGATTTTTCAAATATTCACCTAAATAACAATTCTTTGAAATGCTAATTTTTTTCTTTCATTTTAACAGCAAAATTTGGAGAGTAACCTCACCAACCTTATTAAGAGGAACACTGAACTGGAAACTCTTCTGGCAAAACTCATTCAGACTTGTCAACATGTAGAAGTGAGTACTGACCTTCATTTGAAATACTTATAAACTTACTTACATTCACTTCTAGCATTAAGGAGCAAACATTTAAACAAAAAAACCCCAACCAAACAGACAAAACCCCAACAAAACAAAAAAGAACAAACAAACAAATGAAGAAATTAATTTAAATAATGATAAACTGACTTGAAGCTTTTTCACTGATAAGTGGCATTCTCAATACAGATAACCTCCCTTGCATTCCTTTCTGTCCTGTTTTAATTATGGTGTGTTCATATGGCCTCCACCACTACTGTACTTGAACACATCATTTACTGTCTGTAACGTTTGCCTTTCCGGATCCTTTGTGAGAAAGAGAAATATTTACAGGTGGAAAATGAAGGCAAAGATATAGGAACACCCAGATCCCCAACCTCAATTAGGTTTCTGTTTACCACTGGTTTTGTTTTTGTTTTGCTTTTATTTTAATCAGAATTAATTATCTAAATGCATATCTTTGCTCAAATTTCATAAATGAAATATATTTATCTTCCAAAGAACACAGGTGCTTACAGGCCTTTTAGTTGTTTCACTTACATATTCCAGTCTGTGTATCAAAAAAATCTTTGGCAGGGTGGTATCCAAACCTATACTTTCCCCCCGCAGAAAAGGTGAAAAATAGTTCACCCAAAAAAGACAAAGCAAACAAACGAAAACAACAAAAAAAAAGAAACAAATCCAAACCAACCAGCCAACCAAAGCCAAACAACCCCTATCTTCCAAAGAGATAATCTTGTCTGTGTCTGTATCTGCTCCACTTCTCTGGAGCCTCACTAACTTCACGGCACTCAATAAAACCATAAAAGTCTATCCACAGTTTCAGACATGAGGTGAATGGTTTAATTTCTTTATATAGGCACCAGTAACTCCAGGCAGAACAACTGGAACGACATTAGTAGGTAATGAGAGACAGAGATAAGGCACATTTTCTTCCTCTGCGTCTGAAACTCAGAGCGAACCCCACGAAGCAGATGGGCTCAGGACAGCATAAGGCCTCGTCTTCATTGGCGGCCTATGTCCAAGATGTGCTAAATCTGAAAAATTTAAAATTGCTTCTCCATCTTCTCTGCAGTTCTGCAATATACTACCAGCTCTAAGTTTAGTATTACAAAGAATCCTACTTGTTCAGCTGGTAACAGATGCGCTACTGTCCCTGGAGTCCTGTTTGAGAAAATTTCTCTGTAGACGTAAAGCAATCGCAGCATACTTGTTAATGAATTCCTACCATGTTTTATTCATCAAATTAGTCTAATTAGCATTTAAATTAGCTAAATATTAAGAAATGAGCTTCAGTCAAAACCTTGGACCTCGGCTGTGCTGGAAATTGGGCAAGTGGGGATGTAGAAGTAAACTTTGAAGTTATCTCTATTTCTCAGAGCTCTGTGAAAACTTCAGATATGATGTGCCTATCTCCAGCATTGGAGAAGCTGGGGCTTAGACAGATTTTTGAAAAGTCAGAACACTCTTTTTCTTCTTGCTTGTTCATGAGAGAAATTCATCCCAAGCCAGGAACCCAAATGAAAAAAACAATATATTGGCTAAAACATTAACACTGCAAATTTCAAATTAAAAAATATTATGAAAAGTTTCCAATGACTGCATTAGTTTTGACATATGAACTCACTCAAATGTTGAAACTGAACAGGAGGTTAATTTTACAGCGAGTGCTTTCTTTTTCATTTTTAGATATATTATATTACAGATAATAATATAAAATACGATGTACGTAATTTGAAAACTTATAAAAACATAGGTAGTAAATTTAAAGACTTCTATTACCTACTTTGATTTTCCTTACCTAATTTGAAATAATTTTAATTTTGATTTAGATTTTGGGGGCTTCAAAACCAGTTAAAAAAAAAAAAGGAAATAAGCTTTCAGTTTCACATATAGTTAGAACTTCGAGAAACAAGGAAGGAAAGGAAATTATTATTATTCCTTATATTGAAGTTACCAAGATTTTATTCTGAGATATATAAACTTTTAAAATTCATGCTAATTAACATTTATTTGTAGTTATAAACAGAAATATTTTTTAAAAGCCTTTATCATGTCATAAGCCAGAAAATTCAATATGACATGAAAAATGAAAGAGGAATGTCTTTTTTGGCTTTTGATATGGAGCAGAAACTGATGTTTCCAAAAATGAACAACAAACAGGCTCTGTGTGTTTTGAATAAATGAATCCTCGCCAGCCAAACCAAATGTTGTCACAAAGCCACTGTTTCTCATCAACCAAGGGAGCTGTCAATGGCTTCCCAGGAACCAGCTTTATGGCAGATTAGTGATCCACCCTTGCATCCTTCCCAACTGTAATTTCATCCATAGCAAAGGCCAAATCCCAATCTCTCTGTTGTAAAACTAATGCTTATTCCTTTCTGAAACAGTTATTTTCACTTTTTTCTCCCACGAGCAGGCAAGGACTGATCAGTGATGTTGATTATCTGGAAGCTGGAGGCCTTCCAGCCACTGGGGAGGGGGGGTATCTGGTTTGGCCTCTCATCACAGCAATGGAGACATAAATTTTGCCTATTTTTAGATGGAGTTTATCAATTTATGACAGGATTTATCCTGATGGAGAACCTGATCTGGGGACACTCAAGAAGTTCGCTTCCAGTCTTGCATTCCTGTGGGTGGTTCTGGTCATAAGAGCAGGAAAACCTTTGTGAATAAATCAAGCCAAACCTGTATTCTTTACTGCTTTAACTAAGATTTAATATTAACCATTTTATAATAATAATAATTTTAGTATCTGAATGTCTGCTTTCATGCCTAACATGGATGTATAGTCTGTGCTAATAGCTTATGGTAAAAATTTTTAAAATTCCATTTTCTCAAAGGGAACCACACCCTGAAATGTGATTGCTTGAGACTTTAACACTCTTTTCTGTCCCAAATCTTTCTGTTTCTTTAGGAGTATGCTGACACACTGGTTCTACTCATCTTTCAGACACATCTCTAACATGTTTTTCGTTTTAAACTAATTTTTCTGTCTTTCCAATCTCCCTTCCTCTGTAACCCTGTCTGTCATTACTTGGTTTTGCAGAAACCCTTAAGGCTGTTAATCAGGAAACCTTTGTTTTCCTTCCTTAGAGACCATGGCAGGTCTACAACCTCATGCTTTTGGCCTGGCTGCTTTCTGCAGAGCACCCCCTCACCCCGGGCAGCTCGCTGGGCTGGCCCTGGTGAGGCAGCTCTGCTCCTCACTCAGTGCAGGGAAGGCAGCTGTGGCTGCCTCCCCTGGAATGGCAGGGTTGGCTGCATAAAGTGATAAATCATAGGATAAAATAGAGCCTTCTCCACAAACTGAGAAAAGGAATAGAAATGGCTACTACTTGGATATATATTTCCTTGTAGTCCTAGTCCGCAGCATCCACACATCTGATAGTATCTGTAGAAAAATTTAAAAAACTTTAAAAATTTTAAAAACATTAAAAACCGTCTTGGATAATTTTATCTTTGAATTTTCTGCAGGCGCCTTGTACAAGTCTTCCAAAAACACTGTGGTAGAATTGGGATTGACAGGCCCAGGATAAGGTGAATCCCTGGTGGCAGCACCCCCGCGGCCACCCCAAAACCCCCAGCCAGGTCTGCCCCGTCCTGCTGGGTGCTGGAGGGGCCCCAGGGTGGCCTTTGGCACACCTGCCCTGCCTGTGAGCACTGCAGCACTGCCACCCTCCCCTGCCTCCCACGCCTGCCACACGCCAGGGGATGGGGCTGCGTCCTGCTCTGCTCCTCTGCCCCTTCCAGCTGGATGCAGCTCGGGATTGAGCCACTTCTCCGTTGAATCCGGGAAGGATAAACTGCTGTAAGCGTTTAGGTTCTCCCCTTGGTTTTAGTGGTACAGGTTTCTCTGGCTGACAAAGTGCTGTGTCACAGAAAATTTGCTTCTTTGTCATAATTTCCATTCTATGAGTGTGTGAGGTTTCTGTAGAAGTCTTTTAGATGATGGTATTCATTGACATAAGGCACAAATTTGAGCATGAGACTCTTATGCCAGTTACTTTTTTTTCTAAGCAATTTGAGTTTTGTTTTTGGATTGTTTTTCTCATCTCTTCTAGGAAATACATGATTAAATGTCTGTTATATAGTCAATACCATGAAGCTTCTCATCTGTTAGACAGAAACATAATCTGAACTCAGCTGGAGGAGAAATTGGAGCAATTATCTAGGGGGGAGGAGAAAGGAAATAGGTTTTGCTTGCAGACAGCTTTATAACATCTGTATCTCAGTCTTTCTGCTTGTTTTGTTTTGAATTCATCAAACGTCATAGGAAGCAAGTTCTGGACAACACTGTAAAATAATTTTTGGTTGTATAAAGAAGAAGAGGCATTTTCATCTAATTGTGTAAGCCTTAATCTGCTGCATCCTTTGCTCTTCGTATATAATGGAAATGCTCAGTTTCTAGCTCACTTCTAAAGATCTGCTGCAGGCTAAATCTCAGTGTAAAGTTCCCAGTCAAAAAGTGGTTTTTTGTGTGTCAAATGGTGTTTTTATAGTCATGTTATATAATAATCTGCATAAAAAGTAATGTAGTGAAAGAACCTTTATTTCACTGGCACATATACTCAACACTCACACATAGCAGATACATTTTAAATCAGTGCAAAATGGTAGTTGAAAACCAACGAAGAGAAGATGGTAGAACATAAAAAATCCCGCTGTTGCCCTTTTTATATATGGCTGATAAAAAAGAAATAAGCCAAACAGGAAAATTATATAATAATGGAATTTTGAGTTTCTGGTAAGACTTCAACTACAAGACAGTTCCTTCAAATTTTGCAGCAAAATGTCTCCATCAATTTTTGTATAAGATACCTATGGCATTTCTGTTACTTGAGAGACAGCGAAATCAAAACTCAGCTGTCAATACAATTCCCAAAGGACATTCTAACAATAAAGAGGCTTTGTCTGTGACAATAAAAAACAGTGAGTACTCAATTTCACAAATTTTCACGGTATTCGCTCCTTGAGATTTGGGATTATTTTTGTCAAAACCCAAGTAAACTGAGAAGTTCTCAATAGAAGAATTTAGTTGGAAAGCCTGTATGTAAATGCTGGTGTCTGAACTGCAGCAAATGGCCTTCAGAATCATACAAAGTGTTTGGAATAAGGAATCTACTTTGCTGGGGATTTTTTTTTCCTAGGAAAGGAGCAATGGGTTAGATAAGTGCTTACTATCATTGTGGAATATGTGTGAAAACTTGGCAGATAACTTGGAAAGGAATTCCACAGAAATTTGCTTTTTCCTCTGCCCCACTATCTTCCATTTTTTTGAAGATGCTCGTCCAGCAGCTACTTTTATTTACTATATTTAAGTGCTAAAAGTAAATTATATTTTTTTGTTTCTGAAATAGACAGGAAAATATGAGTTGAAGGAAACTGGGAGTTCTCACTCACAGTAAGATACTAATTAGCAAACCTGATGACATGCATAAAACCCTAAGATGAAGTTTACAGCATTTGTTTTTTCTAAGACAGTTTCTAATGAGAGAAGGTACAAGAGACTCTTTCTCTATTAACATTATTTTGCTGAAGTATGTGGCATGATCTATTTTGATTTCTAGTTACTTTCAATCTACTTTTAATTCTATTCTCATAAAAGTTGATTTCATTCAATGGAAGTCTCAGGTAAGCTTTAGTCGGAGACTTAACTTTATATAGCGTCTGAAAAGAGAAACTTCAGAAATAAAAACTGACAACATGCTGCATGGCATATGGTGATACAGAATAGTCATTCGATGATGTCCTAAGTTGCATGCCTAGTAAGCCATAGCCTGGTAGTCAAATACTATTTCCCTAAAGAAGTGTTAAATTTGTTTCAAATATTACTAATTAAATGTATAATTGGTCCTAACTGTGGAACTGCAGCACTTAGGTGTGCATTTCATGTACAAATTAGGCACACTCTGGGATATGTTATTGCACCTACAACCGTTTTGTACCTTCTGTGAATTGGAGCCATAGTTATGGTAAGAAGTCACACAGATTGTATATAAACTAATAGCAGAGCTTGCCACTGCCTGCTAAGGTGGCCAGTTCTGATTTGCTCCACCTCTCACTTTGTCTCACATCCAAATGTTCAGATTTATGTTAGACTGATACTCTTGTAAGGTTTTGTCCTTAGACTAGTAAATGGAGCTTAGTTCAGTATTAACTACTGGTTAACTAATGCAGCAGGTAATATTTTGTGCCTGCTATCAGAGTCTGTAACTTGTTGTCAAAATGTTGTCAATTTATGGAACCTTCTATCTCTGAGACATTTATTGTTATGGAAACAAAATACTCTTGAATTCCTCCTTTTTCTGCCTAACATAAACAGCTAAAGAGCAACTAGAGCAGCAAGGAGACCAAAGGCACTGGTCCTCTTGTGAGCATGTTAAACACTAGGCTGAAGACCCTGGATCCTGGGTGACAGTTTTAAGTATTGCACTATTGTTTACAAGTGCACCGGTTTCAACATCATGAAAGGATGGGCAGTCCTTCGAACTTCAGAGATTATTTGATAGTTTTTGTTTTTCCAACCTAAATGAAACACATGAAGTGGAATATTTTGCTCAATATGCAACAAAGGCTTAAAATCAGCAGGAACAAACAAGTAAAAACAATAAATAATTAAATATTGTTCAATTAAAAAGGATTTTCATTATTTAGGTTTAAAGAAAGGACTAACACAAAGAGTAAAAAAATGAGCAAAATTAATGGGATTGCTATAATTTTTTTTTTTTTTTTCCCATGAAATTCTGGGGTTTCTTTTTTGTTCTGGGATTAGATTGTAAATGTCAGTAGAGGACTTCTAGATGCCTTGCTGGTTAGTTTCTCAACAATGTGCTTCAAAGCGCAGTAGGACAAAAAACTTTAAAACAATATTTTAGTAAGTAAAATGAGTACTTCAGTCTTCTAAAAAAGGTTTACTTTTAGTCAAGATTGGTGCAGATAGTCTTATCTGCCTGACCCAAAGTGCCTTAGCCATCCCAGTCTAATCAATCCTTCATTCACAAAATTCCTATGTAGCCAGAGTAAGCTGGCATATTTTTACACTGACCTTTGTTTAACCTGCTCTGAGACTGCCTCTAAACACAGGTCTCCTGGTTAGAGATAGATGTGGAATGCAAACAACAACAAAGCCTCTGGCACACTTGAAATGGAAGATGACCATTTCTTTTTTTTTTTTTTGCACCATTTCAGAGTAAAGAATTTGTAGAAGATCCATTCAGATGGCAAGCTGATTAATATCACGTATTTCCAAAGGCACAGTTTGTCATCACAGATAAAGTCAGATTCACGCTTAGACTTGGGATAAATCTGAAAAAGTTATTTTCCAAGAGTTGCTTTTGCTCTGCAGAAGACTAAACTGAACAACACCTAATATCAAACAGGGATATGAAATAACAGAAGTTTGAATCCACAAGTCTCATTCAGCATGGTCATAAAAAGAAAGGGAAGAATTCTTTTCATAAATGTGCATTAATGATTATCCTTTGTATTTCCATTAAATAAATAAATTAAATATGGATGATGTTAAAATATTACCTCAACGTACTGTGGCTCTATGAAGGAAATTACTCACTTTACAACATGGAGTAAAATAAACAGGCCTTTCTCTTTGGAGGAGTATAATCCTTTAGTTCATCTAGGGACAATAATCCAAGAAAATGTGTTCCACATCTACTTGACAACGAAGCAAGTTTTCCTAGAACAAATAGATATTGGCCATTAGATGTAAAAATTTTTTTAAAAATTTTTTAAATCTCAGTTTCTAGGTTTGGTGTAAGAAGGAATTCAGGCTCAAATCTAGAGTGAAGTATGTGGCAATGATGTAACAGGTTTTGAGTGGAATCATTCGATTGACTTTTCTGATATTTTTGTCTTCTTGTAAGTATACAGTAATTGTTTTCTTGTGAGTATATAGTCATTCTATAACTATCAACTCGAATGCATAAAGAAAAATTCATACCTCTTGTTTGCCTGTACAGCCACAGCTGCAAAGAATTTGTTTTTTTATGGAATTGAGACCATTTTTAAATCATGAAGCTGAAACTCAAATTCATATCTCAATTTCCAAAGATCAGTCTCTTTCTACAACCTACTTTCTTCCATTTTGCATAGTCAGCAGATGACTAGTAAATAAAAATTGCTCTGGTTGTGATGAATTTATCACAGACAGTGTAGCCTTTAAAAAGCAGACCCCCTGCAATTTAGGATGTCTTATTTTGCTTGTCATTTAGAGATTATTTGCCAGAAAGACACATGAGGATTTCCACTTGTGGACGGAATTGCCTCACCCATAAGGAATCTCAGATGGAGAGTTTTGCTCTTGCAAGGAAAATTCTGCTGAGACACTAAAAAAAATCCTTTGCTTCAGTGTATTAGTTGAGGAAGTTTTCGTGGGTATGAATCCAGGCCTCCGATTCTGTTTGCCTTTGAATTAACCATAGAAGCTCCACTGTAACCTCGAATCTCTAGTCATTCTGCAGTTTTGTGATTTCCCAAACATCTGCTGGGGACTTTGAAACCACCACATTCATTTTCTTATGAGCTAAGCTGCAATTTAACTCAGGTCTCTGAAGATGAAAGCCTAGGAAGCCTCTACAGAGGGCAGAACACTTTCCAAACCAGTTCTCAGCCTGTGGAGCTGGGAACAGCTGGCCTGCTCTCCCCTTTGGGTTGGGAGGCCTTGTTGTTTGCAGTTCCCAGAGAGACATCTGAGGAACCCCCATTTTTCTTTTTTTTAACTACACCTACTCCTGAGGCAAAGGGCAACAGTCCCTATCCATCTGGAAAGCTGAAATTTGTAAGGTTGTTGGGCTTTTTCAGTAAAGTATTTGAGGTCTGTGTGTGTTACAGAAATGGGAATAAATTCCCCACAAAAGCAGGAGGACTAGAATCCGTCCTTTTCCTTCTTTGTAGTTGTTATGGTTCTTGCTAAATCATAAGGCCTCCTAGTCAATTTTAAAGCTGTTTTCTGGCATGGAAAATAAGTTTATAAAAATTATACCAATAAAAGACAGAGCTTTAGATTTGAAGTATTTCTGGACATGGATGTTTAAGGAACTGGTTGATGCCAAAACGAAGTGTATTGGTATCAGTGTAATTTTCTATAGAAAGATGTCCCCAAGTCTAGCATAAACTCTCATACAATAGATACCTCAGATTAAGGAATCAACCTTCTTCTTGGGTGGAGGATGCCCAGACTGAAGTCAACTCTCTGTATGATTTGGAGACTCTCACAAAGTGTGTGACACAGTCACCAGACCTTTATAAGGCAACTCTCAGTCTCTTTTACCAAACTACTTGGAAAGAGGGCTTGTTTTTTAATGTGGAAAAAATGTAGAATGTAAAACCTCAAATATTTTCACCAGACAGAACTCACATTCCTTGGGCAGCCCAGCTGGAAGTTATTGTCAAGGTTGCTGTTCATCAAAGGACTCAAGCAGAAGGAAAATTCTTATTCTGGTATTTTTGCAGCACCTGTACAGTGGAGCCCTGATCCATGCCTGTGGCTCTTTGGTCTGACATATGACTCCTCGGGAACATACGAGTAAATAATATTCAGTGGTAATCTCACAAATAGTCCCTTTAGGGCCACAGCTAATATCGTGCACTTAAAATTAGGCATGTGCTCAATTATAAAGTTATTATTGAATCAGAGGCTTTGTGGGCTGAAAATGTGATTAAGGAGTATTTCAGCTTGAGAAAAGCCCCCTGATTAAATGTTGGAGGTTTTTTTCATACAGAGCTCAGACATATCATATAATTTTAGAATATTATTTTCATTTTTAGCAAGCTTGTCCAAGCAATAAAGTTGGAAATGTCTTCAAATGGAGTTTATGAAAGAGTATACTTTTCAGATTTCAAAGAAAAAGAGAAGTCTGCAGTCAGTGCATTAAGAAATGCAGATATTTTTTCCAAGCATTTTGTTTTTCTTAGTCTAGAGCTTTTTAGGTTAAGATCCAATTAATACATTATTATTCAAATCAACCAGAGCATTAAATGAAACAAAGTTGACTTAACCTTCTGTAACTCTATGTTTCATGACAGTTATCCCAAAAATTAATTGGGTCTGCTCGACAAAGAAAATTTGTGATGTAAGTGGTGCTAGAACTAACACTTCGAGTGGAAGCTACTCAAAAATCCCGTGAAGTGTTACCATAATCAAGTGCCAAAAGTGTTACTTTTTTAAATGTGCAATTAAGTGCTGAAGTTGGCTGTGGCGTGAGCCGACCTTGGTATTGACACAGGAGCTGTGCCCACATGCAGTGCCTGTGATCGCTGCCTCTGGCTGAGCTGTGTAGGATTCCCTGCTCTTTGGTGGAATTTCAGTCCTGCAGTGAAACTGCGATCAGGGCTGGGAAACTGGTGCACAGTGCAGCTTGTGGAAAGCAGCTCTGCAGAGCTTCAGGCCAAAGTAAGATGCGTGATGCAGCTGAGGTGGTGGGACGACAGGAAGAGAGGGACTAGGAGGGACAGGGCTGATTGACTGACTTTTCTGGGTTACCTGAGCTGTCAGTGGAGAGGCAGTGGCACTGCTGGAGGCTTTGGGTGAGCTGCTTCGTGCTCTGTCTCTCCTCATGGACAGTGGTGAGAAGCCAGGCAGAGCAAACAGCAAATGCAAGGAGATCCATGGGCACCTGAAACAGCATGGTGGGAATACCTTCCACATCTTCATCAGCAATTACATCTGACCCCTTCCAGAAACAAATGTATTCACTCTTTATAATCTTGATATCTTGATTAATAATTAAGCTTCTTAAACGTGCAAACAAACTTTAATTTCATGAAGGTTTTAGAAGGATAATCCAAAACCTTGATAAAAGCTGGCTTTTATAAATAAGTCCTTCTTTGCCTGGAGGACACTGTGTATTTCACATAAGAAGGTTATTTCAAAATTGGTTCTGGTCCAAATTTCGATATATAAGCATTTGCTTAAGCTTAATGAGCTTCATAATGTGCTTACAGGTAAATGCATGTTTAAACACATTGTTGGAAGGAAAGAAAAGAATACTGATGCAGATCATGAGGCTCATCAGACTGAAAAAACAACCAAGAGGTGCAACATAGTTACTTGTCACCTGAAACTATTCACTGTTGTTGTTTGCCACTGACTCTTACTATCCCAGTGGAAAAGGTGACTTGGCTGTAGGGGCGATTAGCCTGGGCTGAAAGCTACTTTACCTTCTCACCCTCTTTTAGCAAAGGACAAATGGAAACATAGCTCTGAAATAAGTCCTTCCTTTTTTTTTTATTCTAGACATGATTAGAACTTTTTACCTATTTCTCTGACTCTTTACCCATATGTGTAAGCTAAACATGCAACTGTTGGAGGGGAAGAAATTTCTTCTGGCTGTACAGAATGTTGACTTTTCACTGAAAAAGTCAGTCTCCTTCAGAAACAAAACATATTCACCTGAGATCCCAAACTTCTCTATTATATGTTTCGGGGTTTTTTTTACTACAAGTCAACATTTTCTATAGAAAGCTAATATTTGTGAGGCTTTTTGCACAAAAAAAGTTTCATTTCTTCATATATTTATACTCTAGAAAATTACATGGACACATTATTTTCTATCTGATTCAATTGTTGAGGCAAAGCAGGAATAATTAAGACAGTCAACACACATGTTCTGGTATAGTTGGATATTTGGTAATTTGAATCTTTCAGGAACCAATATGTGGATATATATGGTATCATATATATGGTAATTCACTGACCTTTCCAATAAAAGGACTTGGGATCATTAAATGCAGCTAGAAGGAGATAGGTTCAAATTCCTCTAAAAGGAGGCAGTTGTTCACTTCACTGTGAGTTAAGCTGTGGTGCTCATTTCTGTAGCATGATACAGATTCCCAAGGTTTCCAGGGTTTGAAGGAGAGACGAAATAAATCCATGTAATATAATTCTGAGTATTGGTAATGATGTATAAATTGTGTCTGGTTCAAGAAGACTGAGCTGCAAATGGTTGGAGTATGAGAAAACATTCATGGGGGTGATCATACATGTTGGTACTCCTTTCCTCCTAACCTTCTTTGCTAAGAGATGCTGGCACTAGCAGCAGGGAGAGGGGATACTCTCTCTGGAGTAACACCAGATGGAGTCTCTGATCCACTGCTTGTGCTCTTAAGCACACTGGTGTTCACTGCAGTGCTTTACATGGCTGCAAACTGTGCCGTGTGAAGCACCCCCTGAACACACCTCCCTTCTCACTGATGTGTGTGAGACCTGACACCACTCAACACTCACCAGGTAAGACTTTCCTCACTGGAGTTAGAAATATCTGATTATCTATTTGCAAGTCCTGCCTCCTGCAAACAAGACATTGAGATTCCATCCAGTACTTCACAAAATCCAAAAGAGGGGACTGAAAATAACATAGATTATACACAGAAAGGAGGGGGAAAAAAAAAAAAGCCAAACCCAACATTTTAGAAATTGGAATTTTTAAATTAGAAAATGGGAAAGAAAAATGTCAAACAAAGGTTTTGCTAATCATAATGTTTTGCTTCGTAGGTAAATGCATCCCGCCAAGAAACTAAGCTGATGGAAGAATGTGACCAACTCATTGAAATAATCCAGCAAAGACGACAAATAATTGGAACCAAAATCAAGGAAGGAAAGGTAAAAGCTCTTCTTCTTTAGATCACAAGTAGGTCAACACTGTTTCCTTTCGATTGCAGCTTTTTTGACTGAAGATTTTATTAGTATAAATTTGCAAAAGTCCTTATGTAGTCCTTGGCTACTGCTACTTTCATGTAAAGAAGAATGAGAACCTTGAAGACAAGTGTGCTAGACCTCAATTGTTTATTTGGCATTTCTTTTACTACAGGTGATTATGGATTTTAAGGATAAAACCAGAAATGTCATGATTGCTAAATGACAATTAAATTATGTCCTCTTAATGCTTCCTTCACTCTTTTATGTGCCTGATAGTATTTCCCCCCAAGTTTTAACTTACACAAAATGCCACAGCGTATAGAATCATGTCTCACAATTGTCTTCATTTTTTTTCTTAGGTACTTTAATTGTTTATTCAAATACTATCACATAAAAATTTTGTTCTAGTCTTTTTTATTCATGAGAATAAGAAGTCTTAACTTATTTACAAAAACTATATTCAAAAGGGTGCAAGAAATTAAATTAGGTGTGCATTTCTAATTCCCAAAGTTCCGTGATTATTAGTAGCAAACACATTGAGCAAGAAAAATCTCTGCTATTCAAGTTTCAACAAATTTTGCTAGCTAACTGTTAACTCAGAAATGCGTTAGAGTTGAATTAATGTTTTTATTTTCTATGTACAAGGTGTTTACTGTTTAACTCCTAAACTAACTAAGCCAGATATTCATTCTTCTTGTGTGGGAAAAGCTCAGGAAAGGAATAATGTCAAGAGCAGGTTAAATGGTTCATGTGGCTGTCAAGATATTCCAATTAACTTGAAATGAAAAGCCTGTAGGCAGGGGCTAACTTAAACACGTTTGAAACCACGGGTTCTGTTCACTATGTGACAAAACCTGAATTTCCTCATGCTGTTAATAAAAAATAATTGCCTTCAAATGAAATAGATGGCCTTCTTTATTTTTGTTTCAACTCTGTTTCTCTGTGCAGAGAGACCAGATGTGCTACCACTGAAGTAGAAAACTTACTCTGTTGCTTGCAAAGATGTGTTCTAATTTCCATTAGCATGGAAGATTTGTAATACAACTGACTCCGAATTTATTTGAATAGAGCTGTTATCAGAATCTTTCCCCATTCTTTGTTCTGTTTTGTTGAGCTGTAAGTTATATCAGTGGAGGTCCAGTCAAGATCTGGAATGCTTTCGCTCAAATGTGGTTGAATGTTGAAAGATTTCAGGGTCTCAAGAGATCCATGTGAAAAGCCACAGGAAATTCTGCCCGGTGTATCTTCCTTCAAGGGGGCCTATGGCTAAGAGTCTTTCTGGAAGGTAGAGCATAACAAATTTCTCTATAGAACTGTAGGTGAGGCTACAGAGCTGGAACACTCACATACTAAGTTCTAGCTGTGCCTGCAAGGCTGCAGATTCAGTTACACAAGTCTGAAAACCCCGTGCAGCTCCATACTTAATGTCACCTATCACACAAACCCGATAAAATCCCAGAGAATATGTAACAGGAAAGAAGGAAATATCAGCTAGGTAAGATAATCCTAGGGCAGATGTCATTCCTACCATTGCAGAAGTGGGTGGGGAGTGAGATGAGACTCTTCATTTTTCAATTTATCATCTTTATCTTCTTGAAGATATAAAAAAGAATCCATCAAGTCAAAAAT
This sequence comes from Daphoenositta chrysoptera, assembly GCA_013397915.1. Taxonomy (NCBI): domain Eukaryota; kingdom Metazoa; phylum Chordata; class Aves; order Passeriformes; genus Daphoenositta; species Daphoenositta chrysoptera. Next base: position 432,267 of record VZRO01002612.1, read on the forward strand.
ATGGTTCATATATAGACATCACAAATCATGGCATGCCTTCTACTGCAAAAAACCTCAGAAGTTAACATTTATTTCATTTCACTGTTTGCTTGTTAATTAATTAGTAAATAAAGAGATTAATTTTTTTAACACTGCAGTGAACCTTTCCCTGGTTACACTGGTGTAGACAGAATTGTAATCTCTGCAAATGCACAGTTACAGGAAATATTATGGCTTTAATTCATCCTAGAAGCTGATCAAATCATCAGCGTTACCAAAATCTGTGCATTCCCAGCATTTTCTCCTCTTTTTTGTTTCTATCTTTAGAGAGATACAAATGTTACACAACACAAATCATTTAGCCAGTATCTTTTTTGGAAAGTTTTTCAAAAATGTTTATTTTCCTACTTGTTTCTGTTGTCAGATACATACACTAAGATACCCTCATCACTGCTTAGGATGCAAATAAAAAAGAAAGACAACTCAGCAACTTCATAGCTTGTGCCCTAGTTCCTGAGATTGGGAATGTTATCTTTATTATAAATTTGGATATTTCTGCCAACCCACTTGGTTGTTAGTTTCCTCATTTTGCTTGTAACTGCATCTTAATGTGCCGTTCTAAACTCCAGAATTATTTAATTTCCTTCCTATTTCTTACTCCTGTTTGAACTGTGATCCTGATGTGATAACAAAGGGAAGGACTCCCAGACCTTTCAGGAACTATTGTAGCTCCTGAAAGTTTTGTTAGCCAACATTGTCTTTAAACAGAGGACTGTGCCCTTCCCTAACCTTTCAGCTAATGATTACAGTCACATCTACTGTGTTTATCTCCAGCACATATGTTTGCAGTAATAATAATCAGCTCTCCAACACCACTGTGCTTTTGTCCAGTTAAAAATATCCAACAAGAAAACACCCTGTTTTACTAAAAGCACATAATGAGAGGGTCAGGCATGTATTGTTAATAGAATTCAAGTCTTTTTCTGTTAAGATTTATTTTCAGATTTTTTTAATGAAACTCACCTAAGTAATAGGAAAAAAGTAGTTAATCTATAAGTAGCTTCTAACACAGATCTCATAATTTCAGGGAAATGGTTATCTAAATAGCCCTTAGTTATCATGTAAGCAGAAATTACCAGGAAATGACGTTCTTTCTGCTGGAAAATAGGCCAGCTGTGCTTGTTTTGGCTCTCCCCGGTTGTTTTCCATGTGGAAAATATTCAGGCAGAAAGGCTGTGCCTGTCCCTTATTAAAAATGTTACATGGCTAGATGGAGTTCACCACAAAGCTTGTGTGAAAAAAGCTCTTGTCACCAAAGCCATTCATCTTAACTCCTCCTTTGCCCAGCTTTGCTTCTGAATTGCAAACCCAGTGGTGATTTGTGACCTCAGAGACATGAGTGCTTTCCTGTGTTTCCACTCGAGGTGGTGAGGCTGAGGAAACTGGCTCAGCAGATCGCGAACTGCAAGCAGTGCATCGAGCGCTCGACCTCCCTCATCGCGCAGGCGGAGCAGTCGCTGAAGGAGAACGACCACGCTCGCTTCCTGCAAACAGCTAAAAATATCACTGAGAGGTAAAGGAGACCTTCCCCTCTATGAAAAGGAAAACCTCACTTTAAGGCAGCTGGGTTGTCGTAGTTGCTGTACTGTCTTGTCAGACCACAGATGTGGTCAAAGGCAGGGAGGTAGTTGACATATTCCCCCAAAACTCTACTTCGTGCTGTACCAGAGTGGGAAGAAGGTTACTGTAGTTCTAAATCAAAACATCCCTTTGAGAAGAGGAGCAGTCAAAAAAGGGTGCAAATTAGGAGTTAGAACAATAACAGCATGCACAAGTGAAAGAGGTGGAATGGTTGCCAAGCAGATGTCTGATGTTAAACACACTTTAAAAAGCAGGTTTATGGCTGAAATTCCTACTTCATGAAAAATTCTGAGATTGAAAAAGAAATCAGGCAGTAAGTACATTCCTTAGAAGAAACTGGGAGTTATCTTTATGAATTCATATTCTTCACAATATAGCAAACTCTGAGATAATGAAATGTGTAACTTTGTGAACCTGCACCATGCATCTCAAAGAGATGGAGTTTCAACAGTCCAGGGGGTTTGGAAGTTACAGCAGATGTGTTGGGTTCCTGGGTGCATGGAATTACTACTCCTTTCAGGATCCTGGCTCCTCTTCAGCATGCCAGATGTATCAAAGATCCCAAAAACAAGGACCATGCTATCAGAAAATTTGGTCTGGTTTTCAGTGCAATGCTGTGAATGCTGAAACATTACCCCTGAGTTTTTCTGATGAAAAATATTCTGCTGGAATATCAGCTGTTTAGAAATCAATCTGAAATTTTTTAAAAAAAATTTTAAAGAAGGGAGAATATGGACCACAAAGAAGAAAGATATCAAAAGGATGCTTTTATTTTTTTTCTTTTAAGCTATTTTCCGTATTGCTGGGTTCACATTATACCTTCACATTTTCCAGCCAATTTCCCCCAAATCCAAAGCATGAAATTCTCTTCTCCTATTACGTTGTTTATTTTTTTTTTTAACTCTATCACTTACTCTGGTGTGCTGTATCAGTCTTCATCAAAGCTAGTTATCAGTTTATAAAAAAGTCAGTGACGCTGGGTTGCCTGTTACAGGTTCAGAGAATTGAAAATCAGTCGAAAAAGGCAAGACCAGGCAAGGCAGTGAGTTATATGTTGTCTCTCAGACCGTGGTTTGTATTCTGTCACCAAGCAACATTATGGCATCCCAGTTGAAGCCAGTAGTAAAACTTCAAGTATCAAAAGCTGAAGGTGGGGGTCTGCCGTTTTTTTTTCGGTATTCAGCAGAACCAGCAGTAGGGCAGAAACCTGTGGAGACACAGAGATTTCTGTCTGACTACCAGGGAATATGCAGAGAAGCTCCATTTTGAACTTGCAAACGTGAACAGTTGCATCATAAATACAATCGCAGGAGAGACACTGGGAGAGCAGAAATGAGACAAGCTGACATATGTGCCCAATCAAACTTAATTCTCGGTTATCACAGATTGCTGTCTGTAATGAGATGGCTGTGAACACCCTGAAAATCAGAGAATCGTTCCAAGCAGTGAATGAAACTAAGGGTAAAAAAAGCACCAATTGCTCGCAGATAAATATCAAGTGGAAAAAGAGACTAAATAGGATTAATGAATTATTCCTCACAAGTAACTCTCTTAGTTCTCATGTGGTGAGCAACATTTTGTTTGCTTTTAGACTGCTCATGTAACAGTCTCACCAGGGCTCAGAACTCCAGCAGCTAAAGCAGTCTCCTGAAATCATGCCCATTGCATTTCTTCATCCACACATTTCAAAGTAATTGCAGTATAATATTCTCTGTTTTAAGCACAACAGGTAACTACACAAGCAAAGTCATTACATACACTCTGATGATTTAGGTCGTGCATTATTTACAGTGGATGAAATGCACTTATCCTAGAAAAACCCTTTCCAATCAAGTACAGTGTCAGTGTTTACATCGTCAACAGTAGGCAGAATTTCAGGACAAAATTCAATCCTCTGAACCTAATATGGCAACATGGTGTCTGAAATACTGAATTGTTGATCTCGCCAAAAACTGACTGTAACACATGTAAATACAGAGCACCCTTTGCATATGCCCAAACAGCAGTCCAAAAAGAGCTGGTGATATTAAAAATATATATCTGTCCTAGGATCTACTTTAAACTAAGTTCTACATCACAGCTGCAAGTAAAAAAATGCTGAAAACTGTATAATAAGAATATTTACTAGGAAACCTCCTCAGCTCAGCTTTTGAGAACTATGCTGAGGACAATGAGATATACAGCTCGGTTTTGGACTTCCCTTATTGTATTTTCCTAAAATACTACACAAAAAAAATTTTTAAAATAGTCCTTGGTATACATTTGTCCTGGAGTCATTTCAGTCCTGTCTACAGAAAAAGAATAGTCTAATTTGCAACAATTTTAAATGAAGTAATCAAATATTTTGATCAGACATGTATCATGAATGACAGATAACAGACATGCATTGCATGCATGGTTGTCTGTTTACCTCCAAACTGAAACATTTGCCCAATTTCTGTTGTATAGCATACAATTTAGTGACCTCTCTCCTTAAACCAGTCGAACTTTCTATAAACATAAGTAGTATCTAGGTCTCCAGAAATATGCATTTTGAGATACCAGGCTGAACAGTCTGAAAAATGCTTCCTGATGGCATTTTTGTTGTGAAAGTTCATCTCATTGTATTAGTACATCTGGACAGAGAAAACGTGGATGTAGCTCCTGAAATGAGGTAGGCAAGGAAACTTTTGATTTTGGAGGAAATACAAGTCTGCACACATGTTTGCAGAGAAAAGCCTTTTAAAATAAACCATGCTGGCATCTATTTGTTTTATCTCCCTCCTGTGCCTTTTGAAGTTAACAGCAGTGTTCTGTGCTGAACAGCTGAGGAGGTGTGGGGACTGCACCAAGCCCTTGGGACAGCAGTGCCAAGGCGTGCCTGGAGCAAGGAATTGCTTGGGAAAACAAGGGTTTTTCTTTTTTCTTTTTTTTTTTTTTTTAATGTAGCATCTGTCAGGATTGCTTAAAACACAGCTAATTATAGTGCTCTTTCTTCTTTGGTCCAATGGGTGATTGAAAAGAAGAATTCAAGGGATATTGTTGCTTAACCAATATTTTGTTAAAATCTTATCTGACACTGCATGTTAGGCCTAAGCTCAGTGGAAAAAAATTATTGGAGAACTTTCTCTCAAAAATAAAAGTGGCAGGAGAAGTTCCTAGCTTAACCATATAAATAAATACATGTAGAAGCTTTTGTCAAGCTTTTTGAGAAGCTATAACAATCATGTTGATCAGGTCCACCTTGATATGAAAGTTGTTGTGTCTTGAGTGCTAAAAGACATTTTTCTTTTCATTACAGGGTTTCCATGGCAACTGCATCCTCCCAGGTTCTAATTCCTGAAATTAATCTCAACGATACTTTTGATACTTTCGCACTTGATTTTACCAGGGAGAAGAAATTGTTGGAATGCCTTGATTACCTTACAGGTACTTTTTTTTTTCTTGGGGTGCTACTACTATATATTCCTCATAAAATAATAGTGATAGGATTTTCTTCGGTCCTCCCTGTGGTTGCAAAGTGCTCACCAAGCCCCTCTCACTTCACCTCCTCAGTAAGGGGAGAAAATAAGATTAAAAGCTCATGGGTTGAGATAAGGACAAGGAAATCACTCAAGAATTACTGCTACAGGCAAAACAGACTCAACTTGGGGAAGATTAATGTAATTTATTGCAAATTAATTGTAAAAGTAGGACACTGAAATAAAAATAAATCTAAAAAAAACACTTTCACCAACTCCATCCTTCTTGGGCTCAACTTCCCTCCCAGCTCTTGTACCTGCTCCCCACCAAGTAGCACATGGGGATGAGGAATGGAGGTTGTGGTCAGTTCACCACACATCATCCCTGCCACTCCTTCCTGGTGTCCTTCCCCTACTCTGGTATGGGCTTTCTCCAATGGAATGCAGTTCTTCATGAGCTTCTCCAACATGGGCCCTTCCAACAGGCTGCTGTTCTCCAAGAACTGCTCCAGAGTGGGTCCTTTCTGCCAGACACAGTCCTTCAGGAGTGGACTGCTCCAATGTGAATCCCCCATGGGCCTCAATTCCTGTGGGAAATCTTCCTCCTGTGTGGTCCTCTCTCTGCAGGGCATATCAACCTGCTCCAGTGTGGATCCTCCACGGCTGCAGGTGGAGATCTGCTTCTCTGTAGTCTTCCGTGGGCTGCAGGGAAACAGCCTGCATCACCATTGCCTTCACCACAGGCTGCTGGGGAATTTCTGCTCTGGCACCTGGGGCACTTCTTCCCTCTCCTTCTTCACCAATCTTGGCATCTGCAGGGCTGTTTTTATCACATTTTCTCACTCCTCTCCCCCCAGCTGCTGCACAGCCTTTCTTACCCTTTCTTTAAAATGCTGTCACAGAGGCACTGTCAGCACCAGTGATGGGCTCAGCTTCAGACCCTGGCGGGTGTATCTTAGAACTGATCTGGTATCTGTGTCTGTAACTGAGTCAGCTCGTGATCTTTTCTGACAGAGATAACCCTTGAAGCCTAGCCACCACCAAAACCTTGCTATATAAACCAAATACCCTCTACCTCCTAATCCTGAATATATTACCTCCAGCAGCCCCAGAATGCCCCCGGAAGCATTAGGTGCTTCAAGCAACTGGGATGCATTTCCTACCTCCTCACCTTGCATTCTTCACCACGAGTGTGAGGAAGTGGGATTGAGAAATGGTTAAAAGCCACTGCAGCCAGAGTGAAGTGAAAGAACAGCTGCAGCTCAGCCTGGAGCAGCCAGAGGAGGGAAAGCAGGGACCAAACCCTATTTCCCAGGAGATGGATGCTCCAGGTGTTATCCTCTCCCTTGGGGCTGCCTCCTCGCTGCAGCAGATTGCTGCCTGGCAGAGTTCCCATGAGCAAGCAGAAGCTGCTCAAGCAATCAACATCACAGGCTCAGCAGTGAAAGATGTTTTCTCATGTCGGTGACACTGTGTATTTTCCCATCAGAGACCTGGAAGATCTGGCTGTGTCTGGAACTGGAGAGCATGCAGTGTACTCCGAGCCAGGCTGTTTCAGGGGTTCTCTGCACAGCACAGCCCCACCTCGCTTGACTGAGATCTTTGGCCTGAAGAAGCCCACAGGATTAGACCCTTACTGAAAGCCTGAGTAATGTGCAGTCTCAGAGTGTACAATGACTCACAAAGAGAAACAAATTACTGTAATTTAGGGTGTTTTGATTTCAATGCCAGAATTAGAACAATTCATTCCAGCTCAATTGAAAACAGAAGAGATGTGGTAGGTTTTTATTTTGCAGGGTCTTTAAGCATCTGCTGTTAGCAGCAAGAATTTGCAATGAAAGGCACAAAGCACTATTAGAAAAGCATTGGAAAACACTTCCTGGGTCCATTCACTTGTCCCAGTTTGCAGAGGGTATACTTGTGCTAGCTCAGGAGGGTGCAGAGTCTCCTCATTGCCAGCCACTGTAGTCTTTTCCCTGCAGAGGGCTGGCTTCTGGCTTTCCTTCAGAGGAAAGGCTGAGAAAGTTAGGGTTGTTCAGCCTGCAGAAGAGAGGGCTCCAAGGAGACCTTGTCGTGGTCTTTCAACACTTAAAATATTTTAGTAGGGTCTGTTGAGACAGGACAAGGGGTAATGGTTCTAAACGAAAGGAGGGTAAGTTCAGACTACATATAACAAAAAAAAAATCTTTAAAATGAGTGTGGTGAGACAGTGGAACAGGTTGCCAGAGAGGCTGTATAGGTCCCATTCCTGGAAACATTCAAGGTCAAGTTGGACAGAACTCTGAGCAACCTGTCCCTGTTCACTGTGTGGAGATTGGGCCAGATGACCTTTAAAGGTCCCTCCCAATCCAAAGTATTCTCTGACTCTGTGATTCTATGAATAAGTGAACAGATTAATACTAGGAAGCAAAAGACTGTGTGCATGCACAGGGCAGCAGTACCCCTGCCTGCTAGAGCTATGGGGTTCTTGCCATACCTAAAAGAGAAATCTTACCTGCCAGGAATTTCTTTTTCACTCTGTGACTGATGAATACAATTAATGTCTAACACATATTCAAGTAATAAAACCACAATAATAATGTGATAAGAGTAGTTTCAGCTTCTTATACAGTACCAGTGAAATGTTACGGTGTCTGCCTCTCTCCAAATCTGCAGGAATTTTGCCATCATGTTGAGTATTCACCCCAAAATTATAAAAATCCAAGGAAAATAAAGTAAGAATTAAAACAATAAATAGAGTCATTTGCCCAAATCCAACAATCCACCTCTAAAATAATCAGTGTCATCTTCCTTTATAGTCAAAGAAGAGAAATAGCCATCTCATTTTGAGGCTCACATATCAAGGCAGTTGACTTCATTCTGGAGTTGCCTATTTCTCCCTGTTGTCTCCAAACAGAGGATAGATATACTCGTGCAAATGCAGATAACTGTGGTTTAGATCTGTAAAGTTATATGAGGTGAATTCTGTCTAGCAGTCTGTTCCTCAGGTCTTCTCCCCTTTGTACATCATATGTCAATATTATCAGCCTAATTGCTTTACACTGCAGAAAACAAAGGTTATATCTGTATCAAAATGAAGGGTTGTCTTGCTACAAAGATATTTTCTGTGATCCATCATGATGGCTGTCATTTACATAGTTCCTTCTCTGCCTTTTTCATAACTCCTCCACAGTCTTAAAAATTTGCTCACAATGCAGTCTAAAGAAACTTGCATATGTTTCAAGCATTTTAGCTGGTTTTTTCCTAACAAATCATTTTTATCCTTGCCCTTGATGCCCAGTGAAAAACAGTTCTAGCTGGCTTTTCTTCACATTAATAAATAGCATATGGCTGCAGTGGCAAAATGCAAAGCACATGTTCAAATTATCTGGGCATAAAATGCAACTTACGCAGACAGTTAGAATACATTTATGTAAATATATGTATATAGGTATATATGAGATATAGGTGTATATATATATATATATATATATATAAAATCCCAAGAGTAAAATGCATTTGATTATTCTCTACTGTTGTCCAGAAATTCCAGTGAAAGTTTTATATTACTGCTCTCAGACTGGTGCATGGAATTTCCATAGATCATAAACTGAACACTTTGTGACAGAGTGAATTAGGCTTTACTTTTATCACGTTTCACAGTTAAGTAAAACAAAGACCATTTGTACATCCTAGTCATAGATCTATGCTGTGAATTAAGTGAAGTCTACCTTATAACTATCATCTATACTGCTTCTGAACAAAATGTCAAAACCTAAATTCCAGCTTGATTATCTCTGCTGTCAGTTGCTTTTGAAACAATTGACCTTGGCTGTCTCCTGGAGATTTTTTTACTCCTTTGGTTCTTCCCAGGACGATATTTGTCAGATCTTCTTCATCTTCCATCTCCCCAGCCCTGTCTTTCTTTCTTCCTAGGGTCTTTCTTTACTGAATAAATAAATTTAACTAGTTTGTACTTATCATTTACGTAGATGTCTGTCCAAAGCTTCTGCTATCCAAATAAAATCTCTGATATCTTTCTGAAAGCTGCCAGCCAGACATTGAGATATCAGGCTCAGTATATTAAAACAGTACTTTTAATCTTCATCTGACTGTTCTATTCTCTCTCTATATATAGCCTTGATATCTTTTGAAAGCATTCTTATCTTAACAGTTGCTCAAGTTGCTCTTCATCTGGAAATCATCTTTTTCTAAACATGTATCTAGCTAGATCCAGGCAATACAAATGATTTGCAAACCCTCTGCACAATATTCCTGTTATAAGGACTTTTTTTGTCCCTTGTGAATCAAAAATGCTTGGTTTGTGTCTTAATACTTTGAAATCAATTGCAGGAACATCTACTCTTTGACCTTGCAATTTGCCCTACTTCAGAAATCCCATCTGATACAATGATAAATTTTCTTTGTCCATTACTTCAGCTATGACTGCACAGAGAAATATGTATTGCCAGCAATTTTTTCACACAGAAACAACTTGGTTCTGGAAATTCTTCACAACCTGTCTTGCTGCTTAGCTCTTTCAGCATTGAAAGATCAAAAGCCAACTACGGTCAATACTCAGTCTCATGGTTTGGGTGTAATCTCTTCTCATTCTATTGGTTTTGAGCAGTCCTGGTCTACCATCGATGTCTGGATGGTTGTATGACTGAGCCCTTGGTACCAACTGATACATGACAAGTTAATATTACGTAAAATTTGTATTCACATCTGATGTAATGATACACGATGGAGTCAGAAATGAGTATCTGAGAGAGGTTCAGAGCAGCTTCTTCAACTCCCTCCCGGTCATAACATCAATATGGTTATTTCTAGCACCATTAAATCAGGCAGATTGCTAAGGTCTTCTGTTTGCTACTCGCTATCAAAATCCATAAGGAACCTTTACAAAGTCAATCATTCCATGACAGCAGGGAGAGAGAAACTGAGCGAACAAAATGTAGTTGAGGTGGTTTTAGTCCATCTCTGTGACCCTGTGCTGAGAGGATTTAGATAGAATCTCAATAGGCACCCAGGAGGCACTGCATTCATCCTGGGATTCACCAGGGAGAGGAGGCAGTGTCCGTAACCTGTCCCTCAGGTGTGTAGACCTTGTGAGCCATTCTTTCTGCTTCAGAGCAAAAGCCATGCAGATGACATGGAAATGAAGGTGCATTAAACTAATTGGGTTGAAAGGGAGTAGTTATGTTCATGAGATCAGTTACTGCTGAGAGCAAATTTAAGAAACTGCATTTATAATAGTAGTGCCTTTCAGGCGTTTCAGGTGTGGTTACTGCCTTTTAAAGTGTGTTTACTCAGTTTTGAGTCAAAATGAAGTAAAACAGCCTCTGGTGAATGAAAGTCTGAGTGTCTGAAGCAGTTACCACTCCCAGATACTTTCTCAGATCCTCTATGGAGAAGTGTATTACACCTTCCACTGCTGTGCTGGAAGCATACTGGGTGTCCCCTCTGGAGCAGTGGTGAAGCACACCCGAGTCAGGAAGGGGAAGTTGCTGGTGCAGCCTTGGGATCACTGGAGTCTTTGGGGAGGTTTTCCTGTGGCACCGAGCTCTGTAACAGTAGTGGTTAATTCAATAACCAAATCACATGCTACCAAATGCAACGCTGAAGCTAACTGGTTGAGGTCAATCTCTTTAACTGCATTACAAATTTACACTCTCTAAAGGAGTATGTGCTGTGGAATGATGAATTTGGCAGTCAGACTGCTACATTATTTTGTTGTACAAAGCATCTGAATGTAGGCTTTCCTGCCTTTCTGTAGGAGAAGCAGGTGTATTTGTCTTATTCTGAGTGGTTTATGAAATGAATGTTGCCAAAGAGCTGAATTCATGCAGTCTCAGGTGAGTGTGGGTTAATCACAAGAGCCAGGGAAAATATGTCCTGCTTAGGTCAAATCTCTCTCAGTCACTTTCATTACATGAAGGCCTGTAAATTTCCAGCTATAAGGCCAGGTGTGCATATGAAAAGCAAACTTAGGCTGCCGCTTTCAAAGAAGTTGAAGATGCTTAGGCATTACTGAAATGCAGTTTACAGTTAACAAAACCTTCAGTAATTTTTGCTTTCCATAAATTAATATTTATTTTCTGTGTTGAAATAATAACAAGTACATTTCTCAAGTAAAATATTTTGTTGTTAGGTGCAGGAGATGACAGAAGAAAATTTTAGTTGAACACCAGCAGAAAAAAAAAAATGGATCTACTTGTATATTTGTAATTAAGACTTGTTCCAGTTTTTGTTTGGCCTTTGAAGGACAGGCAAAATTTTGAAATGAAACCCCAGCTAGAATGAAAAGAATTTAAAAACCTCGTGTGATTGTTCTACAGGATACATTTTTGAAACATGGCAGTTATTACTGTTAGTCTTTTCAGAAAACTGTGGACACATTTTTTTTCCACATTGTGATTATATTCTTCTCCTGTTCTTATTTGAGTTTTATCTGTCTTTCTTTTCATTAATACCCACCTGTCCCAAGGGTTTTTCTGGCAAGTTAAAAAAAGGCATTGGGTGTCTTCTGTGATTCAATATTTAGAGCATCACGAATCATGGCCATATCATGAAACAGATTTGAAGGTTTCTTTATGCCCCTTGGTTAAAAGAGACTGCTTGGAAATGTGTCTGCACTTTAATCCTTGGGGACATACATCAGTAAACCAGAGACATGATCTATAAAAATTCTTAATGGAAAATAAAATAGATGTTTCATAAAAATAAGATGTTGCAACATTAAAGGTGAAATTCCTTCAAAGGGACTTTTTTTGAGGCTATTATTTGTGGCTATCAGAGGTTAAAAAGCTGACAAAAAAACCCAAAACTAAACCACAAGCACTCACAGTTGCCTTTCTTTTCCTTTAATACAGACATATTTTGGTTGTTTCAGCTTGAGTGCTCTCCTTCTTCACTCTGTGACAGCTGGGAGAAACGCTATTAAGCACAAAGATTTGTTATTTTTCTTTTCATGATGTGGCTTGTAGGGAAGATGATTTGGAATGAAGCTCCCACTGAGACAAGGATGTGGGAAGATCCACCAGTCTTTCAAAGAGAGACTCATTTCTTTGTTATTTAGGTGTTTGGCTTTTTAAAGATTGCAAACAAGCAAATTTAGACCTAAGTAACTTGCTTCAAGTTTCACTTCTTTAAATAGTTCTTTAAAACAACATGTATTAATGGGGAAAGATTGTATATCTTGCTACACAGAGATCTTGCCTGTCGATTAGAAAAAAAAGAGAGAGAGAGATAGAGGGCTCCTGGGTGACTATTTGGTTGTAATATTCTTACAGTCATTATGTTATGATAGGAACTCTTTATTTAATGCTGAAAAAAGTGGGGTTTATAACCAGCAGAAATTATATGCATCTGTATTAGAAAAGATAGCTAAAAGATAATAAAAATGGAGAGGATTGAGCATGAAAGTATGAGTGTTGGGAGCTTCCCCAAAATTATATTTTTGCTAATGAGTGATAGATCATAGTGCAGCCTTAAGCAGGGCCGGGAAGGATGCACCACCACAATAGCACTTACAGAAACCTCTGTTAAGACAGGCTGGGCAAACACTGCTTTCAAGTCAACAGTGCAAAGTGCTGACCCTCCCTCTTGGCATGCATCAATGAAATTTTGATAAGTTTGGTGAAATGATCGGAACAATCTCAGGAAAAGTAACGTGTCATTGTATCCATCTAATGTGACCACTGATACATCACTTGTTCCACGGCATCTGAAATTAAAGCTACTTTAATACAAAATATTTTCAAAATCTGGAGTTCCTAGGTGGTTATGTTGATATTAAGAATTCCTTCCTAACATTAATTAACATTATCATTAATTAATTGATAATCACAGTTAGTACTGGAATTAGCAAAAAATTGAAGTTTTTTGGATGATATCGCTACAAACTTGTATATCAACTACATCCCCCAATGTCAGGGGAGAGGGGAAATACTTCCCTGATTGTGCCTCCTGTGTTGTATCTCACAGCTCCCAACCCACCCACCATTCGAGAAGAGCTCTGTACAGCTTCTTATGATACCATTACTGTGCACTGGACATCAGACGATGAGTTCAGTGTGGTCTCCTACGAGCTGCAGTACACCATCTTCACTGGACAAGCCAACGTTGTTAGTGAGTATAAACCTTCTCTTTTCATGTTGTTTCCTTATGGTTTCTCTGTAAACCAAGTGTCTTTAAAGATAAATATACTCCTGTGTCAAGAAAAAAAGGAAAAATTATTTTCTAGAAAGATTTAAAGCCAAAATTTTCAATCCAAACCAGTAATGATTTTAAAAGCATTTAAAATTCAGAATTACTTCAGTTAGAATTTCTTGTGTCTTTTCTGGGAGTGCCATGTGTCGGGAACTTTTGAAGACTAAACCCAGCACAAGTATTGTCTATATTAACAGGACTTGTCTCTTGTGTCCCAAGTCCCTTTTTGCAGATGTAGCAAGTTCAAAGACCTCAGTTCCATTGTCTGCACTGGTCAGGCAGTCTGCACGTGGGAGCCTGTGTTGAGCTGGTCATTAGTTAGAACTGCAGCCCCACTGTCATTTATATAAACTTGACATCTGGACCTTTGCCTGAAATACAGATTAAGTCCTTCCCTCTGATTTTTACTGTCTTCAAGGCTACAAAGCATAGGTCTCAGTGAACCACAGGCTAAGTCAGAAAACATCAGTGGAACAACAACTTATATGGTAACTTCGTTTTACTTGAAATGAGATTAAAAAATGTATATTTTGTATCGCAGCAGCTTTTTTATGAGTACACTCTATGTTTTGAATCTGTGACTTTCTTTAATGACCAAATTTACTTATTAGCTTTTAGATTGCTTTATTGTTAAATAACTACCAGTAACAGAAAAAAACCAAATTTGTCTAATCTTTGGTCAGGAAGTCAACGCTTCTAGGTTCAGTGTTCTGTAATCACTGGGATCATTGACTATGAATTTGGAGAACTCATTCAACTTCTTCCTGGTCCCTTTATATTTAACCACTATACCACTAGCTGACACATACTTGTTTTATGAAACAAGGATTCTGAAATGAGCCAAATCAGTCAAAATGTGGAGTTTGTTCAAGTCAACATATATTTAGTTAGGGAACACATTGCCACAGAGGGTTGGTGTGTTTTAGAATTCAAGAGATGCCTGGACAGATGGTGCAAGAAATATACACTGAGAACAATGATGTGCAGTGAAGTGTCTCTGGAAGTCCCAGCGCTGTAAGCTGTTGAAGCCTGGGAGAGCATGATGAGAAATGATCAGTGTGTGCTCTCCCTGTTCCTCAAAACCTTCCTAAGCCCCCACCTTTGTCCGCCACCAAATACCCTGGCTATGCACTGAGCTAGATAGCCCTGGTTGTGAGACAGGGCAGAAATGTTTTTATTCTTGCAAAATTTGTTTGTAAAAAGAAAATTTGTTGAGATACGTTGATGAAGCTCAGTTCTGTGGGCATGTCTACATGCTTTATGTCAGTGGTAGAAATGGTATGGTCTATGCCAAGTTTGAGTAGTGAGCCAAACTCTCCCACTGACTCCTCTGTTACTGTGTGCACCTCATCTTGCCCATCACTGAGGAGTTTGGTTTCCAAGCCATCTGAAATGATGTTTGAGGGTTCATGTGCTGGCATCTTAACACATTTTTTAAGTAGCATACTGTGAATGTATTATAGTATTCAGGACTGACTAAAAAAAGAAGACGGGTTATTGAAAATTTGATTAATGTTTTGTCAAAACCTCAATTTCATATTTCCCTTAACAGCCTGATTTTGAAGAACACACTGCAAAATTTAAGGCTGCTGGAAAGACCAAATAAACATAAACACATGCTTCTACATCTGAGCGTGCTGGATAATAACAAAGTCTAATAGTAATTTTGAAAAAATTGAAGCGAAGTAGATAGGGAAGGAAAAGCTTCCCTGATTAATCACAACTCAGCAGAAAGGTCTTAATGATAAGACAGTGTGTTGCTTGTCTTCTAGTCTATTTTTATCTATGGCTTTACACTGTGCAAGTCAATTATTGGCATTATGTGTGAACATGGCAGCAGCAAAAGGTGTGCCATTTCCACACCCTTGGGATGTGGGATTTTACTCCTTGCTTACTAATGAAAAAATAACAAGGTATTTCTATTTTAGGCTGTGCTTTAGGTTTCCCATGTGGAGGCGAAAGCTTTGATCTGCAAAACATGTATCAATAAGTCTGCTTTCAGGGTTGCAATGTAATTTTCAAGCATAGCATGAAGTGCTCAGTATGCAGTCTGAACTTTCATATCACTTTGCAAAAACAGCGTAACTAAAACTTTGAAGAGAAAACAAATTAACACTGTAAGAAACTTTGTCCACAAAATGCTCTGAAGACCTTAAATGAAAGTAGAAGGAAAAGAATGAATGGACCTTTTTTTGGTGTTTTTTTTGGTTTGGTTTGGTTTGGTTTTGTTTGGGGTTTTGTTTTTGTTTGTTTGGTTTTTTTAAGAGAGGTAGTTCTTATGCAAATATCCTGGTTTAATTGAAAGCTATAATGCTAACTCAAATTAAATACATGCATGCATTGTATGTGAAAGGCCTTTCTAAATGTTGTAAAGCTTTTTTTAAAATTTCATTATTTAATATAGACTTGAACACCTCCAATGGTGATTTTCCTGCCAACATGCTACAAATCTGCCTAGGTTTGTAAAACGTGAGACTCTCCGAGTTCATTCCAAATTACACTGGTATTGGAGATTTGCCCGCTAACAAGCATCATAGAATCATCGGATCACTGAGGTTGGAAAAGACCTCTAAGATCATTGAATCCATCCATTGGCTTTCCACTGCCAAGGCCACCACTAAATCACAGCCCTAAATGTCATATCCACATGACTTTTGAATACCTTCAGGAATGGTGACACCACCACTTACCCAGCAGTCTGTTCCAATGCTTGACCAACCTTTCCATGAAGAAATTTCCTAATATCCAACCTAAACCTCCCCTGGTACAATTTGAGACCATTTCTTCTTGCCCTATCAATCCCGCCCTCATTTCACTCAGAGCACTGCTTGGATGTTTATTCACTTTGTTAGATTATATTCTTGATCCTGCAAAAGGATTTAACATCCCACCTGTTACAAATGGCTTTCCAAGGCTGTTCTTAGAATATCAGAGTGTACCTCAGTAGTGCAGTTGAACACAGAGGGCTACTGTCATGGTAAGTGGCATTAGCAGGTGCTGCACTGCAGCCTTCATGTTTTGATGAACTGAAGATAGGTTTGTGGAGTTTTATTTAAATCCTTTTTCAATGAAATAGGCTTTGGTTTAGCACAAATTTCTTCCGATTTATGGCATATGCATGCTGAACAGCACGTAACTGTATTTTTGTTTCTCTGTCACATCTCAAAAATTTCCATTGGTATTGTGTGTTGCCTGTAGCAGATAATGTACACAGGCTCACACACTGACTTCAGTTCCGTGTTTTTGTAGCTATGAATTAGTCACCAGGGAGTAGCTCAAGTACTGCATTAAACCAACAAGCTTTTTCCCCTGAGACAATAGGAATCACTTTGCATACATACCCACCTACCGTGCTAATGGAGGCTGTTATTTTGGAATCTGTTTCTTAAACCACATAGCCAGCCTGACTGCACTTTCCACTCACAGTACATTTCCCCCACCAGAGGCATATATCATCTAGAGATTGCTAAGAATTCAGTAACAAAAACAAGCAATACTATGTTTTTTTAGCATATTTTCTATCCAACATAATCAACTATATTCTTTTTTATTAACCGAAAAATTGGAAAGTTAACATTTCATGGCCAAGGTCCAAATAGAGTATTTCATTTGAATCCTATTTCATACAGGAAAGATTATTTCCAAATGTGGCCAAACTTCTTGGCTATTGAATGTTTGGCAGACCTGTTCTGTGCATAAGAGCAATATGGAACTTTAGATTAAGTAGGCTTTTACTAAAGCAGTTGTTCTCAGAGTTATACCATTTGTACATTTGCATTTCTGAGAGGCAGCTAATCACCTGCAATCTGAATATGGTAAAAGCTTTTAAAATTACTTTGCCACTAGCTAACTAACATGCATTATAATTTCATTATCCCATTTCAATAGATTTTCAAGTATTCATTGAGTATGCCTTTTTTTAACACCATGGATTTGTTAAAGTGTGTTTCAGGACAGTTCAAAATTTTCTGTAGCTCTGATACAAGATTCTTCAGGAAAAATACATCTCTCCCTTCTTGACAAAAAGCAGTAAATCATTCTCTCTTACCTGGTAAAAGAAATCACGGGTAATTAGTTATACAGTCTAATTTCTAAAAAATCACCATGTAAAGCATACAGTGCACTACTGTCAGAACCTTTTCAATGTTACAGGACTTCCTTTGAGAGAGGAAAAAAGTTTTTTGGAGGATCTAAGACAATTAGGAGCCCAAGCTTCCATTAAAAACAGTGAATTTATGATTCACCAATTCATTTTTTAATATTCTGGCCCTTGCCTCTTTCTGGAAGTTTTATTTCATCAAAAACAGAATCCTTACAGTTTTCAGATTTCTACTGAAGATTTTAGTTAGAATTTTCAATGGCACAAAATCAGATTTGGGATAAAACCAGGCAAACTTCTGCATCTCTAAAAGTATAAAAAGAGTGTATTTCTTTAAAAAAATTCAATGTGTTTTTCAGAAATCCTGCATATGTTATTTTTTTTTCAGATGGGAATGAAGAGTGGGGGTGGAGAGCTATCTGTTACTTTCACCTACCTTATTTGCTCTACCAATTTGAATTGGTAATAATTTATTTAAATAAAGCATTTTACAATAATTAAAATACTCAAGAGATTAAATAACCTTCCCATGACTTTTGTGCTCCTTTTCCAGTTTTGAAGAAAATATATTTTATTAAAATCTACCAGTGTAAATTTTAGGAGGATTTACACCTTGGGATTTTTCCCATCTGTTTTTTAAAGTGCATCAACAGCCAACACCAGGGAAATAGCTTTACAAATTATGACCTTCAGACTCTGAGAAACTTGTTTTGAAAACTCACACATCCTGTATGGACATCACTGTGCTCACTGCCCCATTCCAGGATGTAATTTAAATTCTCTACATTTTTGTAGGCTACAGTTTTAAAATACATTGTTTTACCATCTGCATAACCCTGTAAAAAGTCCTGGGTTTTTGAAACAAGAAACCTGAATGTAGCCTGGATTAGGAGTGGGTACAATAGGAGATCCTTGGCCCCTGCTGTTGCACCAGTGAGGAGATGTGGGCTTTTCCACTTCACCTGCTGCCACAGGCAGGGAACTGAGGGGGCAAACACTGCCCCTGGATGCCAGTGTGACCAGGCTGCCTGTTCCTTTCCCTGAACTTCCTTAATCATATTCTTTTATATTCAGAGAAGAAAGGCTGTTCTGACAGGGCATAACTGGAGACAAATTCCTTTGATGCAGTGACAAATTATTCTTTCATACGTAAAAGCTTAACTTGGCTGCCAATAATAACTATTCTCCCTTTTGAAGGAGTTTGGACTTGTAGTTTGGCATCATCAATACTTCGTTCCCAGGATTTTTGAATCAAAGTGAAATTTAAAGCCTGTTATCAAAGAGCTTACAGTCAGAAAGCACAAGAACATATCATTGAGCCCCTTGGTGCATAGGCAGGAGCTGAGCTTGTTGAGACAACAAGGTTTGTTGAGCAAAGTAACAAAGACAGTCACTGCACATCCAACATTCATTGCACATCAGTTGTCTGGGAGGCCTAAGACTGGAAGGACAAAGAAACGAAACCTAAGATGTATTCTGTCATCAAAGAGGATAGAGTTGTCCTCCAGGACACAAGTCAGGTCAAACAGGTTTCTGACTCTCTCTAGTGCCTGTGCAGAGGGTTTAGGATAGGTTAGGTCCAGTAAAGGATGGTCTCAATGCAAAATCAATGTGATTGATGGTTCAGCTACAGAAGTGTGCCTTTAATATCTGTGGCAAATTGGGAAAAGATGAGATTTCCTCTGAGTAGTCAGTGAAATATTTTATGTCAGGAAGCTGCTTCCTTTATTTCCTTTCTTCCTCAGAGGAAACCCATTCACACACAGCCTAAAAAAATAAATATAATTTGTCGTGTATGGCTAAGTGAAAGAATACATGGACTGATGTTGCTTTAAGCAGTTCACTGCCAGTGCTGGGCCCAACTGGGTTACCATGGGGTATAAACATGGGGTTCTTTTTCTTCATGAGAAAGGCAGATAATTGTTCTATACAATCTTGTGTGTGTGTGTGTGTGTATACATATATATATATATGTATATGTATATG
Source organism: Daphoenositta chrysoptera (assembly GCA_013397915.1). NCBI lineage: Eukaryota > Metazoa > Chordata > Aves > Passeriformes > Daphoenositta > Daphoenositta chrysoptera. The sequence continues at coordinate 451,605 of VZRO01002612.1, forward strand.
TATACACACACACACACACACACATATATATATATAAAGTCATCTAGAGATGAGTGACTCATCTCACATCATTTTAGATACCTAAAATTAGACATGTCACCTATGCTGATCACCTAGGCTTCCTCTGTGGACAAGAAAAGAGAGGCATTTGTGGTTGGTAGGATGTTCACACCCGGGGAAGTGAAAGAAACTACTTACTGATTTCTGCCTCTCCTCAGAGTCCAGAAAAATAGGTTAGGCGTTGTAGCTCTTCATTAGGTGACATGATAATATGAATCCAACCTGAAACTGTGCCACAATTACCCATTTGCACAGCAGGACGAATCTTTGTTCTGCCTGCCTCTCAAGAATGCTTCATAATGCAACAGAATTTTGAGACACAAACTTCATAATATTTAGACTGAAATTTAAAATTTAAATTCTGTTTCTAATGATATTTTGTTATGAAAAGCACATATCAAATTAGGAAGGAATCTTGCAGTACGGCCATGAATTGTCAATGACTGGGCAAACCTGTATCACAGATCTGTTTCTTTCAGGTTTTGCAACCAATAGGCTTTAAATTTTATCTTATGTAAAAGTTTGTATGGTCTGTTATGCAGAGCTGAAATTACTACTGAGTTCTGAAATATTCTCTTCATGAGTTGTTTGCTGGTAGAACATTAGTTAAAAGCCAAAAGCTGTCTGTAAATAACAACAGCTTTCATAACGTGTTCTATCCCCAGTAAAGACAGGGACCAAGAAGTCTGTCACATTCCTAATCCAGTCAAGCCTTTCTCTGTTAAGTTTTCCAGCCTTACATGTGTACACACATGCTTACACTTCCACTCCCATCTATCTATTTCTAGCTCTATAACAGTGTAAAATGTTGTGAATAGATATACTATTCATAAATGTAAAATTTCTTATTTATGTAAACATCTGCAATAAGAGACTGGGGAATCCATTAGATCAGGAGCTGTTCCAAATATACAGTGAGTGGTGTGGGTGATTGACTGCCACTGCAGTTATATCACAGTAGGAAAAACTTATGTAGATTAATAAGTTCATTTTAATGGAGTATTTTCCTGTTTTGACTCTGATATTGGTACTCTCTTATTTTACTTACTGCCTGCATGTTTTACTTCTGTGGTGGGCATCAAATGTAAACCAAGTATAAACCAAAAAGGTTTATAAATGGAAAATTTTCCAGCCCTTTCCCAGCTGGCATCTCAGCATGTGGGCATAAATCAAAAAGTTGCATCCATTAAATTTACTGGCTTAGATTACTTTCTGGCAAAGCCTGAAGTGCTAGAGCCAAAGGTTTCCCTGAAGCCTGTGCTCTACCCTGTTTGGCCTCCCATGATTTGCTTCAGGTTCTGAAGAATGCATACCTGGGGACTGTCAGCCAAGGTGCCTCCCCAGCCCTCCTGGCTTTACTGCTTACATTGGTTTTCTGAGGTTTAAACTGAGTTCATTAATCTAAACAGTAGATTGATGGGATCTCCATAATCCTCCAGTTCTTAAGCAATAAAGAATGCCTTGTGTTGGGATATGAAAAATCTCAGACTGCTAGTGTCTCCACTGAGCCATTTCTTAAATGCCCACTTTTTATGGTTCACGTCACATAGCAAGAACTTAAAAGGTACCTTGGCTGTGGGTTGATAAAATGAATTAGTGGCTTCAAGTAGCGGCTCAGTAAATGTAGCAACACTTTAAAAGGTACAAAAGTAAAGTCCACATTGGTCATTGGGTGCCTGGGAATGCTCTAAATTACCCTCTGTTGCAGTGTTTAGTGTGTTATGACCGATGTGCGCTGTTCGAAATTGCAGGTTTATGCAACTCAGCCGACAGCTGGATGATTGTTCCTAATATCAAACAAAACCACTACACGGTGCATGGGCTGCAGAGTGGCACGAAGTACATCTTCATTGTTAAGGCCATTAATCAGGCTGGCAGCCGCAGCAGCGAGCCCGGCAAGCTCAAGACAAACAGTGAGTAATGCGAGACCAGGATGCACGAAGCCTTCTCCTTTCTGGCCTTCCTTTTTAGCCCTGATCTTTGAAAGATACAGGAGGACAGAGAAGGTTAACTTTAAATGCTTTGCAAAATGGGAGCCACTTATTTAACATAATTCAAGATTGCCTGAGTCTTCAGTTCCACAGAAAATATGTTGGGGTTTTTTTGAGAGATACATCTGTAGTTTGGTCACTGGAAATATCACATAGGAACCAAGCTATCACATGTGAGATGGTTGAAAACACTCTTTTGTGGTTTTGCTTTAATATCCTCTCTATTCTTTTTCCTCTACAAAGCAAAAACTTTCCTTATGTTTGCAGTAAAACATTTTATTTTTGTGTAGTGTTCATAAGATAATTGCTAGTCTAATTTTATCCTCCAAAATTATCTCTTTTTTAGGACATTGGAAAACTTCTTAGCTTCAACCCCCACATTTTTTTATGGAGTTCAGCAAGGTGATAGAGTAGTCAGAGATCCCACTTCAAAAAAACAATGGTTACTCAAATTATTAGCAGATGCAGAATAGCAATTTTAAGAGTAGCTTTCATCTGTTTTTTGCTCTTGTCCCAGCTAATCCCTCAGTCATGTAGTCATCCTGGGCAGCTCTGAGGTCTGGAAAGGAAACACTGGGATTTGTGCATCCTCCGAAACCTGCTTATTGTAGGGGAGGGTGTTTGAAGAGGGGTGACAGTGAATGGTGAAAGGAGTCTGAAGAGAATGGCATGTACACCTTTCTGATTTCCTCCTGTCTGCTATTAACCTGTGTGATGTGACCAGACACTATTTAGTACAGAGGGACATCCTTCAGATTCTGCTTCAGCACACAAAGGCTACTGAGCAGTCGGAGAGGCCGGCAGGAGGTTGTGTTACCACTGCCAGGCAGTACAAAACAGTCCCCAGATACTTTCCAACAGGTTTATTCTATATTTGGTCATAATATATAACTAAATGCAGATTGCAAAAGTAGATAATCCGGAACAGTCTACATCTTATTTTTAAGTACATGTGCCAGTGCCTCACACAGACATAATGAGAGATCTAGTTTACATTTTCTGTGCATGTCATCAAATCTTCTGATTACATGTCTTTCCCCCTGATATGAAAGACAGTAAGAAGGAAAAAGTGCTTTTCTGGAGCACTTGTGGAGTCATACTTTTCCAGTTGTCTCTTGGTGGAGGTAAATGATTGTTCTGCTCTCTGACACAAAGAGCAAGCCTGTCAGAATTGTGGTGGGCTTTATATATCTACAAGGTTTGGTTTACCAAAAAGCTTCCTGTTATTGTCTACAAACCTTGTGCTACAGCTGAAGATACTTGCCAAGAGCAACAGCCTCAGTAATGTTATTGCACCATATTATTTGAACCAAGTTACAGTTCACTTCCTTCCTTTTAATGCACAGTATCCAGCACTACATGGGCATCCTTCCAAAGCAATCCTGAATTGTTGGCTGTGCTTGTTACAAATAAAGCTGTCAGTTAACAAAGAGAAAAGGCTAGTGCTTCTTATTTTCAGACTCATTTTGTGGGATTTGAAATCATACTTTTGGTAGGAATGATGAAGATGTTATTATGGAGCTTTATCCCTAGAGAATTAATAGAACACAATTTATTCTAAATCTAATATGCTGTGAAAAAAGCAACCCTCAGACCTTTATTAGCATGTATATTGGTTTCAATTACATGCAAGAATTAGAGTATTCTGGTTACCTCTAGGTCAGAGATAATGGACATGATGATTATGCAGGGCTCTTTTCAGGGATTATCGACACGGGGAAGTTAGTGCACAATGAAGTTGACAGTAAACTGACAATGCAATGCAAACGAGCTATTGCAGGGAGCAGAATAGGTTCGTCTATCTCAAGAACGCTTGAGAGGAGGAAATTAATATGGTTATGTAATCCTGTGGGCTTCTTATAGGCTTGCTAATCCACTCTCCTTTTCAAAATCAAAGCCAAACTACTCTGTCATCTTTGTCTCTGCATCGGTAGGTCAACCATTTAAACTGGACCCCAAATCTGCTCATAGAAAATTGAAAGTGTCTCATGATAACTTGACGGTGGAGCGGGATGAAACATCATCCAAAAAGAGTCACACACCAGAGAGATTCACGAGCCAGGGGAGCTACGGAGTGGCTGGCAACGTGTTCATCGACAGCGGGCGGCATTACTGGGAAGTGGTTATAAGCGGGAGTACGTGGTATGTATATAAAAATATATCTCAAAAGAGTCACTAGTTCACTCCACAGAGGTGCCTGCACAGTTTCTCTGATAGAGACCGCTAGCAGAGACAATCAGGAAGAGTACAAGAGCAGGCCAAGTATGTATTTTCAAGTAGTTTGTCAGATGAGTTTCCCAATCTCCAGCACTTTTGAACTCTGGAAATAAATCTATCAGATTATGTATCTTTGTATTTAGCAGCCTTCACAGGACTTTTACTCCACAGCTGGGGTTGGTTGTTTTTTTGAACCCACATACAGTACATTTTAAGATTTTTCTTTTTTTATTGGAGGGATCAAAAAATTTCATCTTGTTTATACAGAGAGATAACTTTGTAAATGTGATCATTTCTCTACTAAATGTGAAAGATTTTCTATCCTGCACTATGAAAAAAATAAATAAAACTGAGGACAACTTGATGATCCATTTTAACAGGGGCAGAGGTCAGATTTGCTTCTAGGGAGGGGACATGAAGCAGCAGAGCTGTAGGTCTGTGCCCCAGGGTATGAAGCAAGGAGCAGGAAATATATGACTGCTTTCCTCCACTTCTGAATGATCCTCTGTGTCATACAGGAGTGTATTTCAGAGGGCCTTTAGTCAAGGGAAGAGATGTTATCCTTTGGTATTCAAAGACACCATGAAGAAAGTTAATGGAGTGGAAAAATCAGTAAGGTCTTCAGGTATTACCCACTGTCTCAAAGAAGAAAAATGCTGTTTGTCTGTGCCAGTGCTAAGGAATGGGGAAAAAACCTTATGGCACATTAATCTCCATTGGTTGAACACCCAACAAATACTGCAGTGTCTCTAGAACGAGTGGAACTTTCAGATTTCTGATATATATGACAAATCAGGTATTTTTCCTCAGTGTCCATTAATGAGAACCTTTTCACAGTCCTTTTGCTCTGCACATCTTGCCATAAATTTTGGTTTGCAGAGCAAATGTCTTCACCTGCAATTGCTTCACTTGGCCTGAAACCCAGTCTCAGAAATGCTCATTTGAATCTGAAAACCACACCAACATCTGGCAAAACATATTCGAAAATGGCAAAATGGGGGAGGGGGTTTAATGCGTCCTTTGATGTTTACTCTTGCATTCCTTCTTCTGGGCCATGTATTAAAGGAGCAAGGAAAGATCAGATTAGCTGACAGATAGCAGCGTATTTTAAAATCAATGAATTCCTCTGTATTCATCTGTTGGAAATGGAAATTTGAGGTCCAGCAATTTAAACTCTGAGTTGCTGAGTAGTCAACAATCTTCTTTTTCATTACCAGAGGCAGGGCCTCCAAAAATTGCCATTGCTGTCAAACTAAAAATAATACAATGAGTTTCCCTGACCTCTCAGACCCAAAAGAGAGAAAGTGGAAAGCATTAATTAAGCCTGTGCAGATGTTGTGGTGAAATGTCATTTAATTAGAGCTTAACCCACAGCAGAAAGAGGTCGGGACATTCCAGCAAATCCTCTGGGCTAACACGTGACTTCACTGAGAGACAAAATGGCAACAGGCATTTGTTTCCCTGAGATGTTCTTCTGTTTTGCAGGTATGCTATTGGTATTTCCTACAAGTCAGCACCGAAGCACGAGTGGATTGGGAAGAACTCTGCCTCCTGGGTGCTTTGCCGCTGCAATAACACCTGGGTGGTGCGGCACAACAGCAAAGAAATCCCCATCGAGCCCGCGCCTCACCTCCGGCGGGTCGGCATTCTGCTGGACTACGACAACGGTTCCCTCGCCTTTTACGATGCTTTGAACTCCCTACACCTTTACACTTTTGACATTACATTTGGCCAGCCAGTGTGCCCCACGTTCACAGTGTGGAATAAATGTTTGACCATTATAACTGGCTTGCCCATCCCTGACCACCTAGACTCCTCCGAGCAGCTCGCGTGACTGCTAGAAGCCAAAAGGTAGGACCACACATCTTCTCAGGGCAGCCAGGCAGCTGCCAGCAGGAGTTTGCCCAGAGCTGGTGGACCCATGTGGCATCCCAGACAAAGCGGCCGAATTTAGGCAAAACTGACAAGGAAAGAAGCTCTCTTTCTGTGTATTTTGTACTGAAGGACAAAAAGTGGCTTTAATAATATCTTAGAACTTTCTTTTTCAGTTGCTTTTGTTTGGTTGGTTTTGTATTTCATCTCTTACAGGAAGATTTATAAATTATTTATAAAAATAGAAAAAAAAAAAAGAGAAAAGTGAAAGCCTAGTATGGACACCTGGGAAATGACTTCTTGTTGTTTTGGGGGGTTTTTTTGCACATTGATGGTCCTGTTAATTAAAGTTTCATCAGCCTTTTGCATAATTTTATTTCACAGTGGATAATAGCAGGAAATTGGAAGGATGAAAACTGCATAGTGGACAAGTCAGTATACTACAGGTTTTACTTGTGCCCTCATTAGTGGTCTCATTACCAGCCTTGTTGAGTGTGAGATCTCCCAGTTTCTGCTTTGCACGTCGGCGTGTGCAGACCAAAAGAACAAAAATAAGCAAGAGAGGAAGTGGAGCTCGCCAACACAGCAAAAGAATAAAGTTTAATTTACTTCTGTTCACAGGGCAGTGCTCTCTAAGTTCATAAAAAACATGTGGAAAATCTCCTAGAAATGTGAGTGGATAAATCATCTGGTGATTTATTTTATTGATGGCAATATTCCCATCTACCAGTGCTTCGTTTTCGTCTTTGGGAAACATTATAGAATCACTGAGGATGTGGAAGACCGATACCATCTCTGAGAATCAGCAACACTGGAGGAGAACAGCCAATCCAAGGTCTGACTGTAGACTAATTTGATAAAGCACGGCATCATTTGAGGACTGATTGTAATAGAAGATGTCACGGTTCTGATGGTAGACATGTGAATGCTTATTGCTGATTTTACAAGGTTCAACGTAGCAAGCCCAGCCAACAACTCGGAAGTGAGACATGCGCCACTTTACCATTGGTTTTAAATTGAATACAAATGTTCCATTGTCATACACTGTGTAGTGTCTATAACAAAGCAAGGAAATCTGTTTTACATGTGCTCTATGGAGAAACACTGCAGCTGGAGTTTGCTCATAGTTATCATTGTCCCAGGTTGTTTGGGAAAGCACAGTTCACTTTGTGAATGAGAAGTAAAGAGTAAGCTCTCAGCAGGAATAGAAATCTGCATGGGGAGACCCTACATTCATCCTGGTGTTGGTAGAAGAGCTTCAGTGAAGGCAATAGAGGTTGTACGTACTTTATCTCAGAGCTGAATTGGGTGCATTTTTACTCTTTCCCTTTACAGATAGAAGCTTTTTGTAATTATTGCAATGCTTATGTATAAATGATCATTTTGGGAGATGCTTGAGGCATATGACAATTTTAAAAGAATGGTTTTCCTACAGTGTTTGGTTGTTACTATGCAAGTGGTGAAAATCTGCCTGGATAGAGAAAGGATAAATTGAATATCAGCTTTAAAGATTTGCTCAGTAATTTATAACCATGCTTTAGGTGTCTTTTGAAAAAGATGCCTTAATGCACTTTGTCCACTAATGGGTCCAAAATAAAATGGTCCCAAGATCAGCTTCAGATCTTTTGAATATTGATTCTCCAGGTAAAAAGCTGTACTACAGTTTGCCTTATGATTATATCAAAAATTTATTAACAAGATGAGGAGAATATGTACATGACAATTTGCTTTTTTTCTTTTTTTTTTTAATAGAAAATAAATGCCATGTTTCTTTGATTTCCCTTTACATGCCCTGCTAACTGCTAAATTAAATGGAGAAAAATCTGGCAGTACATTGCTGATACCATGGCTTTCAGTTGGGCAACATCCCATAGTTCACAGCTAGGAGCCACTGATCTTTCCCAAGTAGACATAAAAAGGCAAAGTGTGTACATGTAGTGAATCTCAGTGTTTATCATAGTGTCTTTAATAATCAAGAAACATATATCCTCAAAAATGAAAAAGTAAATCAGTCCCCAAGCATTAAATTTAAAATTAGGTACAATGCTACTGATATAACCTGATATACAATGCCCAGATGATCTGACTTGGGATGTTTGGGAGGTAGCTGGGATGGTATGAAAATTTTGAAAATGAGTTGACAGAAGACGACTGATGCAAAGCAGTGATAAAAGGATGCGTGAAGAAAGGAGTTTTAATCTAGGCTTATTGCCAAGTTTCTGCCTAAAAGGAAAGAGTGAATTTCCAAAGTACACCTAGCAAGGCTGTGTATCTTCTCTTTTGCCAGAAATATTAAATCTAGAAGCTGATTTCAGTAGTGGATAAACTGAAAACACTGCTCAGTGTTTGGTTATACAATGTTGGCAGAGATTGAGCTGGATGGAACTAATGCCATGAATTTGGAGAGGTCCCAAATGATTTCACCTATTTTCATTGTAAAGATAGAGCATGAGTCTAAAGACAGATCATGGTTTTGGACAATGGAAAAAGCATGGTCTGTTATCTACAGACCTTGCTGTATCATCTTTAATTAAACACAGAATACTTCATTTGGAGCTAAGCCACATTTCTCCAATGTCCTTTTAACTCAGTCAGTACTCTGTGCATATATGTTTGTGTATATATGTACACATATGTATGGGTATACACACACCAGCATATGCACAAATAGAGTGTGTAAACCGTGTATATACATACAAGTGTATATACACATACAAAGTGACAGCAATTAGTCAGGTGTTCCTTTTTTGCTTGTTTCTTGAACAATTTCATATTCTGTTTGACAATGAGGAAACAAGTTTGCTATGAATGGTATTCTTCTGGACATTTTTTAACAAACAAAATCTGTTTATTTTACAATACTTGATTCAATGCCTGATTAATCAATAAAAACTTCCATTTGAAAATGTAGCTTCTGTGGTCTGTGGCATTTTGCATGGTCCATAGGTATGAACTGAAATCTGGGGGAACAAGTAGTCCTTGTATAAAAATAAGACATGGTACTTTAATGTAGCATGCGCTCTTAGATGAGGATTTTTCCCTTTTTTTGAAAGTTTTGTGACTAGGAATGAGGTAGCATTGTATAATGCTGTGTTTAAGAAATTCAGATTTTGAGGAATAATCTGCTGAGATGCAAGCAATGAATGTGGTAGATAAAGCCTGTGTTGGTATAATGATTGTTTCAAAAGTGTATTTAAAACCCAGTCTGGGATTCAGCAGAATTAGAGCAAATAATAGCACAATCTCTATAGAAGATAGTAGCAGCTCAGAGTAGTGTTGAGCTTGAGGTAATGGAAGGGTGGGGGACTATTTTTCTCCGAGACCAGATAAGATTTTCCATGTGTTTGACTTTCCTGTGTTAATGCACATCTAATAGAGAAAAAAAATCATTCTGGAATGGGCTACATGTCATAAATTATTTAGTAGACTGTCTCCAGTCTACTGTATTTTCCCATTGTTGGCTTCCAGAGAGCAATAAAGTTGCTGCTTTTTCTGCCATTAGTTTATTCTTTGTTGGTTTTAGGTACCCCATTTTTCAATTGCTCAACAAAGAGACTCCCAGTGAGCAGAGGGTCCCAAGGGTAGGAGCATAAAAGTTGCTCAGGTCTGGGTACACTGTGAAAAGCAGGAAATCTGCAAGTACAGGTGAAAACACACATTCTTTATTATTTTAGCAATAGTAGGTCACTAAACTGCAGTGTGCATCATCTGTTTTAGTCCTGTGTCTTAATTGCAAGCACTATATTCTTTACATATTAGAAAAACAACAGGACACTATTGAGAGCACAAATTAAAATGTCAGCTCATTAACCAGTTCATTTTGAGATAGCCAGCATTTATAGCACCATGAAAGACTGTGGAAGATTCCATTTAAATATTGTTTAATATCTAATACAGTATAAGAATTTCTTTTTAAATTATTCTCATAAAGCAGATGTCTAGTAGTTAGCAGATTCTGCTTTTAGTTGCAGCAGCACAATTTTCAGATAAGACCATGCACCAAAACAAAGTGAGGATTGCTAGTGGGTCTCCTCTGTGTCACCAAAACTGAGGGTACTCGTTTTAGTTGGAAACACTGATTTAATTTGTGGTTTAGGAGTGAAGAAGTGCTGGACCCACACAGGAAGCACACACCAGCACCTCAGCAACTGGCCAGGGCACACCTCAGCTGAAGGCCTTCAGTGGGGCAGCTTTGGGAAGCTGGTGATAAACAAAAATGTGCACAGGTTCCAGATGTAGTGATGTGCTGGGAGTTTTACTGTAACACCAACTCTGATGTATTTTCACATACTGATCTTTCTAGTAGTGGAAGTCTGTCTTGAGATAAAGGGATGTAAAATACCGTATTTTCCTGTGTTACTGAGTTGGTTGCCCATATAGAAATGAGCACAATATTTTTGTCTCCTCCACATTGAGGAAAGTCCTGCTCACTTCCAAGTGCTGATGGTGTCTGTTCTAGATTATGCTGAGCTATTTGTATTTATTGTTCTTTTTTAAATGAAAGAAACCCTCTTTATATTTTAGCCTTTGATTTAGTACTTGATTTTTATACAAGGAGTTAAGAGACTAAAGAGCAATTATGTTAACAATGCTTTCAGTGTGGGTGAGACTCTTGGTTTGGACTGTGAGGTTTAGGGCATCTGTGTACATAAATCAAATCTCTGTGCCAGAACAGACTGATTTGTCATTCATGTGGGAGCTGAACAGTGCAGGTGCAAGTGTTTTCTTCTGAGGTAGGCTTTTGTATTAACTCCACTCTTTGAGTTGAATATTCTGTTTCTCTAATTTTTTTCATTGGTTTTCTGATTCAAGTGCAGACCCTTTTTAATGAAACTGTAAATAATACAATCAATCATCATGTTACTTATTTTAGCAAGCCCTGCCATATCATGTGCCTCTGGCAGTTTGCTGTACACATCAGCTGCAACCATAACCTTTGCAACATCACCTCCAACATGAGGACTGATGCTTATGCCATTGACCAAGTATGTAACTTTCCCAGGTGGGATCCATCCTGCTAGAGTAAGGAACTCTAGCACAAATCATGATACCAATTAAAGGTGAGGGACACATATATTTCACAAGAGTGACATACGAAAGATATGGGCTTGAAAGCCATCAGTGTTGAGGCAGTTCTGGTTTAGAAGCACAACAATATATTAGGAAGTCACAAAGTCTTCTACTAGAGTGTGATCGACAGTGGCTGACATTATTACTGCTGCCTGAGGGAGGAACGGAGTAGCAAAAGAGGGAGTTCTGCACCAGTGCTGAGAGACATCACTCAGAGCAACGGGGCAGCTGAAACCTGCCACCACTAACCTGCCTTGGTACCATGCTGCAGCTCTGCAGAGCAAGCCTGCACCTACTCATCCTTTTGTTCCAGCTCAGCCTCAACCCACATTCCCAAATGACAGGAAAAATAATATTGCAATTACATATTTGAAATCCTAACCTGAATAAAAGCAGCAGGGCAGGGATGAAAGCCCCAGGCCTTGATCCTCCTTTATTCACCCAGATTTTTACATCTGCTGACTTCAAAGGAGATAGTCCTGATTTACACAGAGGTAGGTACAAGCGCATGAATCTTCACTTTCCAAAGAGTCAAACCCAAGTGAAGCAGGAGCCCCTGTGAGAACAGCTCAGACTTCCCATTAAATCATGTCTTTGGAGAAAGCACTTTAGCTGCTAGCAAAACTGCAGTTTCTCATGAGCTGTTTCCCAAGGCCAGCACAGGTGTGTTTTAAAATGTCTGGTTCTTTTAAAATGTATGGCTCAATAACATTCTTCTTGGGTGAATTGTTCAGGCAATGCTTTGCTGTTTCCTCCAAGCAGTGTGGGAACAATTCTCTTAGCAGGTGCTGTGTTACTTTTGTGAAAGTCATGAGAGTGGCAGATACACAAGTTGTGATATAATGCTCTAGCATAAGACTATTGTTCTTGGACTTCCATTTAAAAATGGATAACAGCTAAAAAGTTTAGAAGTCTCCTTCCTTTAACTGTCCTAATGTATTTAGTTATTTGAACTCATAGAGATTTTTCTTCTTAAGGAATAGCACCTCCTTTCTTGTTAATACACATGGACAGATAGTAATTAGGAGTAATTAGGAGTATTCCTGAAAATTATGAACCCTTAGAATAGTTTCTAATCAAGCCTTTAAAAGGCAGCAAATGGAGGTCTTGTATTTTATATAGTCTTTGGACAGGAAAAAAACCAGCTATAGCTGTTTAGATCCCTGAAACATGTAATGACAGCTAACTGCTGCATGACAGGATGGGAAAAGTTTTCATTAGCAATTTTTTACTTCACCCTCATTTTTATTTTACTTGAAAAACACAATTCCACTTGAAAGTGTTTCTCTGTTATCCTTATATTCCTTCACCTTTCTTTCTGTTTTCAGTCTCATTTTTAGTTTTTCAATATTAGAGTTGCAAGAAGTGTGTGTTCCAAAAAGTTGGCTTTATTTTTTTATTTTGTTAAAAATTACCATTTTCAGGAGGTGCACAAGGAATGAAATGAAAGTCAAAATACTAATGCAATATGGCAGCTTGAATGTTGAGAATACTTTTGAAGTAGAAGTTAAAGAAGGAATGCAGATAAACCTGTCACTCTTCTACAATTACTGAATTATTTGATTTCATTATTCTGGGCTTAATAGCATTGCTCTCTAATTAAAACAGCACTAGGAGACCTGATTAAGGAGCACAAGCAGAGAGATGGTAGATTATTTTAGGATAACCCTGGAACAAGCTCCCTTTAATAGCAGTAATATATATATTCAATCTCATTAATGTCAGCTTCAGAGTTTGGGGGTTCTTTTTTTATTTTTATTACTAATATTGTGTGTCCTCACAACAGTAGTTTCCAGCCTAGAAGTATATGTCTCTCTTGGGAAGCATAGATTCTAATTCCTTATGGAATTGGGAAAAATTCCTCCCTGTGGGAGGTGTGAAGGTGGTGTTAACACAGGGAGGACATTTCCCACCAGCAGAGGATAATTTGATCTATAGTTCTGTCATCTCATTTATGCAAATAGTAGTGATGGCCAGAGGATGAAATAGGTTCATCCAAATTTGTAGGTATAGGAAGATGTGCATTAGGCTTTTTTTTGCATTTTGTTGCATTAGTAGTTACAACCACTGGCACGCCCAACCCAGAATTAGAAATAGCAAATGGAGATTTGTTCCTTAATACAGTCAGTAACATATCCTTTTAATTTCTTCTAGTGACTGTGGCCTTTGTCTCAATTTGTCCATCCGTTTGCATCCACATGCTCCTTGAACATTTCTTGAAGTTGTAGTTGAAAATGGTGGGGCTTTTTTTACCTGTTAGGCTTTAGTCAAACAAACATTTTTTAAAACAAACATTGCTGATATAATTTCAGCAGGTTATGGCAGAGTGTAGCGATGAGGAACAATGTAGGAGCTAGAATAGGTGCAAATTGAGTTCAAAACAGAATAATACTGTTTCTCTTCTAACAGTGTAGTAATAGAATTACTACATTGCATATATTTAGACAGAGTTTATTATTAAGAAAGTGCCCTGAGTTATGCTGTAAATTCTAACAAATGAAAGAACAATTGAGGAAATTAGGATAAACCTTTGAATTATATACACAAAAAGAAAAAGAGAAGAAAAAAGTCATCTATTCACTATTAATAATTCATATTTTCCTGCTTCCTTCCATGGAGAGGATGAAACAGGAACGATTTGTCTTTCCACTCTTATGAAGTCACTGCTCCATATTAGTGTTACTTGGAAATCTCTCAGGATGAAGAAATTTCATAGGAACAAGTACAGAGTTCTCAATAGTCTTGAAGTCTGCATAAGCCATTAGCCAGTTTCAAGGCTGAATTACCATCAGGTTATGAATGCTTTCATGTATATTTAACTGTGCCAGTAAAAACACGTAGCATTTAAAAAAAAAAAAAAGTGATCAATCAACTACAAAGCTGCTACTTGATATAGGGAAAGGAAAATATTTTTATGGACCTGTACTCGTGCTGGTTCTCATGCAGACAGAAGGCCTGAGTCCTGACAACCTTTTATCTATTTTTGGAATTCAAAAGCTCTGCAAATCATGCTGAGGGGCTGGTTGTTGTATGGGGGTACAACTCACCCTAAAAGTGTTCCCACTGTCCCAGTTTTTCCTGCTTCCCCACATGTAGAAGGAGAGGCAAGCCAGCTCCCAAAGGTCTTCATCTCTAATCCTTCCCTGTCGTTTCTCATGGCAGGAACAGTAAAGGCACAGGAGAGCTCTTGACGCCAAATCTTGTGTGGCAACAGAATTATTCTATGAAGATTTAAGCAGGCTTCTCTGGGATGGAACCTGACCCCACAGAAAGAGAGGCTGAGCTGGCTCCACTAGCAAGGTCCAATTTCTCAAGCAGCTTCTCCAGCTTCTGCCATAGTCAGGAAAAGGAAGGGAAATCTGCTGCAGGACAGGCTATGAGGATGACACATTTTCTAAAGGCATGTCCAAAAGGATCAAAGAGAAAATTTTAAGTGTTTTTTGTCCTCATAGGAAGGTCTGCATAAGGAGGATGGATACATTTTTCCATGTCTCCATGGAAGCATGGAAGGCTGCCTCCTTATGTGTCAGGTTTGGCAGTGCTTGTGGGCAGACAGCCCCTCACTTAATTTGAAAAGTGAAAAATCATTTCCCCATAGTTTTTCTTCCCATTCTCCTAAAAGTTTGTCAAATGGGAAGAAGAAATTGTCAAATGGGAAGAAGAAATTGTCAAATTCCATTGCATGAACATTCATACCGCTGATCTTCATTGTCAAAGCAAAGAAAATGCAAAAAATAACAAAGAAAATTATTTTAAAAAACAAATAAACAAACACCAGAGAAAATGCAACCAAACCTCTGTATGCAAAACTGTTATTTGTTACAGCTGACATATCTGACATTTTTGATTTGCTATTATTATAACAGTAGCAGATTAATAGTACTATTAGGATAGTAGCAGAAACAAATTGGAGGAGTTATCATGACTGGAACTTCAATAATGAAAGAGAGAAATAAAAGTTGAAGGCAGAAAGAACATCCCTGGGAAATACACCTAGGAATGTAAAACCAAAAAAGCATTGCTAGCACAGTGCAGTGAGTATGGTAGAAGCTCATCTGGAAGACTGCAAAATTCTGGTCTAAAAGAAAGGTGATATTCAATAACACAGGATCAGATAAAGGCTTGTCCTAAGGGAAAGCCAAGGAAGAACCTAGGTTACAAATGTGGCAGTGCAGCCATTACTGTCTGAATGGTAATAACAAAGTTGTTGTGCTTCTAAATATATGATTAGGGATAGCCTCAGGAAAGGAGAGTAACAGTGCTGCATAAAAGTCAGAACTGGTACGAGAATAAATGCAGTGCACTTGTTGATGAGCAGTAAGGTCTATAGAAATCAAGAAGGCTACTTTGTATGATGGCAAGAGGAATAAAGAAACCTTGCTGTTTCGAGATGAAGTTTTGTGTGTGAAATTTAACACACTTCAGTCTAAATGACCAAATATTAAGTCAACTAGGCATAAGCCCATTTTCTGGGCATCTTCCATAAGGAATGGGAAACAAATAGCACCTGCAATATTCATTCCAGATATTCTAGCCACGTAACTCAGAACAGGGAGAATCTTACTCCATGGCTGAACTTTCACCGTTGGTCATATGAGGAGTCACAGACAGCCAGGGTGTATTTGGTACCTGTCTTTTAGATAGCTAAAGCTAGATCAAGTGACTACCACTCTATACATTCAGCAAATAGTATATTGATATTTTTATAGTGTAAATCCATTTCTTTGGATACAATACAGAAATTTATAGACAGCTTCTGACTTAAAATCCTTACTGTGCTGAAGTACGAAGGTGATTTTTCACTGGCCTCGGTGAAGCCTAGATTTTCCCTCTTAAATATGAATAAGGTGAAATATTGTAAGTCAAAGTCATATTAAACGTAGACATCTCTTAACAAGGACTATTCTAGCCACTGAGCCCTTGTTTTTTCAAAAGAAGTAATTTATAATAATGCTTCAGTAAAATGTCCATTCAAGCAGTGTTAAAATAAATAAAATAAATACACTTCTATTTGACCACAAAGCAAACTGGCTTGGAGATCATATGTGCTCATATGCATTCTATTGCACTGACCCTGTGCACAAGTATTTTAGATTCTAAATTCATTTGCTTATCCAATGCTGCAAAATGCTACACAATAATAGTCAACATTGCCTGGGCCAAATGATGTAGTTTTGTTATGGAATCAAGATACAGATACAAGTTAAAAGAAATGCATAAGAGATAGCTGAGAAGTGCTGGCTCTTTAACATACAAGTTGGATTCTGAGGTCAAAAGTACTTATTTTTCTATGTTATTTATTTACACCTCCTGCAAAGGAAATAGGGCAGGATCTCTGAATGATAACTGGAAATCCTTTTCATATTCATGGTAGATTGCTTGGGATGGTTACCATCCACAAAATCTTAATGAGAAGAAAAAAATCTTCTGTAGATGGATGTAAATATCCCTTTTCCAGGATTTTAACCTAGACTCACCTCTCTATATTGTACAGGTCACTTTCAGAGGTTTCATTTTATCTATTTCTAAACAGCATGAGTATTTATCTAATGATGCTGTGGTGAGATATGCTTAATTCTTCAGGTTAATAGAGTGCACAGTTGAAAAAACCTTCACATGCGAAGTATTGTTAACTGCTTGTTCATAAAAGGGAAGGAAATTACTCAGGCTGGAGAAAATTTTAAGATTGTTGATGCTCTTCAGGCTGATAGAAAAAGAATTCTCAAATAAAAGGTGAGAGTTTCGGCAGGAAGCACTTTTTGTTGGGGAAAGGATTAATAATCTGGGAAGGCCAGCTAAGAAAAACTGTCAGAAAATCACTCAAACCAGGGGAATATTTTGTAAAAGTCTTGATAAAGAGGGATTTAGTGGGGTTAAAGTCATAGTGAAAGGTGACTGAGATAGCCTGGTGTGCTTTGGAGGAACCAGTCTGAGGATTTCTATTTACAGAGAATCTGGGAATAGCTTGTGAAACTGCACTGGCCCATCCTGCTTAGAGGTCTTGGAGTTGGAAGCAGCATCAGAAAATAATGGAATTGAAATACAAGTCAAGAAAGAAGGAACTGGGAACAGGAAATAGCACAACAAGAAAAACTTCTGTTAAATGAGTCTTCTTATCGCTGGATTGGTAACATTGACGAGCATTGAAATGGAGACATTTTAAACTGTAACTTATTTTCAGGGGTTGTGGCAACATGATTTATTACTTTTGTTAATTTTTATTATTTGAATAAAAATGTTCCTTCATTTCTGGTGCCTAAATCTCTATCCACCTACAGTCTTGATTTATGTGCAAGCAAGGCCTTACATCCTTAGGTATTTCCCAATCCAGAGAAGCATGGAATTAATCCTATCTCCTCAAAAACTCCGAGCTCTTCCAACAGAACTGTAAGGAATGTGGAGACACCTTTTTCTGTCTCTAGTTGAACCTGCCGAGGTTTTTTAGTAAATGATGTACCTTGATAGAATCTGAGGCCTCCAGGTTTGGGAGCTTGGTGAGTTGATGCAGCAGAAGCAGGGATGATTTGTCTTTTACATGGAAGCAGGCACTGATTAAGTGATTAAAATTTATGGCAGATGGTTTTGTGATGAATTGCTGGAGTGGAATGTGTCTGAAGGGTGGTGAAGATGTTTGATGCTGGATGATGAGGAAGGTTTGCCAAGGCATTGGTGAGGTGTCACTGTCAAGGATATTAATGAAATGTAACCACAGTCACTGTAATCCAAAAGGAATTTGACAAAATCTTTGTAAAGTCATTGTGCTCTGAATGGTGTTAAAAGTATGGAATTTATGTAAATGTAAATGAACTGATGTTTAGTTATTGGAATAAGATACTGCAGATGTATTGTGGGTTATATATAAATGAATGTGTAATCTAGATTATTTGGGTTAAAAAAGATGGTGCTTTGACCATCTGTCAGTGATTTGCTTTTACCAGGCTAAGGAAATTGTGGATATGAGAAGAAATAACAATTTATTAGCAAGTTTTGGATTGTACGAATCTGTCTTGATTTTTATAATAAAGAATGTTAACTCTACCTCCTAATTTCTGCTAAAGTAAACCTGTGAGTTTCAGTAGTGGTTTCAATTTGGGCAGAATTAGATCTTAACAAAAAGATTAGATCTTAACAAAGATCTTAACAGATCTTAACAAAACCAAGGGTGGTAATTAAACCTTATCTAATCTCAGTTTAAGATATTGGTCAACAGACAACTAACTGAATCATAGCCTTGCTAAGGAATTCCCAATGAAGGGAGATCACAGGGCATATCCAGCTGGAGGCAGGTTTCCAGAAATTTATCCCAGAGGTAGCCTTGAGGAAAACAGTGAAGGCTATAGTGAGGAAAAACAACAGCCAACAAAGGGTGGATTTCCCTGACTTTTTATGACCAAAGATAACAGCCTTCCTGGCAAAGGGAAGGGAAGGGCTACCAGCCTTACACCTTCACATTAGATCAAGGTCACTCCCTGAAACAAAGCCACTCAGCCCTTCTCAAATAAGCTTTCCCCTCCATGTAATTTCATAGGAACTGAAACAGTTCTGAAGCAAAATTATTTTGTGGTGTGGAACTATTGGAGTCAGGGGCAATAACAGCAAAACTAAATTTGGAAAGGTGCACAGGTAAGGAGAGAACAAAGAGGGATTTTACTGGGATTAATGTGCTGTGGGAAAGATGAGTGAAATGAAGTTCAGAGGATTTTTTTTCCATCTTACTGAATAACATAGTTTTGGGATTAACTCTGAGTCATAAATTCCAATTAGCAGTATAAAAAAATAACTTTTGACTGAAAGACAGCTTTCCACCACATTCCCAAAGCCTTGCCTCAGAGATACCCATCTAAACTTGCTCAGAACTACTCGTCAAGTTCACTCTAGAAGAATCACACCTATTTATTCACCTTTTATTACTGAAAAAAGAAAAAAATAGATAGTACAAGAGCCAACAATGATACAAGATTTATAAACTGTACACTTGCCCTGGCAGAGACATGACATGATACGTAGTTAATCTTTATATGAATTCTTTAAAATGCTTTATAATCACTATAGTCAAGGCAAACTCTCAGCCTACAATTATTGTAGTCCTGTTCTGATGTCCCATCAGCTCTCCCGAGAGGGCCAGGCCAGGCCCAAGTGCTGGAAATGCTGAATATGGCATCCTTGCTCTTGTCAGGGTAGGTGTTGAACCTCCAGTACCCAAATACGGCAGTCAGGCAATGTCTTCCTTGCTGTGCTTGAAGACCAATACCACCCCCCCATTTTTTTTCCCCTCTGTTGTAGCATTAAAGTGCAGAGTTCATTCAGTCTTTTCCTATAAATCATGGGTTTCTCATCATTTGTACTGCTTCCCTATGGATTCTTTTCAAATCATCCTACATTGCTTTTACTACAAGGGCAGTGTCCAAAAGCGTGTACAAAATTCAGTGCAAAACTTTATCAGCTGTTTGGAGCAAAAGGCTAAAAACAATCATTCAAGGCTTCAAACCCAAATACAGTGCTTGCCTTTCTCATGACACCATGTCAAAGTTGAATAACACACCCTTCACAGCCCTTGCAACCCCAGAGGACTCAGGAGAAGTACCTCCACTCTGTCTTCACCTTGCCAGGAACATGTGTGGATTTAATCCCACCTCCTCAGGATCATGTTTGTTTTCAGTCCTGTGCTGCAGAAAATTTACAGTCTAGCTCTGCATCAGTTGCAAATGTAATAAACATATCCTCTGTTCCACATCTTGGGGTGTCTGGGAAAATGGAAAATGTCTAATGGAAAAATGTTAAGCCTGAGACAGACCTTGTCTTCCTCTGACAAATACCCATCAGTGCCAGTGTTGTGCCAATGTAGTTAATGACAGCTACTCTCAGAGCAGAGTTTTCCCAGCCACTCTTACACCTGCTTGTGGTAGTTACAGTCTGGTAACACTTCCCTTGTTTGTTCGTAAGACTGCCACAGGTCACAGTGCCAGAAGCCTCACTGAGAACTAACTATGTGACAAGTACTGCCTCTTGTCTCTTCCTGGTTCTGGTCACCCTGCTGTAGAAAGAAATTTAATTTGTCAGATATATTTGTTCTTGACAAATGCATATTAACTTACACTCATTTTGAAGATATTTTCTAGGTGCTTGCCAATTTATTTTACATTAAAAGGCACATAAAGGGCTGACAATGATGACTGTTACTCTAAAAAAAATTATGTGATTCATTTTCCAATAACTGCTAAATGCTTTCTTCAGCTTTATATGCAATATAAACCACAAAAAACCCACCCCATAATTTCAGAGAGATGAAAGAGGAAACAAATATTCTATGAGACGGTCAGTTCTTTTTTTCTTAGTTCTTTAACTAAGACACCTAAATGCCCACATGTAAGTGACTAGTGCCTCAGCATTGGTATCTATTGCCACTTGGGAAACCCCAGGGTTTAGGAGATACCTACAGGGACTGGCAGATGTGCCACAGAATCCATAGGAGACATGGCTTCTCCGGAGCAGCAGGCAAGGTACCCTAGACATGGGAAATGGCCCATAGTTAACAACTGGGTCATTCCTTGGTTGACCTAAATTAATTGACCTTAATTTTGTCATTTTAATCTCTAATGGAATCTCTGCTCGTTCATTTTTATGCTACAGCTGAACTTTGGTCCCCTGCTTTTGGCAGGCCCTCTTGGGCATATCATCTTGAAGTTCAGGCTAAAAGAAAAAAATAAGCCTTTTTTTTTCTTTTGTGTATTCCTGCCCTTTTAGAATACAGTTGTTTTTACATATAGGAGGAGGGAGGAGGAATATCTTTTCCCTTTGCTATATAGTCCTTGGAGCAGACTTATCAGTATCTCTATTTAACTGCCTTTTCTCCAGTAATTACAGTGAGTCAGAAACCATTCCCAGCACGGCTACTTGCATTTGAATTACTGGTGCTCTCTCAAGTTTTTAAAAAGTCAGGGAGCAAAGAAAAGGGATTCACATACTGGTCTGAGTTTAGAAAAGGCCTTTAGTGGATAGAAAAAAATCACTAGCTTAATCTAGGAAGAAAAAAGTATGTGAAAATAATCTCATACCATTGGGAATTAGGATAGCACTGTGATGCAAATGGGGAATCTTAGAATCAGAAAAGAATATGCATAAGGAAAAAGAAAGAAAAAGCTGAAGTTATTTTTACTTGCACCGAAGAAGCTAACAGCCAGCTTTTATCATACTTGGAGAAGTATAAAGCAGAAGGCACAGATTCCTCCATCTCTGTCATGCACATTTAAGTGCAGCTCTCTCTTTCTGCAGTGGCTGGAGGTGCTCAGAGGATTGGTGCTGCTCTGCTCTACACGTGCTGCAGAGGGGTAGGTGGATTTGCATTCACTGGGGGACCAGGCCCTCTGCCTGAGGAAGGCAGAGTGTCCTTTCTGCACCCCACACAGTGCTCGGGATGCAGCCACATCCCTGGCTGGCTGTCCCATCTGCCTGCAGCCTGGAGAGCCCTGAGGGAAGACTCTTCTGCAGCAGCCCCTTGTCTGTGCAGCAGCACCACGGCCGGGGGTCAGCCCCAGCCCCAGGCTCCCGCTCTGGCAGCTCCCACAGCTCCCACAGCTCCCACAGCTCCCACAGCTCCCACAGCTCCCACAGCTTGTCACCACGTGCCCTACACGTGTGGGATGAACACCAGTGACACCCACATGTCGCCTTCAGCATCAGTAGGGAGCATCTGCATGGCAAGGACCCATTGCGCACATCATTATTTTCTCTTTTAGGTATGTCCACTTTGGCAAAAGCCCAGTTTTTAAGCTGGCCAGATCCAAGCCAGTTGTGGTCTGGCATCTGTAGAGCTGTGCTAACATCGGACTTTCCCAAGTCAGTGTACAAGGTTAGGAGGCAAAGAGGAAGCAGTGAGTTGCATTTGCTTTTTTCCAGCTTAATTCCCATGCTAGCACAGCCATGCACTTTCCAGCTGAGGCAGGTTTACAGGAGACATTCCCAGAGTGTGGGTCTTCTCTATCCATATGTTCATCCATACTTCAACCAATTAACATCTCATCCATCCATGCAAGTCAAACACAAGCTGAGCCTTCATAAAAAAGATTTTTTAAAAACTCACATTTTTTTAAATGTCCTGACAACAAGACTTCACAATTTATTTTGGAGATTTTTTTTTTTTTTTTCGTGCTTGGAAAAAAAGAAAAGGAAAATGCTAAATAAAAATGCATTCAAAATGTTCACAAATTATTCAAAGTTTGTTTGAGGATAACTTAATGCTAAAAACTGGAAAGGCATGTGATTGCCATGATTCCTGATCAATGAACAGCTAGAACATTACAACCATTCTTAAATGTGTTCCAGTTACTGAATCTCACAATTTTTATTGTGAAGCTGTTTAAATCAAAGAAGGCTCATCTTTTTTTTTTTTTTTTCAGTGTCTCCAGGCCAGTTGGATGTGGTTTTAAAGGTTTCAGTACGAGAGCCTTTATACTGAAATTGTTCTAGTGAACAATGTAACAGAATTACGGTTTTGGAAAATCAGTCTTACCTTAATTCCACTTTTAATTAGTCTAGTTAAAGCTGCATGTAAAAACACAAAATTCAAGATTTAAACAAATTAAAAATTGCTTTTTTGGAGAGACAGGTATACCTGAAAAAATGGAAGTGGAAAAATCTCTAGAAGAATAATGTTTTTAGAACTTGGAATTATTCATATGATTTCTTGGGAAAGTAAAAGAAACTTGGGGGGGAATTACCTTTTTCCCTTCCTGTTTAAATCACTGGATAATTCAATAAACAGAGGAGCACCTTGCTCTGCTTGTCATATTCTCAGGTTTAATCTCAGCTATAAAAAGCTAGTCCATTGTTAAGACTGAAAACCTCTACTGTGAAAGGGAAATATAATAACCTTTGCTGCATAGACACCAGGTGTTTTTCCCTAACAAGCACTGTTGATAGAGTGATGTTTAATCTTTGATGGCAATATCTAGGATGTATTGAATTGCAATAAAACCACTTTCCAGACACAGTATCTTCCAGGATTATAAAATCTATGGACAAACCATATGATTCTGTACAATGGCATTAAATGCTACCTTGTAGTGCCAGGGAAATTCAGGTATTGTTGTAATTTTGATCTCTTACATGGGAAAAATCCAGAATGTTTGATAGCTTTATTAAGTGGCAAGATTTTGTTCCTGCATATCAGGTCAGCAGTAAATTCTTACCTTATTACACTTATAAAACTCAGTAATAGAAACCTGAAGCTGTGTTATATGACTCTCCCCTAGGAAGGGTCAGTGATTCACTTCTTTCACTGCTGCACAATGATAGTAGGAAGCATCAGATTTGCAGAAGAAAATTAGGAAGGCTTGTGATCCAAACTCAGTGCTACACAATTGCAATTCAATGTACTACTATTGAAAAATGCGTTTTATTATCATGATCAAAGTGGACTCTCACTGGAAGAGGAAGTTGGGAGGGAATTTGGAATTGTAAAAATACACTGAGAATTGTGCATGAGCTAAAAATGAAAGGGAAGAGTGGAAGGAAGAAAAGGCTAGAAGCAGAAGGTGGAGTGATATGCATCCATTTTCATATTATATTCTTGATCAGGCATCCGACTTGTTCATAATTTTAAAAGTCCTGTCTCAATCTAGGATAATTTTTAATCCTAATCCTGCAAGATAGGTCATGGCTTTAAATGTCTATGGTTCAGTCTTATGCTCTGAAAAAAGCGGGAAAATCATCACCCTTCTCCACATGAAGCCCTTGAGCAAAGGAATCCCAGAAAAAAAAAAAAAGGCTTATGTCCTTTAGGACCTTTGCCTTGGCTATCTTTGCATTTCTGTAAGACCAAGGTCACTGTCACCCCTGAAAAATAAAATCCAGGTTTCAAACCAATCATGGCTGCAAACTGGAACCCAGAAGAATTTGGGATAAAGGGTTAATGGGGCTCCAGCAACTTAGCACTAGGCAGAAATTTGTCTCCATGTTCCATAGCTTGAAACACACTTCATTTCCACCTCTAGGCAATAGTAAAATATGTTACAGAATTCATGGGATTAAGAATTCAGGATTAAGCCTGTTGTAGCCAGGGAATTTTTAAAATGAACTGGGATTAATCTTGCCTACCAATTAAATGCTAATCATTTAGCCTAAACTAGCACTTAGCTTCCTGCTATAGCCAAGGGAGAAGGACAGACACCTCTAAAGAGTGATTATTCCAACTGCTACTGAATATCCAGGGTGGAATGAATCACCTTTCATAAATGTCTATAAATCTCCACAGAATACAGGAGTCTGGATGATTAGCTAAACTCACAACTTTATTTTGAATCATCTTAAACTAGATGAGGTTAATTTCATTCCTGGTGATTAAAACAAGGCATTTTGCATGCTGACATGAATTTTCCAGAGAAATGTCAAATGTATCTGCTTCTATCGAGCCTCATAAATAGAAGAGTCTAGTATTTAGCTAGTTACTGCTTTTCTTCCAGATAACATTACTGAAGTCTGGCACGGATAGTCCGAGTCAACAACTTTTCCTAAATCTCTAGTTTTAAATCTCTAGATTTTTATAAATCTCTAAATTTCTCTGAAAGAAAAGCAGTCTTAGGATGTCTCTAGCTATGTCAAATCATCATCAGCCTTCTGTAGGCCTGACATCATGTAACACCCCATTGCAATCCCAGATTATATCTTTATATTTTTGAAAAGACGTTAAAAAAAAAGAGCATTTAAGTTAGAAAAACTGTTGTCTATCATGAATCACTGGCTTTTGTTAAGGAATTGAATTACTCCAGGCATGGTGACTCTGTAACTCATGCTCTGCTGTTCTGGAGCTGCAGAAAGCCAAACAATAGGAACTTCAGGATGTCATG
This sequence comes from Daphoenositta chrysoptera, assembly GCA_013397915.1. Taxonomy (NCBI): domain Eukaryota; kingdom Metazoa; phylum Chordata; class Aves; order Passeriformes; genus Daphoenositta; species Daphoenositta chrysoptera. Next base: position 476,659 of record VZRO01002612.1, read on the forward strand.
ATCCTCAATAATATCATAGTTTCTTGAGGACCAAGTCAGCCCAGTTACAAAGAATGATGGCAGATGTCACGTGCTTTGCATTCTCTGCCTCTCATCCATTTTCCCAGACTGGAGATAGGGAAATGGGTGATGTGGCTTTTCTAAATTCCTTTTCCTTTTGAAATGAGGGCTGTTTTCAGGGAGCCTGACAAACAAGCTTCTTTGAAGGAGACGTTGATAATTTCCATTAGCAGCAGACAGTAGTTTTTCCACTGGCTTTCAGCAGTCAGGGAGAGTACAAATCTGCTTTGTAGAAGGCAGCTCACATAATCCTAGGGGCTTCTAGAGTTTCATTGTGTTTAATGGAGTTTCATTGTGCTGGGGTAGTGAGGTGGTTAATACCTACCAGACCAACTGAAGGTTTTCTACCCCTGTGAGTTCCTGTCACATTTGGTTTACTTCTTCTGCAAAATAAGTTGAGAGTTCTTTGCAACAGGCTGGTCTCAGGTTTAATTCAAGGACACTCAGTCTTTGAATGTCTGCTGTAACTGGCCTTTACAGATTGTTGATCATGCTATACTTAAAGAGAAATGAGAATACAGATCATAGATACAGCCAGATAAAGATAGATAGATAGATAGATAGATAGATAGATAGATAGATAGATGGACAGACAGATGGACACATTCTCAGAGACAAAGACAGCTTTTACACAGATGTGTCATGCATAGAACTCCCTACAGTCCACAATTCCTCATTTCTACATGGCATATCCGTAGTCATCACACTGTGTCAAAAATCAGAGGGGAAAAAGTATTTAGCTATCCTCTTAACAGCCAGCCACGGAATGTGCACAGGAAGGTATTGGTGCTCCCAGCAAAAGCTGTTCACCTTGAGGAAAAAGAGCAGACCCAAGGAACTGAGATCTCCCCATTTTGTGGTGGGTTATGTAGCAAGGCAATACCAAGACTGACAAGAGGTCTGAGTCCCTGCTTGGGGTCATGCAGTGAGAGTTGGAGGTTAAAGAGCTGGAGAGGGGCTGAAGAGTTGGGCTGGGAATCACTGTTTCCCAGGACCACACAAAGAACCCTGCTGGGGGAGGCACTGCTGGGAGAGAGGAGAGTCTTTCTGTGGGGATAAATCTCAGGCATGTTCATGTGTGCTGCTTGGACCAGGAATATTAACCCTGGAACAGGACTGTTCCCCACCCAACTTCCCTGGACGTCCTGAAGAAATTGGCATAAACCAAAAAATAAATATAGCCTCAGTATGAAAGACCATATTCTGGATCCATTATTTTCATATATGCATCGAAAAACATACCAAAACCAAATTAGGCTGGTATGTGGTTGGGAAACCAGAACAAATGACAGGATGGCTAAAGAACATGCCAGGATTTTGCCATATGCAAAATGGTTTTCTTTGTGTGGTTTAAGGAGACAATTAGCCTTCTAGATAACTATAGCTGATAGTCATTTATCTCTATTACTCCATCACCTGTAATTACAGAAGAAATTATTGGCATCATAAGGAATTAAAACTACACTTTAAACTCCAAACCTTTGTTAAGATTTCCTTGACCTTTTACACGTTTTTGCTATTTTGAAAGAATTTCTCAGCAAGTTGGAGATCTTCATTGAAATGCCTGTAAAACAATCCTGAATTCTTCAACTGAGATAAGCCACGGGGCACAAGGAAGTAAAAAAAAATCTGCCTTGTGCTCAGGACCAAGAGGCATTTCTCTCTACAGCGTATCAAAAGTAAATCCAGCTGCTGTCAGCAATGGCTGCCCTTCTTTGTTACCCCATGGCTCTTCACAGCTTTGATTGAGTTTTCTAATAACTATGTTGTAAATCTGCCATAATTTTCACCTCTAATTTTGAGCTACTTTTCATCTAACAATGTGACTAAGAGTATATCTTCGACCTTTTTTCACCACTAGATGAAAGGCTGATGGAAATAATTCTTTTTGTTAGTTCCTACTCCACTCACATCTCTTCCTCCTTAAAATGTGTCCCTGCAGGCACTTCTGTTCCCACAGACATGTTTTCTTCATCTTTCTGCTGTCTCTTTGTTCTGTGATCCCATAGGACTCCCTTTTCAAGGAAGTTTTTAAGTATTCAATTTTTTTATTTCCCAAATACTTTTATAGTACATTTTTTTCTGTGGTGTTCCTTATGCTGGAGCTCCCCAATTACAACCACGTTCTCAGCATCATACAGAGACTGTGGGCACATACCCGGGCAGGCAGCAGCTTTCAATCTGTTTCTGAATCATCCCTTCCACAGCAGGAAGAGGAAGGTCACAGCAAGGTTTCAAAATCATGGTCAAAAATCTATAGATGTTGTATCAGAACCGGATAAAAATCAGAAGTTCAACTAGCTCCTAGCTTTAAAAGCAGGTTGAGACAAAGGGAAGAAGAGGAGAAACAAGAAATAAAAAAGTACTTGCTACTTAGAAGAGGGAAATACAAGTAACTGAGCATAGACTATAACCAAAAGCACTGTGTAAGAGATGAAATCGCAAATAAATAGCAAATGGGATACAAAGAGGAAATAAAACCATGGTCTCTGCTTCTCTATCCTTGGTACTGCAGTAAGAGCTCAGGGCTCTAGGTACCTGTGTTTTTCAGAAAGCCCTTATGTATGCAAGTGCTGGAAAACAGATGCTTTAACTGTTCCTGCATTCCTTCGGGTAATTGTCAAAGACTGTAGTAACACATTGCCTGGTGAACTCAGCTGAAATATTAAAAGCCCTCAGCTGCAGACAAGCTGACCCAAAAATGAATGCTTTCCTAGCTGGTGGAGAAATCCCTTCCTAGTCAGATGGGATTGCTTGGTATCCTTTAGAAATTGCATGAAGTATTTTTTTTTTCCTCACCTCTGCATGGGGTATTTACTGGAATCTCTCACTGAACAAGAAAATGTTTAAAATGCAAAAATGCACCTTTTAATATAATTCAGTGTGAGCAAAAAAAAGACTGCTGGACCAGAGATAATTAGCAGTCATCTGTTGAATGACCCTTCATTATTGCTAGCAAATTTGTTTATTTATCACTGGACACAGAGACACCAAAGAAGGCTTGAGCTCCATTTTCATAGATAATGTACAAGTTCAAGATAAGAAATGAGCTAATAAATGGGTAAAGAAATGTGTATGTGTGTTTGCATTATTTGTGAGCATATCATTATTTCCTGTTTTCAGCAATTTATGCATGGGTGCTTCCATATGTGCAAAACTGTAACACACACATCAGCATACACAGGTATGATAAGTGCAAAATTAATGTCATGTGTCATAAGAATTTCTTGCAGGTATGTTTTCCATGACCACATTTCTAAAAAAATAACATAATTTGACTTAAGTAGGTACATCACAGAGCAGTGGTGTTTGAAATGGAGCTTTGGGAATCATCTTATCCAACCATTCCGTTCAGAGCAGAGTCTGCCAGACCATGTCCAGTCAGGTTTTGAATCTTTCCACAGCCTCTCTGGGCAAACTGTGCCAATGTCAGATGACCTCCAGAGGAAGAAAGTATTTTTTTATATTTATATAGAATTTCCTGTGTTCTAGTTTGTGTCCACTGCCTCTTCTCCTGTTACTGGGCATCACCAAGCAGAGTCTGGCTCCTACTTCTTTACTCCCCCACCTCGTATTTACATACAAGGACAAGATCCCCCAAGCTTTCCCATCTCCAAGCTGAATAAAATCATAGACTCATAGAATTTTTTAGGTTGGAAAAGACCTTTAAGACCATGAAGTCCAGTTCTCAACAACTCCTCATATGGAGGATGCCAGTCTTAGCCACATTTGTGGCTCTTTGCTGGACTCACTCCGGAATCTCCGTGTATCCCTTATACTGAGGAGCCCAGAACTGGACCTGGCATTCCAGAGGTGTTGCACCAGGGCTGAGTATAGATGGATGACAAATCATCTTCCTTGACCTGGTGGTGACACTTTGCCTAAGCTGCCCAGGATGCTGTTTAGCTTCTTTGCCACACTGACTGTGGTCAGCTTGATGTTCACCAATCACCCAGGTCCTCTTCTTCCAAGCTGCCTCCAAGTGCCTGATATTATCCCTCCCCAGGAATGACAAAGGATGGACTTTGCACTGGTCTTTGTGGTAACTCCTTGCCCATTTAACAGACCTGCAAGGGATGGCTGGTTGGCAGCACACCAATCTAGGATATCAGTCACTTGTCCCAGTTTTGTGGCATGCACCTGCACACTTGCTTTGTGTGCACTCCCTCCCAACATCCAGGCTGCTACTGAGGGTACTAAACTGGCACTTGCACTAAGTGTGGCTGACCCTGGGACACACAAGACCCTGTGCCCAGCCTTCAGCTGGACTTTGTGCTGCTGGTCACAACCATCTGAGTCTGACAGTTCAGCCAGTTTTTAATCCATTTTCCTGATCATTTGTATAGTTCATATATTTTTTGCTGTCCCCTTGACATGTCTTTATCTACATGCATATGTTTGAGCTGGACCTCCACAGCCCCAATTTATTGATTACAAAGTCTGTCTTATGCACATCACCCTGTATCTTTTGCTTAGAAAAACCAGTCTACCATTTCCCCTCTTTTTCATCATCCCTGAGGCCACACAGCCTGCTGACATTTTCTCCCAGCTCCTTTCCCTGTTGACTTAGAGCCTTCCCCCATGCACATGGGCTGCATGTAAGGACATCCTCTGTCCTGGCCCTAGAGGGAGACACGGGGCACCCTTTAGGGCTCTGGAGCTCCATCCTCCTGGGGAAGCTTGCTCTGGGGTCAAGGTCTCTGCTGTGCCGGGGGAGTTGATCCCATGTGTGCTGGGACCATGCCTTGTGGCATGGCACCACCATTGCCACGGGCTTCTTTCCTCCTCTCTTGCACTCTTCTGCACTATCTGCTGCACCAAGTGCTGTGTCTTTTGGCTGCCTTTGCCAGCTACACATGTCCTTCATAGCCAGTTCAGTCTTCATTCTGGTCATCTGACAAACCCCTCTCTAATAATGATGACACTTTTATGGCATGCCATCACATATTTTATGCATGCTTACAGAGAAATGGACTCAAGCTAACCTGTTGAAACACTGCTCGAAGTCTTGCCCTTGCTCTTTTGCCTATACATAACGTATGAAGAGCAGGTTAATAATGTAGTTATATTGAAGATACTTTTGCAAAATACAAATAAGCAATAATACAATAATACAAATAAGCAATCAAATAAATGATAACACATATGTGCCGTGCAAATGAGGAAACATCCAATAAGGCATTCAGCTTGAGGCCCATGGTGATGTGGCAGGTGTTTTCACAGTGCCCAAAAGCCCAGAGTCAAATTTTCAGTGCTCATTTAGAGGTATGATGGAACCTAGACCCTGTATAGGGAGACCTTGGGCTTTCAGTTGGCCACTGCCAACACTGTGGTGCTGAGGACAGACCTGTCTGGCAGAGCATCAGTGTCTGTATTTGCTTAAGGAGCTACTTCTGTAGTAGGTGTCCAGGGAAAATCGCATTTAGTGCCTGAAATAATTTCCTTCCTTTGAACCACTAGAGTAGTGGTTATGTGGCTTCTACAGAAAACTGAAGGCTCTGGAATTACAGGGGTCCCCCATTGGAGCAACTGGCCAGCTTGGCACATCTAATGAGAGCACCCTATCCACTGAATCCTGGAGAGAAGGGGACCCCTCATCACCTTTCCTGTAGAAACTGGACTGGCATGCAGTCAGGAAAGCCAAACTGTGGGATTTGCTTGTAGCTTGTTTCTTATTATGTACTATAACAGTGTACAAACAGTCTAATTGTCTGCCACTAGGTGTTACTAATCCAGTCACCACCAAAATATTACTGAAAACATTCTAGGAATTTTAGGTTACATTAAAACTCTGTGAACTTTTTATTGAATATAAGAAAAATATCTCGTCTGTGTTTTCTGAGTGGTTTGGGGGAAAAAAGACACAAAATCTTAATTAGCAAGAGAATAAAGACAACAGATGCACAGCACCAATATTTTACAAAAATCTTACCTATTAAACTTACCCATGGACAACATATACAGCAAGTCTAACACAGAATTTGTAATTTCTGTTATGTCCTCCAAAACAGAGTGGGTGTTAATTAGTAAATGGTATATCCAAGGACTCGTTGTGCTAATTTTTTTTCTACTTTAGGATTCTGAGATTTCCAGAGATGCTTGTATTCTATCAGAAATACTGAAATTGTATTTTTGAAGCAAATTTCTTACATGTCTGCATCTTTAAAAGTCACTGACAGGAAATATTATCTCTGAGAGACTCCACTGAACTGAAATTAAAGTCCAGTCCAATTAGTCATTTCCTTATCTGCAAATGACTGTACCTTGTACACCATTTTTTAAATTGTGTAGCTCAGCCTTGCTTTCTAATGACCTCAGAGCCTTTAAAAATCTTAGGAACAGGGTTGAACAGCACAGTCATGGAAATAGGCCTCCGCAGAAGAAAAAGTTTATTGACCTTTTGCATATTCAGGAATGCATTACAACAATGCATGACTTCAATTATGCGAGTCTTTACATATAACTAAACGCACCCTAAGTGTCCCTCTTGGGAGTCTGCATCAGAGTTCAAACCAGAACCAGTATGTCCATACATTTATTGTCTGTCAGTAACACGGTGTAATGTGTGTTTCAGTCAGGTAAGGGAGCAGGAGCTAGGGAATTGTTACAGTGGGAAAAGATTGTTTATTCATGCTCAATGGGCCTAATTTAAGAGTTTCAACTGTTAGAGAAGGAAACCATGTTGAAAATTCTCAGTTTTATTAGTTCAGTGAGTCATTCTGGATTCACACCAGAATTCCAAGCCTGATATGAAGCTTCCATTATGACGGGAACCAAGCCTCTAGTATGTCCTATAGTTCATTAAAATTTACACTTACTTTTATGATCTTTCCTTCTACACATCCTGTAGCATATGCTGTCTCAAACTGACCATTTGTTTAGTGTATAACGAGGTGCAGTTGTATTTTTAGGACAGTTGTTGTAAGGAACAAGGACCCTGAGTGACATTCCTTAGATTTTCTTCAGGTTTGTTCAGCTGAACAGCTGCTTTTGGCATCACTTCAGCAGTTGTTGTCTGAGGAGCTCCATGGGCTGGGATGAGATTTGGTTACTCTATAACCACCCTTTCGGTTCCATGTGCTGATCAAGCTTTTTTCAGCTGTAAGTTCTCTGAGTGTCAGTGAGCCTCGGGGCTCTGTCCTGAGCCTTTCAGATCTTTCATTAAAATTAAACCTCCTTGAAGCATTGATTGTGTCATATGGCTTTCATTATCACAAGCATACTGATGATATTCAGGTTCATGGTACATGTTAACCTTTCCTACTGAGGTCAGTAACAGTATCTCTGAGCATCTAACAGCTGTCTCCCTGTGGATGTATCATAATTTTTTAACATTGAACACAAGCAGTAGGAGGCTCCTTTAATTGGGTAGGACAGTTTCTAACCTTCTTTTGGTTTCATGGAACCTGCTCAGTACTATTAGCTGGGAACTTGGATTTTATTCCTGATAATAATTTGTCATTTACGACTCATATTTTTTAATTCAACAAAAGAACATGTTGTTACTTAATATCTCATAATTTTGCCTGCAATTAATCATTGCATCAATAAAAACATCTGTCTGTATGCTTGTGGTTTTGTGTTTAGAGTCTGCCTTTATTCAAAATAAAAATTTTCATATCAATATATGCATACTCTTCTGCTTGCAGCATCTCTCCTCACACTGGTGGCATCCCCTGATGCAGGATGTGCCAAGAGCAGTAGGTAGCATGTGCTTAGTGGCAATGTATAAGAGCTTGGGCACATTGCTCCCCTGGTGCACGGGACACTGGTCTTGTGGGCTGGAGCAGGTTAGGCCAGCTCCCATATGGGCAAAGGAGCCAGAGACAAACATTTTAATAACTGAACTAAATTGTCTCTGTGGGCATCAAAAAAGAGCATATGGTCTGCTCTCTCCTTCTCAGTAAAGGCTTTTGCTCTCAAGAGGGCTATTAAATAAAACAGCACACGGTTTAAAACTCTGCAGCCATCCTTGAAGAGACCAGAGAAATGCTGTGGTGTCCCAGTGGCAGCTCCTCTCCTGAGTGACAGCAATGGGGTGAGTAAGAAGTTTCCTTTCAGATTAGGAGATAGTAGCAGCATGTATCAAGCTGCATCAAAGGTTAAGAAAAAAATGTATTAAGGTTTTTATTTGGTGGCTATTGAGAAGTGACAGAGATGTTTCATTTTCTGCTAGTGCTGACTTTTAATTAGCTGCCTGTTGGTCTACCAGAATCAAAATGTGGTCCTAACCTGGGCAAAGACAAGCTTGTGCTTTTTTATTTTAAAACAAAGAGTAACAGAAATATAAACTTCTGTCTGTAGTGAGAAATAAAAAGAACAAATTACAAAGTCATTGAAGATTTTAAAGTCTGGAGATGGAGTGTAATGCTGTATTTAATGAGGTATAACAGTGAATATCAGGTAAACAGTATGTCAATTTTTTAGTACTGCATGACTTGGGTTTCCTTTGCAGTGGTGAGACCTGAAAGAGATATAGGAAGGAAATTTTTCTCATGGAAATGGACATAGTGAACTCTTTACAGTCAATATTGTGCTGGTCCGCACATGCTCAGCTCTCTAAGAAAAGAGCTCGGCTTTCAACTTAGTGCTGTTCCCCTCCAAGCAGCTTTCCAGCAAAGAATAAGGGAAAACAAAGTCTGCATATGTTCTAAGAGCATCATTCCTACACAGGCACAGACTCTAACCTCGAACTGTGCAAGCTACAGAATGGTATCTGAGGAATTATGTCAGAAATGCATGACAAAAATCAGCACTTGAACTCTTCTCCAAAAGTTTAGTTTGTGCCAGCTTTGAGTGCCTCAAGGCTGCCACACTGAACTCCCTGCTGCCCACTGGCATCCGTAGCTTCTGTAGAAGTGACCCTCGGCTGCTTTAGTCCGTGGGCAGAGGGTGATAACCCAGCACTGCTGCCCACAGAGGGTGGGCTGGTGGTGAGAAATACCCCCGGGAAGCTCTGGTCGTGCAGATCAGCTCCTCCTTGCTGAGGGAGTGGACACCACTGTGTGCTCACGGTGGCTGCCTGCACCCTCACCTGAAGTTTAAGGCAGGCCTTTTCTTTCTCACATAAACTCAGGGGTAATTGCAAAGCTGGGAATTTTCCACTTCACACACATCTACTTTCCTAACAATCTGGGAATAGGGGGTCTGCTTGATTTGAACCTTGGTGAGCCACCAGAGTGCTCCAGCTCCCTTACTCCTCTGTTACTCAGAGGCAGATAACTCCCATTATAGGCATTTGTAATAAGCAGTAATTATCTCATGAAGCAGTACAAGAAAAGTGTCTTTCTACCAGGCAGTGATAAGTCTTACTTTTTACACATTTCACTGCTCAATGAACAGGATAATTCTGGCATTCAGAAGCAAGGAAAAAAAGCATTAAAAATAAGTATTCTACTTTACTGCTTTAAGAAATGTTTTGCTTTTATATATTTATATTTATACAACTGAGAATCAAAAGCAGCGAAGCTAGGATTCCCTATTTGAAAAAAAATACTTTATGGACAAGGATGAAAGAGAAAATCTAGGGAAAGAAGCATTCTATTGTAGTATGGTCTAATTTGGTTTGGAATAAGTTTTCTTTTTCCAGTGTAAAGCTGGGAAATAGCACCATGAATCTTCATTTGTGACAAAAATGCTTCAACATGACCTACAATTGGAATCGTGGTCATTACAAGCTGAAGGAATGGAATCAGAAATATTTTTAACAATGTTGCAGGAAGAGAAAAGTAAAGTTTAACAAGCCAAATACTTTCTATGAGAGCAGGAGGAAGATTAGGGACAATTGTGTGGGAAGTTTGATTGACAGTTAGTTGAAAGTAGAGGGAATGATAATTGGTTTATTCTCTAATTTTCTAGCATTTCTTAAAGCATTACTAGCTGCAATCTGGAGAAAAAGAAAAGAACAGAGAAAAACTTCCAACACTGGCTGTGAATGTATTAACCACAGAAAAAGTTTCTCTGAATGTAAATGTCTGTACCACATGCAGTTAAATAATTTACAGACCAGTATGGCCAGTACAGTTGCATTTTCTTCCCTGTATTTTGGACAACCTTTCCCTTCCGTCTCAGAAATCTTAAAAGAAATAATGTATGTTATTTGTGTATGTCATACCAAGACATAATAGAAATGGTTACAGTGAATAAATCTGTGAATACAGATTTTGAAGCAAAATAATAGAAACAAGTCTTCCCATTTGCTTCCCTATCTTCTGCATGTTTCATTGATGAAGGTATAACTAGCACCTGTGCTGGACACACCCATTATAGTGAATGCTAGGAGGACTCTCCCTGCTTAGATTATGCTTACAAATAACTTCTAGAACAGTTTCCTTTGTCAGAATATTCAAGTCTCTTTCACTGAACTCCTATAAATTAGTTTTGTATTTCTTCCTCTATAAGCTCATTCCTTATTGGATACCCAATAAGAGAAGGAGCAAACAGGAACTATCTGGAAATAAATGTATCTCCAAAGTCCCCTGGAAGAGTTTCCTGAAGATATTTGTTGGGAAAGTACTTAAAATGAGGCTGTAAAATTTCCTAATCCCAGTCCCCTTTCTCATTATGACCAATAAAGGTTTTAAGAAGATAAGCGAAACACTAGAGTATGAGTAAAATCATATAAAAGTACAAACCCAAATATGCTATTCCACTCTTCTGTGAAAGAGCTGTCATTGTCAGACACGAGTTCTACACCCTTCACTTCCCACATTAACTGCATTCAGCTACCCTATCTCTCCAGACAGGTGGTGGTGGACAACAATCCGATTGATAGAGGAAGTGAAACCACTCATTTCCCTTGCCATGGCTGTATTGTGTGTCTCAAAGCTCAGTGCTCATAAACATGGTTCTTACAGGGTTGTAAAGGCTGCACCACTGCAGGACCCTGGTAACAAACTGCTGAACACAGGGTAGCTTTCTTCACTGCATTTTTACTACTTCCATTATATGGCAATGCATCACTGGCAGATTTGTAACCCTGAGCATCACAGTAAACTTAGAAAGCAAACTGAAATGAATTCTGGTCATGTGAATATCGACGTGATCTGAAAAGTCGTCGTCACCATTCACACCACAACAAAATTTTGATAAGGAGAACAATGTGTGGGCCAGACTGTGGTACCTATATCAAACTTTTCATATTTCTTTGCTTCTGAAAATATTTTCCTTAGAATTATTTTTCATCCAGTAAATTTTTATAGAGTAATACTTGCCACTTTACTAAAGCTAAATTACACCTTACTAAAGCTAAATTAGAAAAAGAAATCTGAGGTATATGGGCTAAAATACTACATGTACAAAAAGATGTCAAATTAGAAAAATAATAAGCTAACCCTGAAGAGATTTTATTTCAATAAAAATAGGCACATTAGAGCATTTAAATTCAAGTTAAACTCGAGATAGTTAGGGCTATTTTGGCTATTCTCATAAGACTGACAAATCTCACATGTGGGAACTATAAATTTGGTAAAGAAATGAAGGAATAACTGAGACCTAATTTGTTTTATTTGACTTGACTATATAAATGAGAACTGCATTTTCCCCATTTTTTAAAAATAGTTGTTACTCAAAGCTACATTTTTTTGCTCATGTAAAACGTCTTCTAGTGCATAATTTCCCTGAGTATCTTTCATGTAGGCATCCTAAAAACACACAGAATTCCAAAGTAATATGACATGCAACTGAAAAAAAAAAATGCAAGTTTTGTGTACATTCCAAGATCATTCAGAAAATCCTTGTATGGGAACCACAGATGAGGTAAGACCAGTATCAAAGAAGACCTAAAGCAGAAAGTTATGTAAGACGTTACATAGATGTGAGATGCTTGGCTTTCAAACATAATCTGAAATGTAGAGGGAAAACCTGGAGTATCTTCTCAGTGAATGGGTCAAGCAAGATTACTCCAGAGGAGCTATTCAGAGAAACCCATGTACAGAGTGAAAAGATACTACAGCTTTTTTTCTGTTTATTATCTTTATTGATGATCTGGACTGAGTCTACCATTTTTTGTTTTGAAACACCTCTGTTTCCCAGTTTCTTTTAAGCAATAGCTTATGAATAGCAAGCTCTAGGATTTAAGGTAACCTGTTTGTTTGTTCTTCCTGATAATTTCCAAATGTTCCCTATGATGATTTGTTCTGAGATGCATCAATTCCATCTGTTCCTTACTATACATTGGCTCTGCCTTATTTCACATCTGCATTATACTGTTTCAGAGGGTTTGAATTAGTACCTCTTGTATGCTATACCACCTATGCATCATGATTTCTGCATTTGCAGATTCTCTCTTCCACTTGTCTGAATTGATTATTGCAATAAATAATTGATTAATTCATCAAAATTAAGCACTTTTCTGTACATTACAGTGTACCTCTAAACTATATTTGAAACTCCTTGCAAAAAGATATTCATAACATGTACAGAATTAAAAAGATAATTGCTTTAGGAAAGATGACTATTAATAAAGACACTGAGGGTAACATTAATACTTAGGTATGAAAAACATACAGAGCCTTGGAAAGAATATAAAATCCTATTTGTTTACTGCAAAATAATACAGACAAATTGTTACTCAATTTATGGCTAGAAAGCCAGTAGCTCTGAAAATCTTGAGTAGCACTAAGAACTACTATGTTATTAGGAGGACGTTTTATTTGTATTCAGGAAATAGGTATGTTTACAGGCAAGACTTCTGCTTGATCTTGACCCAGACATAATTAACAGTATCTCCATGCAGAAGAGAAGTTAGACTCCAATGGGCACTCAGCAATTGCAATATTTGGTAAAACTGACACCTGGATAAAGTTTGTTAATCATAAGAAGCACCAGCTGGGAAGAGTTCCTTAGCAATGGGTCATTCAGTTTTGAACAAAATATATGAGAAGGAATTTGCATCTGTGCATTATCCTATTTAGAAGAAAAGCATCCCCACTGACAGCCAACAGCTTTTAGTTGAAATAGCAGTAGGAAACCCCTACAGAACTTACCAAAATCCAGATTCAACAGGCATGGATTTTATCTATCTCCAGGCACTTCTCTTTAAACATAATAATTACTTTCTAATCCCTGCAATTACTATGAAAATTATTTATGTTTCAAATTTTCATGTTAGATAAGGCTTTAAGATGGCTGGCTAAACCTGAGGAAATTTGTTCTCCAAGGGAGCATTTCTAAACAGGTTATTGGTCCAGTTTCATCATGCCCAGAACCCCAAAAACAACTGGGCAGCAACAAGCTCTGAGATGCAATGAGTCAGTTTAGTTTTACAGGATAGCAACCTAGAGAAACATTTCTGATGAGTAAAATACATCTGGTATGCAAGGAAGACTTTTGTACACTGGGAATTTTCTTGAAACTGTAAAACTAGCTTTTGAAGTTCTCACACCAATCCTTAGAGCTATGAAGAATGTAAAACTTCCCTTTTAGAAGTAATTTGGTTGGTTAAACTCAAACTATTATCAGTAAAGGATGAACAAGCACTCAACGGAATTGCATATTTAAGGACGTAAAGCGGTTGACTGAAGGTAAGAGACCAAGATGGCATTCAAACCTTTAGAATGATTCTGGGTAGTTATCTTTGACCAGTTTTACCATTTTTAATGCATTTATTTCATTCAATGTTTCATTCTTGCTCTCATCAGCAAGACACCTGCTTTGCTATATCAAGCTTTTAGATACAGGCTAATAGATTTCAGAATACAAAGTGTGAATTGGGAGTAGCAGCTCATGCTCCAGTCTTTGTGCAGCTGTTCTGAACTTAAAACAAACAACCAAACCCTAAAAACTTTACATAAACTATATTAAAATTATTGGCTTCCCAGTGGATTTCAATCTATCCATTCAAGAAACTGTGCAGGTGAAATCAGAAAAAGATACTAATGGGAATACCTGCAGCCAATATTGCTGCCAGAGACTTCATGTTGTGGAATCACGGGTCCTGTTTGCTCCTGAGGGCAGAACATCCAATTTACATATCCCGGGTCATTATGTCCCTTTCTGAATGCTTTAAGTCTTCTACTCATATTTTCTTTGGCATTCTCGCTGCTTTAGGAAATAATACTCAAGAATTAAGTTCTCAGATTTTGTGTGTTATCCTTTAGGCAGTTCATCAAATAATATTCACTACTTTATTGACCTAGTATAAGTGACAGTGGACCAATATTGATAATTTTAAGGTATCTCCAACTGAACAGTTCCAGAATGATGAAAGGAATTTTAGATTTCTATTTTTTTAAACTTCAGGGTTTTACCATCTCCCATTGAATATTAATCTCATGTCCAAAAGATCATCTAGAAGTTTCTCTCTCTTCTCTTCAGACTATTGGTATTAAATACATTATTCTTTATTTCAGGGATTTTTCAAATGCTTTCCATTTTGCATACTGCTATTGCAGTAAAGACAAACATTTGAATTATTATATATAAATGCTATTTGTATGTCCTATGTGAAACTAACTTTCACTTGTTAACATACTGCTGGTACGGTTACCCAGAATTTTTAGTTCACATTTAAAACAGCATAGTGAGTTGCTGTCGTCTCTGACTGCAGAATATGATCTCTCTTTTGGACACTCATAAATAGCTGAGTCAGGTACAGAAAAAACCCACCAAAATAACTGGAAAAAAAAAGAAACAGGTAGATGTGTTGCTTATGCAGAAACAGAAATTATAAATCCCCAAATACTCAGGTGAGTTTGGAGAAGTTTGCTTGTGTATTCAGCCTCATCATTACTTTCTCATTTCTCTCCCTCTAAAAAGTCATAAAGCCTCTTTTGTTCCTTGTAACGCTTTGCTGTGGAGAGATTTTATCAGCAGAAACTCAATACAACCATTCCTGTCAATTTGCAACAGAAATCCCTTTCTTTTTCTTTCTTTCTTTCTTTCTTTCTTTCTTTCTTTCTTTCTTTCCTCTGTTTGTTGGGTTTTGGGGTTTCTTTTCTTTCAATGTAAACTGTTTAAAAAGGCTACTGAGGTTAGATGGCTCCTTATATCGGTAGGCAATGCCTTCCCAGAATGAAAGACTAATTTCCTCCTTTTCTGCCCTAGCCTTGCACCCTGCTAGCACTGTCAAACCGGAGAGTTCCCCATTAGCATCCTGAAAAGGTTGCCCTGGGTCTTCGTTTGTGTGCATCGGCAAGTGAAAAACGGAGTGATAAACTGAAATATATCAGGTATGGAGGTGGGGCTTTACTCTTTCAAGTACTAGAAATCCAACCTTCCGGGACAAAAATATAGTACTTGGGGGTCTATCACAGTTATATGTATATTTTTCAAAATGCAAAGAATTACATAAGGGCAATATTTTCAAAAGTATGAGTTTAAAACAAATTTAGGGGCTATTTTTATAAGCAGAATGAAATCACCCTTTCTGGGGGAAAAGCTGAGGTAGGACACAGCAGTCTGGCAAACTGGAACACTGTGGCTCAGTGTTGAGCTCACAATTGAGCTCACAATTGAGCTCAGTTTCTGTTTTCACATGAGCACATCAAACTGAGATTTCAGAACTGAGCCAATACAGGAACAACTTGTAGAGGGGAGGGGATATGACTGGGCACAACTGCACAGCTTCTGGCTTTGTGCCCCTCAAATGTGATCGGGGCCCTGCTCAGCTGTGAAATGTGCTGCCAAGAGAAATGCTGTAACTGCACTGAAAGGACCTCGGCAGCCTCTCGTCACTGTGAGATGTTCTGCTCCCACGAATCCTTCCCCGAGGATGGTCACGGTCAGGGACGGGGCTTGCCCTGTCCTCCTGGCATGTGGCACAGCCCGCAAAGGCACTTTCTCTGGTTACTGGCTGATCACTGTGGGAAAGCAAATAATAATGAAGGTTTTATTTTCAGCTGCTGTCTCACCCCAGTGAAGTCCTCTGTCATATTCAAAGGGATCAAAAGGAGAGTTAAGGCCTGAAGTTTTAGCTGAAATGTGAATCTGCTCTGAATCAAAATTAAGTATTCCTCTTTTCCTAAAGGTTAAAGCTAAGGTGCCCATTTTCAGCCAGAACCTACTTCTAACTCCCTGTACAATTAATTCCCTCAAACTCATATTTTATCAAATCCCAATCTTATTCTCATATTGATTATGTCCTCGGCATGAAACTATTTCAATTTCATAGTAAATTTTAGCACTGAACTTATTAAAACCCACTGAAAGCCCTTAACCTGTGAACTAGTATTATACCCTTTTCTGATAAACAGCGTTAAAAATGTATGTAATCATAAACTATGTGTGCTTCTTACCTAGTATGACCATAGTACAGTTAGAATTCACTTGAAGTTCTGTGTTTTGTGAACATATTTCATCAAATAGTGTGAGGTCTTCCTGACAGCAAAATTCTTCACAGCTGAGTCAGGATGAGTCACACTAGTATTAAAATACAGATGATATTCAGTATTTTTATGGGAAAATCCATAGCAATCTAATCTGGAGTAAAGAGGAAAATTAGTTAGCACAGCAATTTAATTTAATTTAGTACAACAGTATACGTTGATCTCTTTTAATCGCTTTCTGGCACCTAGAAACTGTATGTTTTAGCTAAATGACAGTACTCAGCCTAAACTGTCCAGCTACTCAAATACCAGAGAGCTGGGATAACTTTTTTTTTAGATCTATGTCTTAGAGAGAGAGGCAGAGATGGTATTTTCCACAGCAAGCAGCTTTTTCTTCTGGTTTTTTTTCTGTGTAAAAAAACCACATGAAACAAAGACAACCCCTTCAATTTTCTGCTATGGTTCTTACCTCTTAGGAAGACTTGTAATCAGAGTATGGTTCAGAAGCAGTCACAAAATTATCTGGATTTCTCTGTTTAAAAAAGCCAAAAAACAAATAGCAACACTACCCCCCACACCAACCTCCAGGTTTCAGAAGGTGGAAACACAGGTTCTGTCCTGAAAATTCTTTTAAGGGAAGAACCAATATTACTTCAAAATAGGTTACTATAGCTTGGCAGCAGCAATAACCAGAGGTTCAATTCTGAATTGACCTGCTCATGCAGGAGAGTTTACATGTCCCTGCATTTTAGGAAAATGACAGTGAACGACTGTAGAGGAACAGAACTGGCCAATTTAATCTCTAGGTAGCCTTATAAAAATATAAAAGACAAAATTACTGAAATGCGGTTCTGTAGCAATTGCCCAGAAATTCACTGTATTGCAAATACAAGCCCACCAAGTATTCCACTTGAAACAGGTGGGCTATAAAAGCAGAACAGCCTGGTGTATTATTGCACAAAACCTCTTTTGAATTCATTGAGCTGAAGTATCTTTGAACCTACAATTGTTCTCATTAAAAGTTAAAGATTTTCCAGTGAACTCAATAGACTTTATCTGAACTAATAAAAAGATGTTCTGAAAAAATAATACACAATGCAGTTGGCATTTTTTCTCATCTCCTCTTTGCTGTTTTCCTGATGCCTTTCATATGGGTTCCCCCTCTAAGCAACACAGAGTTGGTGAGGATTTTCTGCAGAAAGATTTGTTCCACATTGAAATAAACATCTAAGGCAAGTGACCCCGGAAGCATCTCTCTTTGCTGACCATGGAGGGAGTTGAGATAATTAGCTTAAACACAAGACACAGACAGAAATTCAGTTCCAGATTCTCGTGTTCCTATTGGAGTTGATGAAAATTGACAGCTCCATCCAGTTGCCCCAGCTTAGCACCCAGTGCCTTTTAAAATGACCTAGGTAAGACATTTTGCCTGTCTGCTGGCGGCCGGGCCTGCACAGCATGGCTGTCCCCTAAGGCCTGACCCATATTTGCAGCACCTGAGCAGATCCTCCCGACATCCTGAGTCCTTGGAAATAGCCTCTTTTAAGGCCACCTTTGTTCATGTAACTGAATCGAGCCTCTACTAATCACAGTAAACAAAAGTTGAGGCTCAGTTACCCTGACTTGGGCTGTCAGTGCCAAGTGAGATGGCCCATGGCACCCAAGGCTGTCACCATTCGGGACTGGCAGATTGAGTCCGTGATTTTCTGCAGAAGCAGCTGAAGCTGTGTAGAATAATTGAAAATGTCTAAGCAGAGGAAATATTTGCCATCTCAAAAGGTCTGTTCAGGCAGCTAAACTTTCCCCTTCCCTGGATCTCAAGAGCTAGTCAGCTGATGAAAAGTAATTCTAGAGTTTAAAAGTAATTCTAGGGTTTAACACACTGTAAGACCTTACTCAGATACAGAGAGTGGGGTAGGCACTTAAATACAGGTGTTGTAATATTGAGCTTCATCTGTAAAGTCATTAATTTTAGATGGGATGTAGCTCACTGCAGTTGCTTTATGCAGATGAAGTTATATATAAACCTTTGCTGATCTTGCAGCAATTGCCATGATTAGAATTTGCAATGTATACACGTTTCCACTGTCAATTATAAAAAGAATACCTCACAAAATATGCACATTATTTAAGACCATTTTACTCTCTGGCATTGTGATAGTTCTGGGTTGTCAGCATTTCCCTTTATCTTTTATAAATCTGAAATTTCTCAGTGAGGTTTTCAGCATTATAGTAACTTCTTTTTCAAGTTAAATTACACCCTGCTTTGCTTGTCATGGGCCTAAATACATTTTTATCCAAACATTGTAAATCAGGGAAAACATTTTAACCTCAGGCAGTTTAATTCATCAAGACACATTTTTGGCATAACAAAATAATTTGGGCTAGAAACAGAAATTTGGCATCACAATTTTAGTTATTCCTAAAGACTGGATTAGGCTGAATGATCCTTTTAGAAGGAGCCAAAAATTTCTTTTTCCTCTTGGGCTTAAACTATTTGGAAAGTTAGATTCTTTTATTTTTTCCAAAATCAAAATTATTAAGTTGAAAGCCTAAAAATTCAAATTCTTATCACTTATTAAATATAATCATGGTAACTTCAGACCATTTTCCATTTCATTGACTTATTTTGGTTTCCACACCTACTTCCTTGCCTGATGGTGCCTTAGCTGTATAGACACACTAATCACTGGTCACTAGGTTAGGAATTCAGTGAAAAAAACCAAAGAATATTATAGATGTTGGAACAGGAAAACTAGAAAATTAATCTATGTTAACTGCCTGTACATATAAAGAAAAGGTCCGGGATATAAGTACCAGTCACATTCCTCAGCCATAATAAGGACTTTGCTTGCAGGGTTATAGAAAGAATTAACTCAGATCTCTTGCTCTTGGATGAGTTGGGTTAGGATCCTGACTACCTTCCCTCATTAGGATGTACAGCAGATGTGATATATTAATTTAATTGTTGCAGCAGAAGCACAGAAAGATACCATGGGGAGAACTGTTGTCTTTTTTCCTTGTCATTTCTTAGGAAAAAAGTAGTGTTTTGACCGGACCAAAATAATTACCTCTGGAAATTGTGTCCTGAACGCTACATATTTTCTATTTTAATTCTTACTGTGTTGCTTCAGGTGAGCCACCAGCATGACACAACTTTACACGTAACCAATAAAATAAAACTGACCCAAGCAAGGACTCCATACCCACAGCTATATAATCCCGTGTCTGTGCTTAGACAGCCAACAAGAGTTCCCAAGGGGTCCCGAGACATTTTCTGTTTCTGCAGTTTATTCAACAGTGGATGAAAGGAAAAGCCTCAGTGTTTACTAAAGCCCAAAAGGAAGTTCCTAACAAGAATTGCTGATCTCCTTGGAAAGGATGTGACTGCAAGGGCTGGGGAGTGTCTCCCTATGAGTGGCTTCCCATGTCTGGGGTCACGGTTCCCCACCACCAGATGCTCTCTTTCCATGCTGCCTCTCCAGACCCCAGCTCCTGGAATTCCCCTCAGCTCTCGTCCACGTCCAGCTCACTGCCAGGAACTTCTGGCAACCTGCATTTTAGAGTCACCAGATTGCTACAAAACAGATAAATTTTGTCAACAGAACTGGTTTTTTCCTGAAAGAATCGCACTTTGAGCATTAAAAACATACTTCCAATATGTATGCATAGCCATATTCCCTAAACGGGATAGATGGCAGCTGGCCCCTTTGCTTAATCATTGCTGCTTTGGTTCACCACTGGTCGGAAGAGACAGAAACTTTGCAGGAGAACCATGCTGCCATGAGAAGTTCAGTAGTTTTGCAGCTGAACCTAAACTCCTTCTCAGTATATGTATTTATTGTCTGTGATAAGCAACTGTATCACCTCTACTGAAGACCTAAAACAGTTTGTAAATAATAGTCTAGCCATTTCAGTTTCATGTATGGGAGGCTGAGACACATCATTTTTCAATTACTGTATGTCATATTCATTTATGTGTCATCTTTCTCTTCTAGAAAGCTGTTTTCATAATATGGAGGAAAACCTATCCAACAAAAATCACTACAGTATTGTAGCAATTGCACTCTGTAGAGAGTGAATCTAATCAGAAACCTCTTCTATCAATTTTGAAATTCCCCTAAAAAGTCCACATCAAGCATTATCTCTCACATTCTAGGCTACCTTAATACAGCTATAATTTTCCTTGACTCCAGGGGAATTTTCATAAGCACCAGGAAACTCTTGGCTCAATCCTATTTTCTTCTTTCCAAGATTTAGTCTGGATCTTACTGAAATTACCCGGAATGTTTGCATCAGTAAGGCAGGAAACATTTTATGCTATCCCCACAAACTATGCGATAGGGAAATTTGTCAGCCAGGCTTTCCAGGAATGATTGCATTGATTTATCTTCAGCATGGTATGTCTCAACAAGATTTCTCCAAGCACTTCATTCTTAAGGCTATTTCCCTTTAAGATACTCCTGACATCTGCAGCTTTTATAGCTTTAAGCATTAGAAGGCTGCTCCTCAGATGGTCGTTACTCCACAAACAGTCGTGGTTTTGATGTGAGCCCAGCCATGGGCTACACACTGCAAAGTCCCAAATCTCTGCATCAGAGACTGGAATTCTACTTTTGGAGTATAATTCTTCTGACTTTCTCTAACACTTTCTTTTTGTTTAGTTTCTTGTTATACTTTTAGCAGCCAAAAAGGGACTCTTAATCCTTTCCCATGAGCTACCCACGTCACACTTGTGAGTGTGTTCTCTCCAGTGCCTGTCCTCCCAAAAAATTCTCTGCCATGGCAGCTGGTTATGTTAAGTATGGAGGAAAGAGAATAACAATATCTCCTGGGTCCCTTGACTCCAGGGTAAATCTTGCATGGCAGCCCCAGCCACTGCTTGTCCAGGAGAGCTGTGGCAGGAGAGGTAAGACAGGCATGTGGACTCTGGAGAGCCTTCTTGGGAGGCAGGGGCCTCCATAAAAGTGAAGCTCTAAGCACCAAGAGGAAAGTGCCTGGGATATGTCCCATGCAGACCAACCAAAAAAACCAAGGACATATCCTAATTCCACATCAAGTTCAACCCTTTTTCCATTACAGATTTTACAGCTTGAAATGGTTCCCCTTTTAATCTGGAGTCTTCTCAGTAAGACCATAGTGGAATTCATCCTGAGCTGTGAAGGGAGAACTTTGGAAAACTCAGGCTTGGCCGCTTCATCTGGAAAAGCTTTACTGCTGCCATAATGCCCTGGGAGAATGACACAGAAAATGTCAGAGAAAATGGCTGTTAAAAATTAAAAGGATTAATAATGTAAACAAGCTGATTAAATTCTGCAGCCTCTTCAACTTCATGACTCTAAGGTGGCATATGTCCCCTAAAAACAAATGGATTCTACCAGCTTGGAGAAGGAAATTAGAGTTGGCTAACAGAAAAAACCCCAAGCAGTTTACAGTAAAATAAGGCACAAACATCTAAAGAGAAATTGCTGCTTTATTTTATGCATCTGGTCTACCATTGTGGTGATCTACCTCATTATTTCATGGGGTAAAATATGGTAAGTGATTACAGACAAGGCTTTATAGAATACAGGTAATTTTTTCCTACCTAGTTATCTGATCCTGTTTAAAGCAGATTTGAATGATACCATGCCCAAAGCATTTTCCAGGGTAATTGTATCCATCCCAATCTAAAATACATTAAGATATAATAAGACAAATTACTATTCTGTCCTCTTTCAAAATTCCTGTGTCACAAAGTGTCCCCAGATTAAGGAAAGTATGAAGGATGAAACTTTTTTTCAGCCACTCCTTTATAGCATGGGCTTATTTTCACGAAGATTAGTGGGTATGACTCCATATAATAACGTAGAAGATAGTGAGCAAATATAAACTATTAAATATGCCACAGTTTATAATTTTCACATGTGTGAACTTAAAAGAGGCACAGGATATTTTGTGTCTCTGTCCTTTGTCAAATGTTTTGTCAGGGTGGAAAGTCTTATCTTCTCTGAGGTGTCCCAAAGTACCTACAAAATGTCAATGCCATGCCTGCTGTTTCTGTCTCTGCAAGCAGAGACTCAGCTGAAGAGATGTCTTTTGTGTCACCTTTAACATGTTTGGAAAGCCCTGTGGAGGACAATATAATAAAAACATATGGTCACAGGTTTGTTTGGGATCCTTGAAGTTCAGAGGACCTCTGTTGCAAGAGGGTACCTGAGCCAGTTGTTTTGGTTTGAAAACAAACCAGTGGGAAATTGTAAATCAGAATAAAATTCAATAGGAAAAATTAAAAATAAGTTAAATAATGCAAGGAAAAAGCACTGACAAAGTCAGATACAACCTGACACCCTGTTGGGGTGGTGGTAGCAGTCCAAACGTAGTCGCTCAGCTGAAGCGGTGATTCAGCAGTCTGGTCTCCAGCTGAAAGTCCAGTGGTAGCTCTTGTCCTCTGGGAAGCCAGTAGACAGGGCTCCCGTGGTGTTTGCAATCTCACCTTATATCCAGGATGGAATGCTTGTCTCCTCCCTCGGGGCGGAGCATCCCACAATGGGATGATGTAATGTTGCCAGTCATGTGGTAAGGCCTTGATTGGCCTTAACAGAATATTGTCCGGAACGGGTTATCTGTGAGTCATGGGGCAAAAGCCATTAACAGGAGATAGTCCGGAGGGAGGAGGCAAGCAACACCACCCACCTGGTGTCAACAGTTCATGTAGATGGTGATAGAATACACTGCAACCCAGGACACCAGTAAAGGTACAGATGGGCAGCTGGCCATATTGTCTAGGGTAAGAGGTGTAGGTGATGGAATGTCATACTCTGAGGGTGCCAAAATGAAGTATGTGTACCCGTGTCAGTGGAATAAAGGAAAGGGAACTTCTCTTTTCCTCAGGAAAATGTAGGGGAAATCATGACTGAAAGAAATCTATGCAATTCTTGAGGAATGTCATTATTTCAGAATTATAGAATAACAGAATATTCTGAATTGGAAGGGACCCAAGAGGATCATTGTAACAGTGGAAGAGGTGAGGTAGAGTAGAAATATATCTACAGATTTACACCAACCGATTGAACACAATTCTAGAGACTCACACCAGTGCTGGAGAAGTGCACACTTTGCTGTGAAAAAAGAATGACAGAGTTACTGCTTTGGAGGACTTGAATCAGAGGAGCATGATGCAATGAACTGAAATGTCTCTTGAAATTGTCAGTCTTGTTTTCTTCCAATGCCATGAATACACAAGGTGTCTCTTCTCTCACAGGCAGGAGAACAACTGAGAAGGGTTGAAATATTCCAGTAAGAATCAAAGCAGCAGAGAGACTTCAACGAGTTCAGTCCCCTGTCATTGCTGGCAGTCACATCATGTAACCCCATAGGTTTATAACTGATCAAGCTCTATTTTTCAGCTAATTAGATTTTTTTTTGCCATAATGCCTCCAAGTAGAAAGTTATTATGAATCTTCACTGTAATAATGTCTCTAAGTCTTCTAATTATCGCTATAAGCTTCTTTACAGCCAGGTTATCTAAGTTCTTTAACCCAAATAACACTTTTCTCCACCACGGGATTTCCTTGGTTAATACATTTATAAAGACAAACCATAGCTCTTTTCATACATTAATGGAAACATAAACAAACCAAGTAATTTGCTCATTTGTTTTCTTACTATTTACACATGCTGTTCTTAACAAGTGGGAGTGGGAATGTGAGAGGTGGGGATCTGGGGACACAGTCTGCTTTAAACTTGATATGAGTCACAGGGTTAAACCTCTGCTCACCACTCAGGAAAGATGCACCTCTGGGATCCTCCCTTTCTAAACTTGTAGAACTAAATAGTTCAGACAAAACTCTGATCTCCAACTGACTGAATTGCACTAGATGCCTTTGATATAAATAGTGCCTTTGATATAAATTAACAATGAGCCAGCCAGTGTAGCTGTCATTTTAAACTCATGGGAATGAGTTTTTATACATGTACTGTACTTTTTGTCATGGATTTCATTTCTCAGTTGGGTTTGTTTGATCTTCATTTACTTGCAATAATAGAGGGAAGAGAAACCTGAACTGTTTTTCCTATTCAGTGTTTAAAGCATTTGTATAATTTCAAGCACATAAGACACAATATCATATTGTTAACATGTGCTCTTACGAATTCTTTGAAAACCAACCTAAGCAGCAATGTTTAGACATTATTTACATAGAGACAACCTTTGATATAACAAAATACACTGAAAGCAAGATGAAAGGAAATAAAATCAAATTATAAGTACAATACAAAATAGAGGTGAGTTCACCAGAATAGGTGAACTCTGGGACAGTTATTTAGAATAATAGGAGTTTCTACAGCAGCAGCAATTTTTATATCAAGACTGCACGCTCTTCTGAAATGTATGCATCATCTCAGAGAAGAAATTAACTCAGTGAAGTATTTAGGTTACATTAGGTGTTCACAGTGATCCTGTTTGTCAATATTTTTTTTTAATTACTGGATAAATTGTAGGTTATATACATTTTGAATATCATTCAGACTGCTCTAGCCCAAAGCTGCAAAAAATGAGGTAACTCTTTTGCAGAGAGTTGAATCTGGTAGCTACCTGATCTAATAAGAAGTTGGAGTGGCACAAATGAAAACTTATATACAAAGAAATAGCTATGCTTCCTTTCAATGACCATTTTCCTCTTACGATTAGCAATTTCTCTGGAATAATGGATACAGTAGGTAAGGAATTCGCTGTTATAGGTGGCTAGGGGAACTGTTAACACTTAGCTCCCATCTGTGCTTAAAGGAGCAATTCCTGGAATTGAAAATCCTTTTGAAACCTCTCCATAGGTGTCAAGGACACTGGGAGATGCTGACTGGAAGCTTTCTACTACACAAATTTGGAACAAAATGCCAATGAAGTGACAGGTTTGTATTGATTACAAACACACCCCAGTACACCCGACCTGCCCTTTCATGTTCAACGTGAACAAAGTATTACCATATTTTAAGCGAGATTCATTCCAAGAAAACACATGGTAATTCTAAGCAGATGCTGCCCTTCAGTCACCAAAGCAGTTGTAGAAACACTCTTTGGAGGAAGCCTCTGGAGCCACTTAGCTCAAATAGCTGAGCTGGTGTCAGTAATCAGACCTGGCATTGTCACATCCCTCTGGAGAGGGATTTACCACAATGTCCCTGTGCACCTGTCCCAGCACTGGACTGTCCTCCTACATTTTTCATACATCCTGCCTTCCAGAGTTTTCAGACATCCAAACCAAACTCCCACTCTGTGGGCATTGCCCTCTGTTTTAACTTAAGTCAAGAGGACTTAGGTCCATACTCTTTGTAGCAACCTTTCTTCAGCAGGATTGCCCTTTTGGCAAGTTTTGATTTGGTTTGCTCTGCACTTACTGTCATATAATTTTATATACCCATTTATTGTCTCCCACTCATTAGTTATGTTCCCTGACAATTCTATAATCCAAAATAAACGGCCATTTTAGTATTCTCCGACGAAGAAAGGCATCGCATTTACTCTTATCTTGTAACATTTCTAAGATGTAAGTCTCTGTTTTACTTGACTTACGAAGCATTTGAGGGAATGACTCAAAGTTCACTGAAATCTTGTGGGAAATTTCTTAAAACCACTAGTTTGATTTCAGCTTCAGGTGAGTGATTCAGACCTTCTCCAATGTACCAATCATTCCAGAACTAAAACCACAGTATGACTACACAGCAGTGAAGCTCCCCACACATATAGTGTGAGGCTTAGCAACTCAAACTAGTGTAAGGGTAATGATGTCTTGCCCCTCTGTCCCACTTAGTGTGAATGCAGACCTTTCCTATTTCTCAAGCAAGTATAGGATGGACTGAAGGGGAGCAAAATATGAGAAATTTTCTTTTTAGCATAACGGGGATGGAGTTTTTGACACAAAGTATTACCGAGTTCCATGTTTGTCTTCTGCAAGACACGGAGAAAGGAACATAAGACTAAATTTTTACTAAGTGTTACTTCATGTACAAGGTACCTTCTTTTGAAGTATCAATGCTCTTTTAGAGCATCTGCTCTTCAAAGGAAAAAATGACAACTGGTTTGAATAGGAAACCTTAAGCCCTAAGCATAATAGATAAAGAATGTGAATACCTTTTGATGCAACCAGAAGTCTTTGATGTATTTATAAAATCTTGCAACTCATCTTGTATTTTCAGCCAGTTACTGTATGGATTAAAATAATTAGTTATAACTAACCCATTTTAAAATGTTTTAAAGCTGTTCTCCTGGATCTTCATTTTTCTTCCTTCACTGCTAGTTTTGGAAGCCATATCACTGGTTTCTATAGTCAAAGGCAGATGTGCTGATACAAAAATGCTTAATGACCCAAATAAAACTTCCTTCATACAAATGGAAATTAGAAGCAGAGTCTGTGTTGGATAAGGGAAACCAGGCTGTTGCTATGTGGCTGGTTTCATTTATAAAGTTGACATTTCGCTTGCTTAGCTGAGAAAAAGCCAAACTGTACTTTCATTTCATGACATGATTGTATAATCCACACTAGCTCCACTGAGATCAGTGAATTTATTCTCAATTTATCTCTTGGGGAGCAGTATTTGGCCTTCATTAGAAAAGGATTTCATTTGCCACTTTATAGGATTAACGTGTTGGAAACATTTAAGAAACACCTATACTGAAATATTTGTTCTGCAGAGGTACCAGTGTTACTCAAATCTTCTTATTCCTTTCCAGTGACTGCCTTCTATGAAGAAAAAAACTTTCCTCTGGCTTTTGGGAGTTTTGTTGAACCAGAACTCTCCACTGCTCCTGTCCTGCAAGCTGAGAATAATGTCTTCCCTGAAGCCCTGGTTTAATAGCTCCAAACTTGTGTGGTGCTCCCATTTCATAAAAAGCCTGGTACTCAGAAATTTTCAAGAGCTCTTTTGGCTCTTTGGCCACTTATGACTTTATTTTTCACAATAAAATCAGTTATTTTCAAATCAGCAGAGTATAATTGCATGTGGTAGGGGAACATTCACATCTCCTCTGCTATAATGAATGTGTCCCAGGGCTATGCTATCTATCTGCCCTTTCAAACTGCCTGTTTAATTTCCCTTGCAGCAACCCTGCACCTGCTGCTCATTTCACCATGGGGACACATCATGAATTTTTCTAATAATATTCATGCATCTGTCCTGCACACTTTCTTACATTAATATCTCTGTTACTTTCCTTCAATCAACCTACCTTTGTTCCTATGACCTTTTATGAATAACTAGGGACTTAGTGCTATGTGAAATTTTATCACAAGTGCCACCTGGTCTTCAGACTTGTCTAAATAACCAAATAGCAGATATGATATATCAAACATTAAAAATGTGAGAGAAAGTCGCCTGGTTTTTAGTTCATTTATTTTACACTTTCAAAAAAAGGTTTTGCTTGTAAAATTACAGACTCATATAATAGAATGATAGAATCATTAGGGTTGGAAAAGGCCTCTAAGATCATAGAGCCCAACTTTTGACCAGACACCACTGTCAACTAAACTATAGAACTAGTGCCACATCTAGTCGTTTCTTGAATGCTTCCAGGGATGGCAACTCTATGACCTCTCTGGGCAGTTCCAATGATTAACCACACTTTCAGTGAAGAAATTTTTCTTGATATATAATCTAAACCTCCCCTGGCACAGTTTGAGGCTGTTTCTTCTTGTCCTGTCTCTAGCTGTCTGGGAGAAGAGGCCAAGAAGAGGCCAACCCCCATCTTGCTCTAATCTAATTTCCGGTGGTTGTAGAGAGTGATAAGGTCACCCCTGAGGCCTCCTTCTCTGCAGGCTAAACACCCCCAGCTCCCTCAGCTGCTCCTCATAGGATTTGTGTTTCAGACCCTTCACCAGGTCCATTGTCCTCTGGACACACTCCAGCACCTCAGTGTCTTTCTTGTTGTGAGGGATTCAGAACTGGATGCAGGACTCAAAGTGTGGCCTCAGCAGTGCTGAGTACACTGGCCCTAGTCCTGGTGGCCACGCTATTTTTGGTACTGGCCAGGATGCCACTGGCTTTCTTGACCACACTTCTGGCTCATGTTCAGCTGCCTGTCAACCAACACCCCCGGGTCCTTTTCCTCTGGGCAGCTCTCCAGCCACTCTTCCCCAGCCTGGAGCCATACACGGGGTTATTGCGACAGAAGTGCAGCACCCGTCACTTCGCCTTATTGAACCTCATGCAATTGGTCTTGGCCTGCTTTTTAACCCAGCAAAGAATGCACCTGACCATGGGCTGCAAGTTTCTCAGGGAGAAAGACCTGAGACACAGTATTGAAGGCTTTATTGAAGTATCAGGTATTTATCCAGGTAGATAACATCCACAGCCTTCCCTTCATCCACTAGGTAGGTCATTGTCATTAAAAGAGATCAGGTTGGTCAAGCCTTTTCTAAAGGACCTGCCTGTCCTAAAGTTATGCTGGCTGGGCTTGATCCCCTGGGTGTCCTGTACATCCCGTGTGATGGCACTCAGGATGAGCTGCTCCAAAATCTTCTCCGCACCAAGGTCAGGCTGGCAGGCCTGTAATTACCCAGATCCTCCTTCTGACTCTTCTTGTGGATGGCTGTCACACTGGCCAACCTCCAGTCATCTGGGACTTCCCCAGCAAGCCAGGAATGGCAATAAATTATGAAGAGTGACTTGGTGAGTTCTTCTGCCAACTCCCTCAATCCATCCAGGTGGATGCCGTCTGGCCCCATAGATTTGTGAGTGTCTAAGTGGCTCAGTAGGTCACTAACTATATCCTTCTGGATTACAGGGAGTCTATTCTGCTCCCTGTCCCTGTCTACAAGCCCTGAGGATAACCAGTCTTCCTGTTAAAGACTGAAGTAAAAAAGGCAGGGAGTACCTCAGCCTTGTCCTCATCCTGGGTTACAACATTTCCCTTGGCATCCAACAAAGGAGAGAGATTTTCCTTGGCCTTCTTTTTGTTGTTGATGTATTTGTAAAAACACTTTTTATTATCTTTCACAGCAGTGGCCAGACTGAGTTCTAGCTGAGCTTTTGCCTTTCTAATTTTCTCTCTACATGACTTAACAACATCCTTGTATTCTTCCTCAGTTGCCTGCCCTGTCTTGCAAAGGTCATAAACAGTCTTTTTTTCTCCTGAATTCCCGGGAAATCTCCCTGTTCAGCCAGGTCAGTCCTTCCCTGTCAGCTCACCTTTCAGCACACAGGGGTGACCTGCTCCTGCACCTTTAAGATTCCCATCTTAAATTATGTCCAGCCTTCCTGGACCCCTTTGTTTTTAATGGATGTTTCCCAAGGGAGTCTGAACCAGTGTTCTGAGTAGGTCAAAGTCCACCCTCTAGAAGTCCAAGCCCCTTCCTTACTTCACCAAGAATTGAAAACTCTCTGGTCTCATGATCCCTATTCCCAAGGCAATCTCTGACCACCAGGTCTCCCACCAGCACTTCTCTGTTTGTAAACAGCAGGTCTAGCAGGACACCAATCCTGATAGACTTGCTTAACATCTGGGTAAGGAAGTTATCCTCCATACACTCCAGGAATCTCCTGGACTGCTTCCTTCCTGCTGAGCTGAGTTTCTAGCAAACATCCAGCAAGTTAAAATTTCCTACAACAGCAGCTAGCAACTGTGAAATATCACACTTATAAATCTTCATCTGCCTCCTCATCCTGGCTGGTACTCTATAACAGACTCCGGCCAGGATGTGCACCTTGTCATCCTTTCTCCTGATCCTTACCCATAGGCACTCAACCTTGTCATCACCATCCTGGAGTTCTATGCAGTCCAAACACTCCCTAGTGTACAGAGCCAACCCACCGCCTCTCACTCCTTGCTTGTCCCTTCTGGAGAGCTTATAACCATCCATTGCATTCCCCGTTGGCCCCTGTACCCCAACCCTGCCCATGATCCGCCCCTGTGCCCTGAGACCATCGGCCCTCGTGCTCTCTCCGCCCTCCTCGTCCCCATACAAAACCCCACGGCCCTGCTGTGTCTTTGTCTTCGCCTCTGGGAACCTTCACGCCATGTAAATAAAGTTCTTCTGTGGAACCCCATGTGGAGACCCTCCCTTGCCTCCCTTATCACTGCCAGGCCACGGGGCCATGCTCTCTGGGAAGGCTGTGGCTTGCTACACCACCGCAGAGAAGCACACCGCAACATAAAACTACCCTTCTTTCTCAACAGACATTGTTGTATTGCCTCTGCTTGACTGACTTGCTCTGGGCAAGCAAGGTAGACCCTTGTCTTGGGGTGACTTTATGATGTGTATCCCCTATCGCCACTCTGTGCCCAGAAGATGAATCCTGTGCCTTTCTGTGCCTTTAAGACTGGGTGTGAGAGAAAAAAAAAACCAGACAAACTTTTTCAAAGCAGTTCTGTGCTCCAAGGACA
>VZRO01002612.1:507640-561462 GCA_013397915.1 Daphoenositta chrysoptera
GAGGAGGAGGAGAGAGGCCACACCCAGAGAATGACTCTGAAATCTTCCCAGGTTTCTCTCAACAGCAAGAGATTTTATTATTTAGCATTATTATCCTTTTCTGTGTGTTTGTTAAATAAATAAGTTTTTTTCTCCTTCACTTTCCTCCGAGGAAAATTCTTTTCTTTCCCGAACCTGGCTGGGGGAGGGGTGGCTGTAATCTGCCCTCTATCAGAGGATATTTTCTTCAAAATTTGGCCAAACCAGCACAAACCTCCTGACCCTTGAGTTCCAGAACCTCATACAGACTCCATAAGGGCATGTGGGAAGGGGAGGGAGGTTGGGAAGGAATTCTCCAGCTACCCCAAGCAGGGACCCCTGTTTCCACTCCCCGTCCCCCCCACCCTGTCATCCACTCTCCTCCTTCTCCCTGATGGAGAGAGTCAGGTTTCCTCTGACTCTTCGGGACCTTCCATCCACTGCATTTCTTTCAAGAGCAGAAGGGTGTGGCTCCACCACATGTACTCCACCACACATACTCTCACATGTAGTTTAGGAAAAAATGTCAATAAAATGACCTTTCTGCTTCATGCTGCTGTCTCAGTGTCCTCTCATCACTCCTTTTTTTGCAGGTCAGTGAAATCCCCCAGATGAATTATTATCTGTCTTTACTGCTAAGTAATGTTTCTGCTCTTTTGCTTGATTTATTTTGTTAGAACTCCACGGGTGATGTCACCATGGCTCTTTTCCAGTGATGTACTGGACAACATGGAGGCTGGATTCAGCCCGGGATTAAGACCTGTGAATTGAGGTGACTTATGTTTGAGCTATGGAAAAAAATCAGTTGCTAACCTCAGCCTGAAAGTGGGTACCTCATGTCAAGGGAGACATGCCAGCACATGCATCATAGTCATAAAGGAACAGCAGGCATGACACAGATGCCATGGGAAAACTTCTGGAGAAGCAAGCCTAAGCAGAAGGCCCTACAACATCAAAAGTAATGTTTAAATATCTACTCACAGGCAACTGTATGCATGTTGCTAATACTAGTTCTTTTTTGATGCCCTAATCTTGATATGCATCCTGTTGTATGTCAGTCAGGAGGGTTCAATCCAACATGCTTTATTCAGGCAAAAACTACTCTGTTGGTGGATGGGCTTTTGCCTGAACAGGGCCTATTGGGTTGGATTTCTAAGC
Organism: Daphoenositta chrysoptera; assembly: GCA_013397915.1. NCBI lineage: Eukaryota > Metazoa > Chordata > Aves > Passeriformes > Daphoenositta > Daphoenositta chrysoptera. The sequence goes on from VZRO01002612.1 coordinate 508,817, forward strand.
ATGTGTGCAATTATTTTTTATGCATGGTGTACTTAAAATATTTTTTAGAATATCCTTTTTTAAAAACAGTCACTTTTCCTAAAACAAAAAACCCCCAAAAAACTAACCAAACAAACAAAGCAAACAAAAAACAACAACAACAAAACTCAAGTGAAATCTGCTAGATTTTAATGCTTTTGTTTCCACTCTTATACAGTAACTTTCAATTTTTGCTTCCTAAGTCTAGCACATAGGTTTCATATTATTTTCCTTTGAATTGCTCCCAGATACGCAAAGGGCCCTATTTTAACTTTTCTTGAATATGTGTCATGAGCAACAGATTTTGCTCAGCAGTTTGTTCCATTAGGTCTTCTAATCACACATTTTGTGTGGAAATTCTGCATCATTATAGGTCATATCTCCGCTGTGATCAGGGAATCAGCACAACTCATATGTACGAGAAGGGCAGTATCCAAGATTTGAGTGGTGCATGACAGTTCAGCTGATTCTTTTCAGACCTGGCCCAGACCAGTTTTTATTGCAGCTGGCCTCTTGCCTTTAGCCTACATTAGAAAAGGTTCTGCTGTTCCTTGATTGTGGAGAATGATCTAAAAATGGTCACCAAACTGGTGTTTATCACACTGCATTAAAAAGCCTTCTCCCAGTTAGCACCACTTCAATAGGGAATAATAGTAAATGAGAAACAGAATCTGCAACAGACTCATTCAAATTCAGATCCCCTACTTCTACCCACTCAGCAAGAACAAAACTTCGTGGATTGTAAGAAGAGCTCCTGCTCTGGAGTCTCTGCTTGACTTCATAACACTTGAGGCTGAGAAGATACACTGATGGATAAGGTCCTAATGTTTGAGTTTGTCTCTGGGAGACTTTTGCTTACTTTTGACCTGACAAAAATGAAATAACCGTAGTCTTTGACTTCTGATTTTTACCAGAAATCCTCCTCTCTCCTGGATTAAAAAAAAAAAAAAGCCCAAGAGGCTTGGTTTTAATAAAGATGTCTTATCTTGTCTTGGATTTTCTTTATGAATGTGGCTCTCCTGATTTTGCAAACTCCTCCTCAAATCTGCAGTGCTTCACTGAAGCTGCATTATATTTCATCTCCTCCAGATATACAATTCTTTGAAAGAATGAGTAATGCAGAGAATTAAAAGGAAAAGCTGCTTAATGAAATTAGGAGAGTTAATGAGAAAAATACTGGCTAAAGAAAAGGATGCCAAAGAGAGTAAGGTAAGGAATCAAGAAAAGATAGTCCAGTGAAGCCCACCTTCAACCTTTAAATATAATATTTTCCCTCTTTAAACAAAAACAAAAAGCTAGAAAGGAAAATGCAAGAGGCCTCCTTTAAGGTGTTTAAAAAGGAAAGTCATCAAATGGCAGGGAATGTGGAGGTTCAAAAGAGTTGTGTTATGCCCTGGTCTGCTCTGCAGATTTAGAGGAAGGTTGTTTGATTCACTCTGGGTGATGCATGGGACAAACAAAATTCTCAGGAGGCTCAATAACAAACTTTTATTTGCAAACTTAAGAACGTTAAGGTAGAACAAGACACCTAGCTAATTTTAAAACAATATCTAGACAAAGTAAGGCACTTCGCTAAATTTAACTTAGCAAACTTAAACTTAGCCAACTTTAAATTATCCACACACAACAATGCACTTTCTAAGGCATTGACTGGAATTTTTTAGTCTGCCTTACAATATCTTTTGAGAAGGATATAGAGGAAGAAAGAGAAGGAAAAAGAAAGGATAAGAGTAGAAAGATATCACCACCCATGGATCCAGCAACAAGACTTGATTGTTGCAATTTAGATGTCTGTTGGTCAAAGTGTTGTTTGCTCTCTTGATCCATCAGGGGTGGGGGAAGCTGACAAAATACGAGGTTCAGTGGGTTAATATACTCTTAGGTTTATGTGGGAACGCCCAAGTACCTCCCCTGGGGGGTGCAACTCTGTGTGTGGATCATGCCCAGTTCTCTGGTGGAAGGCCCCAGAAATGAGTCTGAGGGTGCTTTGGGAGTCTTTGATGGTTTATGACACCTTCTAAGACATGACAGCTGCCTCTCACACCAACGTAGCTGAGCAAGTTATGCCCATGAGAAGCGATGAACACCTCCAGTCCTATGTGGGAGTGTCCTAATATCTCCCCTGGGGGAAGGGGCAGTTTTACACCTGAGCTACTTGTGTAAGGGGGACATTGCCATGATAAAAAGCACTATCCCACCTCACAGGATCTGCTTCTTATCAGCCTCTTCCTTTATCTGGCTTAAAACCCAACTTGTAGCTAAAGGTTGATTGTCATGGTCCTCCTCTGGTGCTCACGCCCTCTGCCTGGGATGTTACCGTGAACATCATCAGCAAAGCACTCTGCTGCTTTTGCAAATGGCTGATTGTTTGAGCCTTTAACCATTAACATTTCAGTCTCTCACAGGAGTAAAGGCTTCCTGTGCCACTGAGTCTGATCCGCTGCCATTTCAGCCAGTTTTTCTGGTAAACTGAGCAACCACCCTCAAACCATTTGAGCTTTTCATCCCATTGCTCCGAAAGGGAGGCCACTGCAACGTTGCTGATTTCCTGACCAAATTTTTCCAGCTTAATACAAACCATTTAATTCTTTTTACAGCTGAATCGTCCCAAACCGGGCCAGGAGGCACTTCAGAGACAGAGTCAGAGAAGTGGGTATTTGCTTTATTCGACGCCTGGTGTGTACGGGGAATCTCTCCTCTGAGCACATACACACCCCACCACTTCCTACAACACAATATTATGGGTAAAATTCATGAATATTCATCACATTCCTTGGGATAGGAGTGGTTATACAAGTTACTTCTCAGAAGTTATTAATATCATTAGCATAGGTGTCACACATGTGCAGTGTATCCTGGTGGTTGCACTGAGGAAGGCTCCTCTTCTTCCTCAGGGGTCTTTCTGATGAAGGCTAGTAGTCTACCTCACAATGCACTTTTCACCTTTCTTTCTGGAGCATGCATGATCTTTCGTAGAGTGATTCAGTGGTTTCTGAGATGATCCTTATGCCCTCTGTCTTGACGAGATTAGGGCAAATCTGGCTTATTAGGTTATGTAATTAACATTTGCTGTCTCCTAATAGTTAACTGTGCTTACATGAGTTAGCTATTGATCCCCCCTTTCTCACAGCATTATTAATAGACTTCAATATCCTCTTATGTTAACCCCATAATACAAAGCAAACTTTTCTAAAAATGAGTAGTTCTGAATTCCTCCTTTATGAATACATTGTGATGACCATTAAATTTGGTCATCAAATTAGTAGTAAGCCTTATCTTGCATGTAATACCTGTACCAAAGATTAAGATTATTGCAATGTTATAATGAGATTTTAGAAGAATATAAAGATTGAGTAAATTTAAGATTATGTATGATGCAAGTTTGGATAGTTTATAAAGTTTTCAGTGCCCATATTAACTTCAATTTCACCTCTGGCCTTGGGATTTCACTTTGCCAGCCTGTGCTGCGCCCTCCCCATATTCACTAAAATGGGGATGGCAGCATGTCACAGAGTCTCACCTGAGGATAAAGGGATTCAGGTCCTGTGATACCAATAGTCATACTTTAAATGGAGCAGCAACAGGTGTTGATCATGAAAGCATTGTGCCCTGAATTCTGAGGTAGAGGCATATGTTTCATATACAGTACATGAAGTGTGCGTCATATTTCATATAGCAGCACTGAAGGCTGCAGTATATTAGAGCTTCTTTTATATAATCAGGTACTCTATGATCTCATAAAAATTTGGTCTGTGAAATATTTGCAGACTATAGCGTTTGTAAAAGCACTTGTACCCTAGGAACTGCAGTGAATACTCCCCAGTAAAGACCATGTAGCATCCTACCTGCATCATGGCACATAAACAGATTATTATACAGAAAAATTCAGTAGTGAGAAACTATCATTAATTTAATTCTGATTGTGAGAGTCTGAGTAGTTAAAAAACTGTGAATATTTATATAATTCCCAAATTAGGACTGGTTACTTCCTCACTCCTGAAAAATGCATTTACCCAAATGAAAATGTGAATGGAAAAGGGGTAAACCTTTTTTTTCCCCATAATTAAGGGAAAGTAAAAGAATTGAGTTACCAAAATTAATCATATAAAATAAAAAAAAAAACCCTAGGTAATTCAGGACCATTTTTTTCTGTGTTCATACCAAGTAAAACTTGACTTGGCCAGTAGTCTCACAGAACGTACCAGTTAATGTGGACTCTGAGGTGTAACTCATGTTACCCAGCTTTTGGAGTTGACACATTTCATAGTCAGCGGAGAGAAACAGATCTTGTGGGCATGACTCTCAGCATTTTAGATGCCAGTTTAGAGTGGTAAGAGTCCTGCCTAGTCCTGACCATGGGCTATAATGTGAAGTTAGACACCCAGCTCAGAGATAGGTGTACACTGCACTATGTTACCAACACTGACAGCAGGACTCAGCTGCTGAATGTAGGCATGCAATCTTGTTTTAGGCACTGCTGTGTCCTGCTACCCTACAAAGATGCTGGAAAGAAGAAAGAAGCTGGCCTGTGTCATGTGTACTGCTTCTGTGCACATATCTTGGATAAACTGTGTCATCTGATGCAGAACTGTGAACCTATGCATCAAAATGGCCTTCAAAAGTCCCTGGCATTGCCATCCAAGGGGCGTATAATAATACAAACAAAAAGCGTGGGAGCAAGTTTGGGGGAAAGGGAAAGAGAAGAAAGAAAACGGAATTGAACTTCAAAAGTACCATATGCACTAAACATCAGCAAAAGGATTTCCTGTACACTTAAAAAACACAGTGATTTAACATGTACTACATCTGGATGTCCAAATCTATATGCTGATTAACTTGGACTACAGTTTGAGCTCTTTAAATGAAAAAGCAGGTGTTTTTTAAAAAAGTGGGAACGTTCTTCAAACCTAGTTGTAAACTCTGACCACTCACAGAAAGAATAAAAGAGTCTTAATATTTTATAAAAAAAAAAAGAAAGCAGGAATATTTTAAAATGAAACACATGGCAGCTTTGCCTAAATCAGTAATTATTACAGAAAGCAAACTCTTACAAATGCATTTTCCTACAATCGATATGAAGGTTCATGTCTTAACAAAGGGGAGCAATGCAGGTACATTTGAAATTGTCATTGTATGCAAAAAAAAATTCAGTCTGCATGTAGATTTGTATACCATGAACACAATTTTTAAAGAGTTTGATTTTTACAGGGGGAGGGAGGCCATTTAATGGGCTTCATAATGAAAACACTATAATATGCACTTTGTGATAAAGGGCCAAGGCTAGCTTCATATCTCTTTCCTATTAGAGAGTATGGTACATGGAGGGTGAAACAAGGAATTTAAAGGATTCTTCTTATCAAGACCTTTCAATTATTGCTTCTCCATTTGGCCACATGGGCCCAGAACATTAAAAACATTGATCTTCTGAGGTAATGAAATCTATCCCAGGGGGTTTGCACAGTTTACCTTCAGGCACTTGAACAATCTTCAGAAGTCACTTAAGACTCTCCAGTGATTAAACAAGAGTGCATACTTCAGCATACTCTGCACCATGCATAAGGTAGACATCTAAAACCCTCTTCTCACAAGTGGCCTGAACCATTATACACCTTCTTTCCATCTTGACCTAACCTGTAGGTTCATGCTTACAAATTACCTTTTATTGATTTATTCAGTGTCTTTCCGGCCATATTTGACTCCATTTTCTATAATCTTCTGTGGCAATAAGTTCCAAATTTCTTATTAAGTATTGTGTGAAGTAAATAACCGGTTTTGTCTTAAGATTTTGATCTTGGTAAAATGGAGGTGTGATAAAGCTAGACTTCAGCCTTCCTCGCATAATGTTAACTCTGTGCACTGAATGATTTTTTTACCCTTACAGATAGGTATTCTGTTCAAGAAGATATCCATATGAACGGTCTTCAAAACTTAAAAATTAAATTACAAAATTTTTCTTGTGCTTCTTCAGAAGTCTTAAAATGAGCAGCTAAATGGACAGTGATTTATTTTTTTCCTAAAATCTCCAAGAATTGTACAAAATTGGAACCTCCCAAGGCTGAAGTAACCTATTTTTCACTGTGTACAGCCAAACTGCATGAAACATAAGACCGCTGAGTTGCAGACAGTCTTCTTTATTACAAGGGTATACAGTGCCTACCACAAGGGAGACATAACTCCTGCCTCTTCCTCTGAGGCTTTTTATTCTCCCTGAGCAAATATGTTCTTGTCAGCACTGCATCTATGGTTTGGCTGGGCTTAATAGGATGGCTTCTGTATTCTTTCATTGGTTGGCCACTTGCATTGGAATTAGCATTTGTCTAGTCATCGAAGACATAGTGTCAACATCTGGAAAACATTAATACATTGGGGACATTGAGTTTGTACTTTTCCTTGTGTTTATAAAATTGCCTATATTCCTTAATATCAACTATTTTTGTTACACTTTTAACATTAATTTATGAAGTGTACTGATAGTTTGATAATTTTTTCTATTTTATCATTTAAGATATTCATAGGTACAATGTTATTTCAAAGAACATGCTTTCCTAGAATTTATTGCACCTACTGTTTCAATTATGGCTATGAAATTATTCTCATTATAGATAGTTATAAACATTGTGGGGACAGGAAGTTTTTTGTGGCTGAAAAGAATCAGGAAAATTGCAATACGTCACTCAAAAAAACATATGCAGACCAAAGATGCCTATTTGACAGAGCGTGTTTCATGGATTGAATGTCTCTGGTGGATCTCATGACCGTTCTCTACAGAAGTCCTGGGTGGGATGTTACATCATTGAGTATTTTATGTCCAATGAATAATTCCTACTTCCATTCTTACTGTTATATTGTCCACACCACTGGTTTTTTAGATGTTTACACATTGGTTTAATAGTTTATGTACACTGTATAATTTTTTTTTATGGGTAGTGGGACCAGTTTCTTAACTCTTTCTTAGGAGATCTTAAATGTTAGTTACCTTTAGCATAACTGATCTTTCTCATTTAGAACATTATAAAATCTTTTGGCAAACTTTATTTTTGTGTAGTATACCATACAGAATGAGTCACTTACCATCTCGATGATTTAATTGCCCCACCTAAAAAACTAGGGACTATAACCCCTACCAATCCCATAGTGATATAGTCACTTATGTAACATGCTGTACAGCTCTATAAATATATAAAATATATTGTGTCATCAAGAGTCAATGCTATTAAAGACCCATTGTTTCAAAGCAGATCGCTTTGAGGATCATATCTTTTCAAAATGAGAGTTCATTGACATTAAAAATCTATTTATTTGTCTATGAACTGTGCTGCATATGGCACCAAATTGTTCTTGAAGAGAGTTAAATTGTCTTAAACTATAGGAAAGTTCAGTTTCAAAAGTAAAAAAGTGAATTTAACTAATGACTTGACATAGAAAACTAAAAGAGACTGCAAAAAACTTTGATGCATTCCTCCTGTTCAATTTGCTTTTAAACCTCATGTTTTCTTCAGCCTTCAGAAACATGCACCTAAATCTTTCATAAAAAGCTCTGTACACTCAGAGTAAATCCTGTCATCATGTGCTGAAATCCTTTTTCTTTAAGAAAGCAATGCCTTTTTAAAAATCAAAAAGTTGAATAATAAAAGAAAGAATACAAGTCTACATAATTTTTTTTACTGTATTTTCTTACTTCATTCTAGTTCTGGGCCTCAAACAACAGAGTTTAAATTTTTTGTAACTGCCTATGATTCCATAACACTTGTTTTTAATCAAGATAAATTCTGCTTTGATTAAGAGCTTTGAATACAATGTGAGTGTAGGCATGAAGCACTCCCACAGCTCCTCGGGAAGCTGTCCCACCATGTTGGCTGGCTGAAGGTGTCTCTGCCATGATCACATACAGCAGTGACATGAAATTGGCCATCACAGGAAAGGACCTGCTGGGCAGAAATCTCTCTACATCTCCCTTCATCCAAAGAAACAAATAAAATGAAACATTTGGATGTGCTGCTTACAAAAATAAAAGCCTTCCACAAAGCTCTAGCCCGATAATAAGCTCAGAGTCTTTACAAGCACTCTTTCCTTTTCTAATGCAATTACCTGCCTGACAGTAAAGAGTGATCCTCAAGGTCACTGATTTCTCAAACCTTTACAGTTTTGGGATTTCTGGGTTGTGGGACATCTCAGTCTCAAGTCCTATACAAGAGGCAGCAGGCCAGAACTTATGGTGGATTTTAGGGTGTGTTGGGAAAGGAAGAAGACAAAATACCTCTCTCTATTATTTCACGGAGAAATTGTTTTCCCTGCTGAATGATATTAGGTGACAAAATCAGAGAAAGACCAAATACCTTAAAGAAGCAAAATTCTAAAGAAATGAAAATAAAGAAAGGGTTCAATAATATGAAAAAGAAGCTTTTGGAGCTTTTGGAGTCTGATTTTACATCAGGGCTTCAGTAAAAGACAATATGTTGGGCCAAGGGAAAAGATGCCAATCTCAGGTGAAGAGTTAACATATGGTCTCAGCTCAGAGTGGGCATCTGGTTATCTTTTTACAATTAGGTCACCTTCTAGAGGACAGAGAAATGGTAATAACAAGTGTGTTTCTCTTGTCTGCTGAAGACATCTGTACAGATAACTAATGTCAAATGTCTAGTTTGAGTTTTGATCTAAAACATTTAAATTCTGTTTGGAGCTGAGACTGCAATACAAATAACTGCATTGCCACCAAAATCATAAGCACCATAAAGCAGAAGTAAAATTCAGTGAGATATATGGTATGATTTAACTTGGTTCACTTAGAAGTGCAAAAAAAGAAAAAAACAAACAAAACCAAAGCAAAGCAAAAAAACTGAAGCAATCTGATTTTAGTATTTTACACTGATTTTTTCCTAAAAAATTCTTTTTTCCTTACTGAAAGGCAGTAAGACTACATGACATTACAGATCAACAGAGATTATGTTTATGCACTCCCTCCACTCCTAATCTTACTCTAAAAGATCAGAGTGAATTATCCCAGGTTTCAGGAACACTAAATCTCCAGGACATTGGTGATTTCACGAAGACAGTAAGAGTTAATCACAAAAATCAACACCAATATTCTGGTTTTCCTTTACTAACAATTACTAGCAGCAGAATGTTGATTAGCATGCTCTCCTTCCCTCGTGACTGCATCCACCCACATACTGGTTCAGAACAAGGCAGACAAATTAATGTTAAGATTTTAAACCATTCTGTGCTGACTTTTCCTGTATTCTAAGGGGTCCAACTTTGAATTATATTGCCACTTCAACCTCCTGTAGTGGCAGTGCTACAGATGCTGACAGAATCTCAGCTGTCTTGCTCTGGCTCTGAAAGGCATTAATGGGGTGACTACGGGACTCTGCTTCTCTCTCTTTGTCAAAGCAAGTATTTGGAGCTGCAGTGCTAAAATTTTTGGTGCTGTCAGAAAGAAGCTTGTCACAAGCGCCCCATGGCTCGCACAGTTCTTGGAGTATGCCTTGTCAAAAATACATACATCTTCTCCCAATGCCAGGTGTGCCGTGAGTCCTGTAGGTTAAAAGACATGTTGCAGGGTTTTGCTGAAGAAACAGAACTAGGTATGAAATGTCTCACTGACTTTTCTGGCTCAGGTCCAGCTTTAAATAGACAAGTATATTTGGTATGATCCTGCCTTCTCTTTTGTCTCTCCCCGGCAGTGTTTCTTAGTAACACCTGAATGATGACTTTACTGAATGGTAAAAAAGGGACATAGGAGGAATCTGCTGCTGCCGTGTGACTTGGCAGCCACTCACAGTCCCTTGTCCCACTCACATTGCAACAAGCTCTCCATGTCCATTTTCATCTTAATGACAGCAGTCACCAGTGCTGTTTGCAGACTTTGCTTCACAAAACGACTTGGCTCAGTCTCCAGTAGCAGAGAGTTCATGCTTCTAGGTCGTGTCAATACCTCAGTCTTGTGATGGCTGGAAAAAGGTCTCATACAAAGCCAAGGTCAATTGCAAAGCAGAGGCCTCCTCTTTCCCATCCCTGGTGATCAGGGTATTAGTTCCTCTCTTTTTGTTTTCTTACTGAATTTTGAAAGGGACAGTGTATGGGTGATAGGGAGATTGTATCACATTGTCTGAAGGAAGCAAATTCAGTATCCCAGATGTGGGAGACGTGAGGAGGAAGGAGATTATATAAAACATAGAGCAAACTGCCTTTAGTGACCCTTTGCCTACCATCCCTTCCATGCTTTACCCCTCCAGAACACAGTTCTTTTGTTTCCAGGTGCAGGAAACAAACTATTCTTAGATGCTGTGCAGTATTGCCTGGGTCCTCCATGTTTATCTATAGCTGTCCTGTTATCTTTCCTGATTGCAGAAACACAGCTCTGCTTGTTTATTGCCTGCTCATAAGGAATTTCCCAGGCTTTTATGTTCAGGACTGACTTCTACCATCCTGTTCTTTCTGTAATCAGGGTTGAGTTTGGTTGCTCCAGCTCACTCCACAGATCATTAACAAATAGAGCTGCAGTATTTTTAATGTGACATTATGCGTGGAGCCTTCATAAGTATTCAGTCTGAAATACTGAAGGATACTTTTTCTCTGGTGGCGGAACTGCCTGTGTAATGGTTGTAAGGGAGTTTGCATGTCATGGCATCCATCAGAGTTCTTGGGTATTTTTCTTTATAGTTTGCCGAAATAATATAAAACCTGATACAATATTTAAGAAAGTTTCTTTTTAAGACAATTGCAGAAAGTAGTGGTGTCTAAATATGCTCCAGCTTATTTAAAAATTGAAAACAAACCCATAGCTGCTTTTTTGTCTCTTCCTTCTCACTTTTTAGGCTGCCTATGCACCAAGCATAAAGTTAATCCAAACCACAGAGTATTTAAATATTAATGCCAGCCCATGCAAGTAAGATGGTGAATCTCAAAAACCTAAGGCTTTTGTTTGTGGAACTAAAGTTTTAAAAATAATACTAAAAAAAAAAAAGACTCTCCAGTTATAGGTCATGTGCAATTACCCAGACTGTCAGACGAAAAGCTGTTGAGAGAAACTTGTAGGCAGTGTGGGTTGTTGGAGAAGGAATCTCACTTAATGGAGCCCCACAGCACAAATGTGTGAGACTCTTTCTGATAACCTTGAAGTGTTTGATAAGAAACATAAAATGCTTTTGCTCTGAGCTACTTCTCCAGCTCTCCACTAGATTGCCATGTAGTCAGTCCCCTGCATGAAAGCTCTGAAAATTATGCTATAAATGTCACCCTTTCAAAGGTCCCCTGCAGCCTACCTGGTTGTTCCCCCAGGATTAGAAAGCTGCATAGCACAGAGGCCTCTATCCCCTTTCCATGTATTTTTCCCTAATGCTCTCTGAAATAGCCTTCCTGACCAGCTAAAGGATTAGTTCTGAAGAAAACCATAGATCACCAGCTTTGTCCCTGATGCTAACCAGAGGAATTCTCCAATCGCTGGCACTTATCATCAGCCAAGAAACATGAACTTCCAACATCCAGAATATGCTGGGGTTTTAGATAATAAAGGCTCAGAATTAGACAGGAGTAACATGCGAGGCATTTTCTGCTAGTTTCAGTGGAGTTAACCCACCTCACTCCAACAGTTAATGAACTTCAATCTTTCAGATATGTCTTTAAAAATTACCTCTTTTGTCTGGTGGGATACCCCATGAGATGGAATACTGAGCCACTGAAGACATGACAGAGCAAGTAAATCTGGGCTGTATATGCATGGGGTCTGTAGGCCATTCCTTAACATTTCCAAATGGTTGTAAAACACAGCTATGTGTTGACAGAGCTTCCCTTTCCGTGCAAAAATAAATCCTTCCAAATTATTTTTTTAAAGAAAGCTTCAGAGCACCATCTCTGAGAATCTGAACAATTTTCACTTTAATTTTTCTTCTTTATCAGATTTAATTTCCATGAGCTTTCATTTTCTTACTTCTCAAGAGAAAAGAAATCCCTTGCTGTTATGTGCTTTGAAGAAAAACAGCCTTGACCAAATGAGAAGTAGAAGGACACAGAGTGTTTAAATACAGTTCTTCAGAGACACCATTGCTACCTCAGGATTTTTACAAACATTCTTCAGTACCAGATATACTACTTTCAATATTAATATGAACTTTCAACAGACATAAACAATCAACATTCTGCTTTTGAAAATATACAGCTTAAAAATGTTGATTTTTTTTCATGTTGAATAAGGAAAATTCCATCTCCTATTGTAGCATTTTCTCTGTGTCTCACTGTCCTACAAATTGTTCTTTCAGATTGTCAGAGTTACATGGCTGTGGCATAGCTGCATAATTCCTATCTGATCCTTTGAGAGTAATAGGACTGGATTGTTCTGGGCGGTTGTTCACCCTGAGGAAGTGAGTGCTAGGTGGAATGAAGCAGAAGTGTCTATTTCTGGTGGCTCATGTGGGAAAATGAAGTGAGTGCAAAGTTGACAAGACACCTGAGTGTGTGTGATTTGCCAAGAGACTCTGCTGCCATCAGGTAGCTTCCCCATCCATCAGTCTTGCCTGTTCTCACAGAATTGCCATCTCATTAATTTTAATAGGTTTGCTTGCTTGGCTGGGGGGGTCAATACTGATTAAAATTGTTTCAGGCTGTTGCTGATAAACTGGAGCCCAGCTCTAATCCTAATGAGAGGTCAAGAAAGGTCGTGAATCAGATCCTACAGTTTTGGACAGTTGGGCCAACAGTTGTCAGAAAAAGAGGGACCGCAACTAATAAGCTCTTACAAGTGACCCAATAAACAAGTTAAAAGGAGGCAGCAGAAATACCAAGCCCTATACATAAAGATGACAGTCAGAAATATTAGTTATGAGGCCTGCAGTACCAGTACCGACCTTTATATTATAAGGCATTATTCCAACAAGACATCGTTTTCCCTCTTTTTATGATACAAGCGTAGCACTGGGTAATAACACCTCAGGTAAACATTCCAGGCTCACTTTGCAATAAAAATAAGTCAGTAAAAAAAAGGATGTTCATCTAAGTGCAATTCATCATTTTGTGAAATCTCAAATAAGCCAGATGAATCACACCCTAGATGATTTCTCTGTTGACTGTAAATGAAGCTTGAGACAATTCAGTATTCTCAGGTGCAAATATCTTCAGCCTCTATCCAGTCAGGAGACAGGAATCTCACTCAAAGGTACAGTACTTGTGAAGATGCTCTAGTTTTATTAATGGAAAGTCACAGACTCAAGGAATGCGTTCTCATATTAAAGACATTAATATCTAGCCAAGCCTGCTGGTCTGTATAAACACTGCATGAGGAAACATGGAACTGCAGGTCCTAATGTTGTTCCCCTGCCACAGGCCTCTTGGAAATACACCAAGCAGTTGGAGAAAAAACTGTACTTCTGAACACCAAATTTTTGCACTAGCTCCATTAAAAAGAGCTGGTTGAATCTGGAGAGACTTTCACTGACAAGCCTACAAAGTTTGTTTCGGCCAACATTTGCCTGCTAGAAAGCAAAGAAGGCATATGAAAAATAGAGGGTAAAAATACCTTTCATTGACATTATTCCCCAAACAGCTCTTTTTTAGAGAGCTGAGTCATCAGGCTGAATCTTAGCAAGTTGAGTTCTACATGGTAATTAATATATCAAAATCCAAATACGATTTTCTTTGAAAGAGATATTGTTAGTTACTAGCAGAATCACAAGAACAATATAAAAGTAAACTATGTATAACTTCCTTTTTATTTTTTAAAGATTAGGAGATGCAGACATGATAGATGGACTTCCAAAGGGCACAAATGAAGTATTGCTTAGATATTTTTCATTCCACTAATTTTGTCTTCTTTGACTGGAGAGTCTTGTTATGTATCTTCATGGGACAAACATTACTGTAAGATTTCTTGACATTAGCTGTCTCTGAATTTCATGTGAGTGTTTTTTATCTTATGGAGTTTTGGAATACCTACCTCTGAACTGCTGAAATCAACAAGAGCTGAGCATGATAATTTTGAGGTTTAAAAAATTACATTTTAAGGCTTCTTACTGAATGTGAGGGTTTCATTCCTCAAACAGGGGCTTGGCCTCTTCTGGTGGCTGAATAGGCTGAATAGGTTGCTAAACCTCCATGGTCTCTGCTGAGATGTTTGCACAGTGACTGTGCTCAGTTCCCACTTGCTCAGGCTGCTGTAGGTAGTGTTATGTGTGTGTATTCAGCTCCAGAGAGTTGTGAAGACAAATACAAAGGTGAGCAGTGGCAGCTCAAAACAGTTTAGATGTGCACAGGCTCCTTCATAACTGAAGTAAAGCTGTAAGCAAAGAGATACCAGATATCTGACTGATACTGGCCTGTGTTTGCAGAAAATGGAGATGAGGTCAAATCTCAAAACAAGCCAGGAGACAACTGGGCAGAGGGGCTTTATGATGATTGGTGATAGAGCTCATACTGCTAGTGCTGGCCAGAAACTGAAGAGTTTTTTCATGGAAATTTTTGAGTTTTTTCTAGACTTCCTGCAAAATAAATAATCCCAGCCTGTTCAGTCAAATGTGCAATGAGGGTGCCTGGTCTGAACAATGCAACTTTTGATTGTAGATCAGATAAAAGTCCAGTCTGAACTATCAAGATACCATACCTTGTATTAGTTTTCAAATACTCATCAGATATGAAGATTTTCAGGTGAAAGATGCTGACTTTAATATACTGCATTTTCAAATGTTTGTTGGGATTTTTCAAGGGAATGTTTCCAAATAGTTCAGCATACAGAATTTTTCTCAGCTCCAGAGAGCAGCTGGAAGAAACTGTTGAAAAATATCCATGAGGGCTGTACCTGGGTATTTAAGGATAATTTATTTGACTCTGCTTCAACTGAATAAAAAATTCAGTGTTTGACCTTGTTAACCATGCTTACTCTATATTCCGTTGATGCACTATCCAAGTCTGTCTTCCTCTCCCACAGCTGCTCTACCAGAAATAAATACTTTTTTTTTGAAGTGACAAACTGGCCCTGGAAAACTTTCTCAAGTTAGGTGAGATGACTTAAAATCTGAAATACCGTGCAGCAATAGTTTTCAAACTCATAAGAGTACCTTTAATCTAATTAATTTAGCAATAATTTATCTAGCCTTGACTTGACTCTCCTTGTTTCAGTCACAATAGTCTCTGTCTTTCAGTAGACACCAAGTGTAAAAGACATGTTTTGGCCAAGAAGCAATTTTGGTACATAAACTGATAAAATTCCCAAGCAAAAATATTTTCATTTTGATATCAAGAATAGGAGCAAATGATCAAAGACAGGAGAGGATGGGAAAGGGGAAAGCTACCTTGCAAAAATACAGTAAAAACATTGTAGCTAGGCTTACATTCCTTCAAGTTGTGTCTGATGTTGCCCTGGGGACAGTGATATTTATCATGGTGATTTACAAGACAGCTGCAAACACGAGTTCCTACAGCCCTGCTCCAAGCTGTGGCCATGCTGGAAGTACCAGGGAGCAGGATTGGGTACACCTGCACAATCTCCTGTGTGTGCAGGTTCTCATGCTTTGGTAGAGCATGTAATTTTCCTTCATCTGGGTTGCTCATCCATGTTTTCGCCCATTGCTAAAGCAGAAATATTTCAGAAATAAGTCCCCCTTCCCTAACATTTGATTCCAGTAGCCCAAAGTGACCTTGGCAGCTTAGTATAAAGCTCAACACCAGACTTTTTCAGTTTGTCTTCCACATAGTTTCTTTTGACAGGTTTATTAATTTCTAGTTATCATATATACACACAGCCAAAGTCAACACAGCTGGTAAGGCCTTATCCATGCCCTACTCTGGACACCTTTTCAGCATGCCCAGGTTCTTGCTTTGGACTTCTTTCTCCCCTCTGCCAAAGGCAACTCCAGGTCACAGTAAACAGACACAAAGTCTTGCTTCAAAGTTGTTCCCTTGGTCTGCTGTGCACCCATCTGAGATTGCTCATGGTTCTGATACCGAGTCTCCTGCTGCAGTTTTTGGCTGCTGTTCAGCAGACAGCGTTTATTTCAACTTTTTTCTTTTTTTCCTTCTCATCAGAACTTGTACTTGAAACAACTGTCTTCTAGTACTTCATAGGACATAGGAAATCTTGATCAGAGGTTTAACAATTTCTGGTCTGTGTTGGGGTTTTTTGGTTGGTTTTTTTCCTCTTTTAATATGATACTGAAAAAGAACATCCTAAATGTCCCTGCATGGATTTGTGAAACATTTACGGCGCTGAAAACACTTTATGGTTTCCAGCCACTATTGCCATATCTTTGATCTGGACCTGGGACTACTCCAATAAACACATTCTCTGTGCATGATGCACTGTATTTCTTTTTCACCTGGCCTCTTTCATTTAAATTCTTTCTTACATTGCTTTTAACTCTTTAATATTATTAAGTGTTACGGTCTAACCGGTCCATATTGATTTTTATCTGTTTCTTAATACAGTCATATCAAACAAAGAATAATACAAAGAAAGTTTATTGGGAAGATACGAACAAAACTGCTTTGAGATGAGAAGAAAAAGTAGCCTGAATCTCTCAGGACTTGCTTTAGAACTGTGTAAAGTACAAGTACTTTTTGATGATGAATGTTACATTTTAAAGAAGTGCATTGCTCTTACAAGAAGTCTCAGTGTAGGACAGGAATGGTTCAGTAACAAGCTTGATAAAACAAATAAGGACACCAGGATCTGCATCCCATAGTTCAGGGCAGGCACAGCAGCAGAACTGCATTCTCTGTGTCAGAATAAATATTCCACACTCAGAGACCGTATCCAATGTATGCAACACTGACCTATGAGATACACCAACCATTAGTCTCCTCCATTGGGATTCCAGGTTTTAAACTGAGATAGTAATCACAAATTAAGGTTATCAAGCAACACAGGGACAAAAATCTGTAGGAGAATAGACAGATTTTTGAAAGGTAAAATTGCATAAACTATTCAGGAGCACAACAGCCACTGACTTACTTCTTTTTGACATAATCTGTATCAACGATAAAATAAGATGTTTGAAAAAAAATTTGAAGTACCTTTTACCAGGAATGAAAGCTTTTCCCAGTAAATTGGCTTTTATACTCTTAAATGAGGTAGGCATATTTGAAAATTCCAGTTACCTTCTAAACCCTTTCATGTTTTTGCAGATATCAATGTATTTTTTTCCACATTACAATAGAAATTCAGGCAACAGGATGCTCAGATTTATCTGACCAGATGCAGATGTTTACATCTGAGTTGGCCATCTTGCTGTCTTACCTAGCAAGGACTTAGCAGGTGAAATGCATCTGGAAATAGGTCATTCCTTTCACAAAGTATGTTTCTATATATGCTACAAGAGCCAAATGCCATCTGTGCCATGAGTGCCTCTTTCTTTTCTCTGACTGTGAAAAGAGGAATGTGTGAGCAACCCAGGTACTGACAGTGTTCTTATGGCAGACATCTCAAGTCAGGTCGGATGAATCCCAGTTCCAGAATCATTTCCAGACAACATATCCACTTTACCCGTATCATACCTTAGAGCCATCATCAGTCTTTATTTGATGGTAAAACAAAGACAGGAGTCTTTCATGTCTTTTATCTTTTTAAAGCAATGGTTGTAATGGCAGAGAGCACAACCCAGCCAACAGATGTCACTTGCTCATGCCTCATCCTACCTACTGTGTCACAGGGCCAAGGTCAAGAAAAAAATCAATACGTTATAGTTACATACCACAAAACCCTCTGTCTTTGAGGCTATTGCCTTTGTTTTTCCCCATTCTGACAAGAACTGCATGTTTGCCCCAAAAGCACAAACATAACAGGTCACCTTTTTTTTCAGGTTTTTTTTTTATTTTATATTAGAGTTATATTAATACCAAATAAATCCTAGCGGATAAGGAATTTTTTTGCCCTCTGGGACATTGCTGCTATTCCCTGTTTCCCATTGGTTAAAAAGTGTTCAGCTGCACTCGTTGACATGTTTGCATCATTTCTGTTAGTATTCCCAAATGTTCTGCCTTTTAAGCTTTTTCCCTCTTTTACCCCATTTGGCTGCAGTCTCCATTTCAGGCTCAGTGCATTAGTGAGGTTGTCTTGTGCAACACGGGGAATTCCTGTCTGGTTTGGGGATGTCTCCTGGGTAAAACGTAGATGATTTGTCATTCAGAGTGTGCTACAAATTGGAAGCCTTATTGCACCTGACAGCCGTGAGGAGGGAAGAGCTGCCTGGTGTCCCAGGCTAGAGGGAGCGGCCCGGGGCTGTGTGTGCCACGCCTCGCTCCATCCTCATCCAGGGCGCTGCTGGTCCCACCACACACAGCTCCTGAGCCCACTGCCCGTGTGTCTTTTAACCTCATATATTGTAGTGCCTTAAACTGGGATTCCCTTTAGAATAAAGCAGGGATAAATGGGAAATACTATTTTTCTTTCCAAAGTAATCCGTTTTCTTTCCAAAAAAGGACTCTTCTTTCACACTCACTAAATCCCAGATTTTTAAGAGTATGATACACTTGTTAGGTCCTTGTTAGAGGGTAACTATTTAGTCCTTTTTCAAACTAGGAAAGAATAAAACAAGTATGAATTTTTAATTTTCTGGTGATAAAGTGACTATAAAAGATAATGCTATTCCAAACAGTAGGTCTAATTCTTTTTGCCAAATACCTTTTTCCCCTCTGCAATAGCTCATGGGAATGAAGCTCATGTCTTTGAAAAATATGCTTGTTGATATATGTATTTTTGGGGAAATATAGGTCCTTGAAGTAGCATACAAGATACACATTGAAGCAACTGGGAAACTGCTGTTTCTCTTGCATATCTCCTGTGGAATACATTCATTTCTTCATGCGTGATTGTTTTTCTATGAACTGCTTGTGATCTTGCTCTTATTTTAATGAATTTATTCCTTGCTCTGAAAACATGTACACATTACCTCCTGGCTGTGTCTTAATTTAAGTATGTAGGATAATGTGAAGCTGAACAAAATGAAATAGAACAGATTGAACATATTAATGTAATTAACATAGGTTATTCTAACATTTATTACATATTAAAGTGCACTTCAGTCATATGCATATTTTCCTTTTCCCCTGTAATTATAATGGCTAAAATATTACTTTTCCTTCTTAAAAAAGGAAAGTCTTGCATATTGGATGATTTCAAGACAATTGTAAGTAGTGTGAATTCTTGTGAAATCTGTCAGAAATTGTGAAACTTGGCAATGCTGTTTAGAGTACCAAGATTTCACCAGTTTTTGCAATTATAAGAAATGAGACTACCTCAGCCCTCTTTGTTTATTTGGAACAAGAAGGAAAAAACCCCAAGAATGTATTTTTAATGGTTTATATCAGACTTGACAAAAAATATATAGATGAACATATTTATTTTGGAGCAATAATCCCCAAGTTTTTGTCTGGACTGCTGAATATGGCAGTGCTGGGTAATAGAGAGAAATAAGGGTTTGGCCTTCCTTCAAAATGTGCCTATAAACTGGAGTCTTTTCTTAGCTGATTTTGTCTGATCAGACATCATCTGTATGGTCTCCCTCTGCATTCAGCAGATAGAAATAATCACCTCCAGGCACATCCTATCGTGTCAGCTGAAATGCTCTCTCTGGGTGCCTGCATGTCTCCATGGAGGGTTCCTTGATGAATACTGAGAATAGATAGGCAGCTTTTACAAAGGAGAAAAAAAAATAGATGAGATGGATCCCTCTTGATTGTTCATAGGGGGAAAGAGCCCTGCCCCCATCCTGAGCCAGTGAAACCTGCTACAATAACTCATCCAGGCTTTCAACAGTCAGAGTGCTGGCGATCCTGCATTCCTCGGGACATGATGTGGAGAGCTTCAAAGGGAGCTTGTTCTTCACTCAGACTTCAGCAAAAATGCCAGGTCAAAGGTTGAGGGTTTGTAAACTAATAATCCCCAGATGACAGAACAGGAGCCCTTACCAATATTCTTTCCCTATTTTTTTTTTCTTATTTCTTTATTTCAAGGGAACTATGTCAAAAAATGGTCAAAGGAAGTAGAAGAGAATTTTTAATGCAAGCAATAATGCTGTTAATATCTTGGGTAAGGAGAGAAGGAATACACACACGTTTTCAAATATACATTTTAGAAGAGAATATGCATAAGCCTAGAAGAACAGCCTCACGGTTCAACTCACTGAAGACTGCATTAGCATTTGCAGCAGTGTTTATTTTTGGAGTTTTCTGTCTATCTTTTTTTAATTGTCTTGGAGCCATCTGAACTCTGTAAGGAAAAGAAGAAAAAAAAAACCCAGGAATTCAGCTGATATCCCCACTTCTATTTTGTAAATGAGCTATTAAAAATACACAAGACAAATCAGATTCTGGATGAAAATTTCAGTACCCAGTCTATACACAGGTCTGCTTTACTAATGCAAGGCTTAGAGGTTTCATATGGGAGGATTTGTAGGCAGGGAATCTAAATGGAAGGTTTGCAACCACCTAAGATTCTGAAATAGTCTTTAGGAGAGCAATTTCCAGCCAGAGGCATCTGCTATCTCTTAGCCAGCAATCCCAGCCTGTGCAAGATCAGAAGTTTATCTCCAGGAAGCTTTCTCCAGCTCAAGCTCTCACAGCTCAAGCACCCCTAGCACTGCGGAAACCTGAGACAAAGCAGCTCACTCCTTCACCCCTGGTCTCTTGGTACTTGGTCTGTGGAGGAATTTCTTTACTGCAGTTGCTATATGTGTATATAGATAATGAAGACATTTACAGCTATGCTAACTGGAAGAAAGCGGCCAGAGCCCAAGCTGTGTGAACAGCAGTGCTTTCCCGGTGTACAGACACAATTCTCAACATGTGTAAGGTGCTGCAGAGAAGGGCAGGGGAGAAGGGCAGCCACTTCAGCAGCTACTGATGTCAGGAAGGCATGAAATTTCATGATGCATGAAATTTCTTACCTGCCCATCACTAGGACAGAGGCCAAAAATATTGGACTGTACTAAGGCTTGACAGCACACATTGAAAAAACATTGAATTCTCCACACAGTTAGTCTTTGACTCCCACCATAGGCCAATCAGTGGTATTCCCCAGGGCTCAGTTTTGGGAAAAGTCCTGCTTGATATCTTTGTCGATGATTCGGGTGAGGGGACTGAAGGCAGTCTCAGTCAGTTTTCAGACAACACCAGGTTGGGAGGAAGTGTCAATCTGCTGGAGAGTAGGAAGGATCTGCAGAAGGATCTCTACAGGCCGGATCAGTGGACTGAGGCCAGTTGTATGAATCTCAATAAGGTGAAGTGCCAGGTCCTGCACTTGGATCACAACAAACCCATGCAATGCTACAGGCTGGGGGAAGAGTGGCTGGAGAGTGGCCCAGCAGAAAAGGACTTTAGGGTGCTGATCAGCAGCCACTGGAACGTGAGCCAGGGTGTGCTCAGGTAGCCAAAAAGGTCAGTGGCATCCTGGTCTGTACCAGAAACAGATCAGTGTGATCAGCAGGACCAGACCAGTGATTGTCCCCCAGTAGTCAGCACTGGAGAGGCCACACCTTGAATCCTGGGTCCAGTCCTGGGCCCCTCAATTAAGGAAGGACACTGAGGTGCAGGAGCAAGTCTGGAGAAGGGAAACAGAGCTGATGAAGGGTCTAGAGAGTGAGTCTTAAGAGGACTGGCTGTGGGAGCTGTGGTTGTTCAGCATGGAGAAGAGCAGGTTCAGTGGAATGTTATCTCTCTCTACACCTCCTGAAAGGAGGTTGTGGGGATTGGTTTCTTCTCTCAAGTGACAAGTCAAGACGAAACAGTCTCAAGCTGTGCCAGGGAAGGTTTAGATTGGATATTAGGAAAAATTTCTTCAGTGAAAGAGTGGTCAGTCTGTGGTCAGTGGAAGTGTTCAAAAGGCATGTAGNGTCTATGGTCAGTGGAGTAGGCTGCCCAGGAGGTGGTGGAATAACCATTCCTGGAAGTGTTCAAAAGGCATGTAGATGTGGCACTTGTGGTCATGTTTTATTGGTGAACATGGAGGGGCTGGGTTATCATTGGGCTTGGATGATCTTAGAGGTCTTTTCCAGCCTAAAGGATCCAATGATTCTATGGTCATGGGTTTTTTCTGTGTGAGAAAACAGCAGGCATTATGCATATGGGATTCACTAAATCAGCTTGCAGTTTTCTTGAAGCTAGACATATGATTGAAAAACAGATGTAACTGTATCAGTTTAAAGGTTAGATGCCCAGTCTGAGCTGGTTATCCATGCTTTACTTAAAACTACAGAGGTGAAGGAAGAAGAAAAGAAGTATTTTATTAGCAGCTCCTCTCATGCCATCTGGGAATTATTAATTTGTAAGCCTTCATCATTTGACTGAAAAATTTCAGTGGGAAATAACTTCTTTGAAGCTCTTCTCAACTTCTGTAGCAACCAGATCACTGTATCTCAGACTGGCTAAAGACCAGATGAATTACTTCACCAGTTTGGGAGAGGTTTTTTATGCCCATACCGTTCAGTACAAGTGGGAACCATCTTCATATGTCGAAAAATGGGCTGGCTTAAACTTTCATTCTCTGATTAAAAGAACGCCAGAAACCTTCAGAGGAGAATTCAGCCACCTCTCCTGGACATGTGTTTTAGGGCTTGCAGAATCTGCCCTCTGGAGTTGTAGTTCTCTGTCCCTCTGTCCCTCTTGCACTGACCACAGGCAACTCCCAGGGAGCCAGCCCAGAAGAGGTATCTCCTCCAAGGACTCCAGTGAAGCACTCAGAGAAAATGGTAAAAAAAATGAGAAAGAGGAAGACAAAAGTGGGCATAAAGCTAAAGAGTAAAAGTGTTATGGCAGGTAGTTCTTCCCAAGGGGAAAAAATAAACTGTGCTTTCATTCATTTAACCACATACAACTTCTTCCTATGCAGGACTGCTGATTTTTCTGCTGGGGGCTTTATTCTATTCTCCAAGCAAAGAGAAATATCTCAGTTTTTCACAGAAATAGCTTTGTCTGCAAATTTTTTGTCTTTGTGTGCAATGACTAGAAAAAGTTGAAGATAAAGCTACAGAATAGTGGCCCCTCTCCATATATTCTGCCTCCAACATAGCCAGCATGGTTTTCCTTAAGAATAGCAAATTTGTCATACAGCAAATACATGACATGCCTCTGTATGGCTTAAATGGCCAAAAATACATGACAGAGAAAAGAAAGTAAATGCTTAGTGTTACAAAATCAACAGACTTCATGCTCAGAAAAAATGTAAGAAATTTATTACTAATCTAACTGGTATCATTCTGCATGATTGTAAGAATAGCAGGGGAGTTTAATTGTTGGGAAAAAAACAATCAATCTTTTACTGGAATCTGAAGGATCAAGGCAAAACATGGCATTGAGCCCAGCTTTAATAAACTTCAATGACATATGAATCTAAATTTTCTTTAGTAGAAAGGTATTTTCCCTTCAAGTACATTATTTTTTTCCTTTTGACAGTCATTTGACTACTGTAGAGAACATAACACACACAAGCTGCCTTCAATTCCTTTATTTTATAACATATGTGGTGTCCAGTTCTGGATTAAGAAGAAAATTTTTGAAACAACTGGAAATCCCTCCATATACTCTTTAACTTTTTTTATAAATTTCTAACTCTTCTATGGAAAAATATATTAATTAATTAAAAAGTAATTTACATTGGTATAATTGGCTTCTAAGGAAATAAGGAAATCCCCAGGTCTCAAGCTGTAAAACTGCATTGCCCTTTAATATAAGCATACCCAATATTTGATAGATCTGTGATCTTTAATTATTTTTTCCAGTGACTTTGTCCCAGATTTCCCCTGTATATTTTTTTCACACTGGCTTATCTGGTAGGAAAATCCCAGTTGTTAAATCCAAGCACAAGTGAAAAAAGAGACCTTTGCATTTTCCCACAGCACTCCTGCTTCTGCATTTCCTGAATGATGGATGAGGATTGGTTTGAGTCCAGGAGTTTTCCTGTGCACTATGCCATGAAAAGGTGGGGGTGAAACAAAACAGGAGAAATCTCAGCTAGGTTTTGTTGGTCTTGACCTACATTTCCTTCCTGTACTTCCATTATATAAACAAAAGTTTTGCCATTAAATTTGTTTTTGCATGCAGCTCATGAACCATACACAAGTCAGCTGAAACTGAAATATCTCTATGAACACAGGCAAAGTTAAAATTTGTCTTTTAAGCATTTATAGATAGAACCAAGTCTGCTATTTCCATTTTATTAATCTTCCTCTTTCCTTTTTTCTTCTTTCCTCCCTGCCCAAAGCAAAATACTTCAGGCTACTGGACAGTGGAAATTTTAGCAAATGTGATTCTCCAATTCCTTTTTGGATGGAAAACAAACCATAGCCTTACAAATGATCAAAGCAGAGGGAAATACTTTCTTTCTCAATTCAATTGCTAGCAGTTACATTTGATATATTGATGAAATCTTGGTCCAGTGCAATCTGTACAAAAAAATTTCAACTTGTTTTAGTGGGCGCTGCTCTTACATCATACCTTACATTCATTGAATATCCAAAAATGTGATTCTCTACTGCCAAGAGATAAGACCACTCATTAATATTGATCTAGATGTCACTCTTTTAACTTCAATCTGGAGGTCCTACAACAGGAAAAATCTCCTCTTTCTTAGATATGTAGCAGCCAGTGTACTACAGCCAGGGACATTTCTCCTGGACTGCAGAACAAACCCCATGCCATTGGTTCTGCTAAACAGAAGAACTATATGTGTTTGAATGTAGCTGAATGAATTTTGTTATATATTTAACAGACCTTGATACATCTCTAAAGCCAAAGAAGATATAAATACCAATGTCAGTGCTTAAAGACATCATTGTTGGTACTTCACCTAACAGTACCAAGCATACTATTAATTATACACACCTCAAGTGACTTGCAGTTATGTTGAGTGATCAGAATAAAACTTGCTGAATTTCAACCCGTTGGAAGTGGCTGGTTGCTGCCCTACTGCTTGGTTTCATTCTAGCATTAAACCAAAAACTATATGAGAGAGTGTTTAAAGATTCCCAATGGGTAAAAACTGTAATATGCCAACGGGAGTATGAATGACTCACAGCTATTTTAGGAAGAGCTTGATGTGACAAACTTAAACCCCTTGTGATGAATTTATAAATGCTTTTATTTACAGTACTACCTTCTGCTATAAAAAGATGCCAGAATTATTCCATCTTTCTCTTGTTGAATGAAAGGCTGACACAAACAGGGTAATTTTAAACTCTGGGAAAACATACGGCACCACAAAGAAAGGGAAAAATGTTTTCCAACCACAATTTTATATGAATTACTTAAACCAAGTGATTTCAGCTGATAGTACCCTCATAAAGTCCAAAGACATTAGCTGATTGTATTGTTCTATATTCTATTGTATTAAACAATTGCCAGCCCTGTATAAACTGACCACAGTCTGACAGTCTCTGTGATGATACATTTTGAAACCAAAGCTTTGAAAGGTAAGTTTTACTGCAGCTCACTATTGCCTTTAAATTCATTTAAAAAATGACATCATGCTCTCACATAGGCAATTGTCAATGTTTGCTCCAGGGACCTTTGACTTTGAGGAGAACTGAATGACATGGTTGTTTGCATGCATACTATCCTAATATTTGCACAGGCTATATATATATTTGCACAGAACTGTGTTTATGCAGGTTCCTGTCCGAAGTGGCCAGCTAAAAACAAACTCCCTTCCTAAAGCTATACAATCATATCAGTGTGAAAAGATGCTGGGTGGACTTTGTCAAAGTACTTCATAGGCTTTTGGGATCCCAGCCTGCTTTCAGGGACTCAGCTGCCTCCAAAAGAGGTGTCTTGGCCTTGGATGCAGTTCTCTGTGCAGAGAGGCCCCAGGGCACCAGGAAGCCCTGGAGGCACCTCAGAGGAAGAGGCATGGCCAGTGTGTACTTCTGCACCCCACTCCCAGCTCGACCTGGGACGTGACCAGTTTGGAGAGAACCTTTACATTTTCCCTGGAGGCTGAAATTATCTGTAATGGTTTACAGCTTTAGCCTGGATTCTGTGAACACAGAAACATTTGGGAATGGTTGGGGCCGTGGTAGGGGTGATGCTGGAGAAGCTCTGGTGCCTGCTGGGGGTGAAGGGCAATGCAAGCAGGAGGGACACCTGAGCCCCTGTTCCATTTCTCAGCCCAGCAAGTGCTGAGTGAAGAAATGAGCACAGACAACATCCCAGGAGGTGAGCCCAAAGAGGTGTTTTGGGGCAGCATGACAGCTGGCTGTGGTGGGGAGCTCTCCCCTGCCCACTCCCACTGTGCCCACCGCCAGGCTGGCTGTGCTTCTCAAAGACAGAAACCCATCATCCTGAACTTGTTAAAATTGTCTCATAGCTTTTTAATTTGCACAAACAGTTTATCTTCATCTACAAAATAAGGGTGATATCTAGAGATCTGGTAACCCTGCAAGATGTGTCTTTTAATACCAGCCATTTAATTCTGAATCTTTAAGGGTCATCTGGGGACCAAGAAAACCACAACAATGAAAATCAGAGGGACATGGAAATGTTTTGGTTCAGCTGGACTTGCTGAAGTGGGTCCAGAGGAGAGTCATGAAGGTTATGAGAGTGCTGGAGCACCTCTCTGGTGAGGACAGATTGAGAGATTTGGAGTTGTTCATCATAGAGAAAAGAAGACCTCAAGGAAACCTTACAGTAGTACCTTCAGTACCTGAAGGGAACCTACAAGAAAAGCTGAAGAGGGACATTTTACAAAGGCATGTAGTGACAGGACAAAGGGGAATGCCTTCAAACTGAAAGAGGATAGGTTTAAAATCAGTTATTAGGAAGAAATCCTTTACAGTGCAGGTTGTAAGGCACTGGAACAGATTGACCACAGAAGTTGTGAATGTTCCATCCCTGAAAGTGTTCAAAGCTAGGTTGGGTGGGGCTTTGAACAACTTGGTCTAATGAAAGATGTCCCTGTACGTGGCAGGGGGGCTGGAGTAGATGATCTTTAAGGTCCCTTCCAACCCAAACCATTCTCTGACTCATTAAGTGTCTTACATATGTGAAATACTTTTTTACTAGTTTTTCTAGTAAGGCCAATACGGCACTTTATCTTCCAGAACACTTCTGTTAAAAACAGGTGGCTGGGTCATAGGAAGATGGATGTTCTCTCTGCTCCAAGACCCAAGACCTGGAAGGGAGGGCTATGCATTGAGGAAGGGAGGGAAAACACTACAGGGCTGTACCAATCATCAGGATGTGTCTGACCTGTTCCATGGGCAACTTTGCAAACACCCCTCGAGCTCCCCGAGTGCAGGGAGCAGCACTGGCTCCAGGGCCCAAGCCTCCCCTGCAGCTGGGGCACAAGTGTGCAGGCTCTGGGGGCGACACAGGAGGGACTTGTCAGAAATGCTGGGGCTGTCTTAGTGCTGGAAATCGCAGCCTTTGGAAATTTAAGCTCTCACTGTTCCTTCTCGGCTATGAAGGTTTTGGCTAATGGCTTTGGCAGGAGCAGGTGTCCAGTTAGTCAAATAAAAGAGCAGCCGCTGGCCCCTGCATACAGCAGAGATACCCAGCCCAGGGATGAAGAAATCCAAGAGACTGACACAGTTTAAAAAGTAGTTTTGAAGAACTGTAAATACACCCATAAAATCCCTGGCAGATTCTTTTCTTTGGTGAAGAAATTACGATGCTTCTTTGTCCTCCGTTAAATCTTTATATTGTTTCTGTCGCTCAGAGGAGCACAGAGATATTTCTTTTTCAAATGTGATATTAATAAAACAGAGTCAAAGGCACATTGGTGGTTTTTCTGTCTAGCTGCTAAATGGCTTAGAAAGTATGCAGCTCTATTTTTAGGGAAGAAATGGTTTTAGGGATTAAAATTCAAAGGATAAGGTAAACAATTTCACATAACTCTTTAACACGAAAGATGATTTTTCCCTTCAGTGCAGGTTAGTGCTTTCACAACAGGCTGATGAAAGAGGCCCTCACTGCTTTTTTCCCTATATAGGCTACAGAGGATCTGGGATGAAGCAGTAAAATATGGAAGAGCAGCACCAATGTATATGGAGAAGAGAGGAGAGGGGGAGGTAAATTTAACAAAATTAGAATCTGATAGTCAACTGTCCCAGCTGGAATTAAATTCTGTCAGTTGTGAATATTTCATAGTTACAGCTGAAAAATATCTAGTGAAGTAATTGAAGCCAATCAGAGGAAGAGCTGAGTATTTTTCTTCTCAGCCAATTAAAATAAGCCACAAATTGTATTAAGGTTTTAAGGGGAAAAAGAAAAACCCAAAACCAATATATTTTTCCCACTGGCAAGCAGAAGGAAATGCAGGTACAATTTTGTTAGTGAGTGTGTGTTGCTGAGTGGTAACCCACTGCCCATCTGAGGGAACAGGGACTCCTGTGGGAGGCAACGTGCCAGGGCACTCTGGGTGTGCTTTTGTGGTGCCCTGGTCCATGCAGGGGGCACCCGGAAAACCCCCTCTTCCTACCTGGCCAAAGCATGTTGGATGATGTTTGACTAGGTTAAATGGTCTTTCCATAAATCCCATCTCTAAGCTAAAGGCCCATCTATGTTAAATGCAATGGGAAGAAGTAGAGGCAGAGCTTCATGCTATAAGCCAGACCTTCCCCCTCTCTCCTTTTTCTTCTGATGTGGTGCTAGGGCTATGGAGCAGATTGTTTCTGCTTTCTACTGCAGGCAAAGTTCTTGTTTCCTGAGCACAAAGGCATCAGGAGAAATTAAAGCTAAAGCTTATTTTCTAGAACAGCATTAACATTTATGAAGAAATTAATTGTTCGGCTGGCCTCTTAATCTAGATGACAGTTTTATTACAATTAAAATATCACCTCTAGGAGGCCCTTTGTCTGCATTTGACAGATTTTATTGTGTTTATATAGGCTAATGAAGCAGAATTAAATTATGCAGCTTATATTAAATTTAAATGACTGATTTATTGTATTTAAAATCCAAAATTTATCATGCATGTTGTTTAATGCCACACAAACTACATTAGTTCACTGCTGGTTTATATTTTACTTTGGTGATTTGCCCAATTGAAAAAGGTTTTGTAGGCACTCTAAAACATGGTGAATTAATGCCCAAATGGCTAAAACAGGAAACTGTCTTTAAGCATTCTAGAAGAGTAAAATTATTGTGATGTTAGGTCTAGCTTGTGCTTTAGGTCAGTGGCTCTGATTTCATGGTTTACTATCAGTGATTTCATTGAAGTGCTTTAATTTGAGCCTTTGCCAACAGATCAAGTATCCACATGCTCATCTTTGTTGTGAGATTTCTTGTTACTTATTTATTTATTCTAGCAAACGTTGTTATTCCCCATTAGGCAGGCTGTTCAAATAATTCTTACTGCATACAGTATTCCATAAAAAGGAGCACTGAGTATCCAGGTTTCCGTATAAGTGCAGAGCTGATCACCTATAAACCTGAGGGTAACCTGATTCTCATTAATCTTTGTATTTTCTGATCATAGGATTCCTCTGAGTTTACTTTAGATTTCTGTTCCATAGATGCACACAGTTCATATCATTATTCCATATTTGTTCCTTCATTAATGGAGAAAATTAGATGTGTAGTGAGATTCACTGGATATGTATTTTAGATTAGGCCTTTAGGGTTGTGCTGCAATGCCTCTATTCCTTTCCATATTGAGGAAGCCAAAGCTGGTTAGTTGAGAGAGAAAAGACATCTACAGTGGAGATATCTGTTTACTCAGATTAATCCCATGGCTAATATCTGAAATATTGCTAAAATATGTTCCAATCACTATGAATACTAGTCCTTCTTTTTTCTTTCCTTTTCTTTTGTCAATACAAGCATAAATGAAGGGCTTGGGAAAAAATCTTTTGTAAATCAACCTCCAAAACAAATAACTGGAATCACTGTTATTAGGGTATATCAGACAATTCTATGAGTCCTTAAGTAGTCCAAGAAGTGCTATTTAAGAATAGCAATTTTGCTGAAAATTTGACTTTCAGGATATAAAGAAGTTTCATATATCCAGTTTGAATCTGATAACCAGCTTTGGCCAGGGAAATAACAGAAGAAGAATTTCAGAAAATCATTTTCCTTTTTTAACAGCAGTGCTTGGTGAACTCGTGACATCAATGATTTATTTCCCTTTGTAGTATTGCTCTAGCTTCATCTTGGCTTTCCATTTTGGCTGTTAGCTCACAGACATATATTGTTTCATATGTAATACTATGGGGAAAGAAACATATCAGGGCTGATTTTCTGCTCAATTATTAAAATGGTATGAACAAGGGAACAACTTAAATGATTTCCATGATTAAATGTATTGTGTAATGACACAGATGTTTGTGGGTATGAGTAAACTGGAACTAGGAGCCAGCTTTAGTTTATAGGACTTTATGCAGGATGATGAGTTTCACTACCTTGTCCTTCAGTTCTCAGCTGTCTGTAGGGATTTCTCTTGCCTGTGGGTGTCATCCACCAGTTTCATCAGCAGGAAACTTCATGAAATCCTCAGGACTCAACTGGGCCAATATGAGGTTCAATTCAGTGTAAGGAAAGATTCAGTAACTTCCAACTCTTCGTGGTGCATCCATTTTCATCTGTTTGAACTGTAGAAAAGTAGGTCTTTGCTCTAGTAAGCAAGGTGGGAATAGGCTTCTGGCAGATCAGTCCTGCTTATTGCTAACTCAAGGTTTCAATCACAGAATCGTAGAATGGTTTGGATTGTAAAGGACCTTTAAGATCATCTCATTCCAATGCCCCTGGAATGGGCAGGGACAGCTTTCACTGGACCAGGTTGCTCAGAGTTCCATCCAGCCTGGCCTTGAGCACTTCTGTGTGTTTAGCCATGGACAACATGTAGGCTCACAGACTTGTTAAGTGCCAATAGTTTACTGAGATTTGGCAACTGCCATGCATCAGAGAAGGGAATCCCAGCAAACAGGATCCCCTTTAAAATATAGAGACTTATTCTGAAATACCTAGGTTTTGTATCTGATACAAGGAGCAGCTGTGTCCAGACGTGAAAGATCAACAGGAATTTTCCTCTGCATGACTCACTTGAGGACATAACACTTCTCCCTCATAGAGTTTCCAGTGAGAAAAGTTAACACACCATGTTTGAATGCACAGAACCCAATACTAAAATATATAGTTACTTCAGTATACCCCAGTCATCTTCCCTAAAATCAAGGTGACAGGTTATGATCCATCTTGCAGCAAAGGGCCTAGACCAAAGTTTCTAACCTGATGGTAGATTCATGTCTCTAAGACAGGTCCAGGGTCCTGCCAGTGGATTGCATGAACAGCCCAAAAGCCCTGGTGATCCTGGAAAGCTCATTAGTGAAGAATATGAGTTGTCATTGGAGTCTCTCTTATAAAGAAAAAAAAAAACAATCAAAAAATACTAGTATGTTTTAGTATGGCAAAACTAGCATCACCTGTTTCTTGCTCTTTGGCTTGTCTGGCTTCTGTCCTTTCTTGCTTTACTTAAATCACAATGACACAATGAGCCTTAAAAGCTAAGCTGTTCCTTTGTGTTAATGGTGTGCTTGCCCACTTGGTGTTGGTAAACAGTGTCTAGGTAAACTGCTCTATGTTGCAGCAGATAAGTTGTTTTTTAAAGTTTGTATCAGTTTGAAATGTAGAAAAATATGAATAATTTGTGACAAAGAAAGAAGAAGGTTCTTTCTGTGAGCTTATGTAAAGAATATCTACCAAAGAAGGATCTTGCCTCTGTGTATGGATCAGCTGTAAATTGGATACTCCAAGTAAGGTCCAGGAGCTACGCGAGAGAGTCCAGTGGCGAGCCAAAAAGATGATTACAGGTCTGGAACATCTTTCTTGAGGAGAGACTTAAGGGAACTGGGCCTGTTTAGCCTGGAGAAGAGAAGACTAAGAGGAGATCTCATCAGTGCACGTAAATATCTGAAAGGTGGGTGTCAAGAGGATGGTGTAAGACTCTTCTCGGTGGTACCCAGAGACAGGACAAGGAGCAATGGCCATAAACTAAACCACAAGAAGTTTCACCTCAACATGAGGAAGAACTTCTTTTCATTGAGGCTGAGCGATCACTGGAACAGGCTGCCCAGGGAAGTCATGGAATATCCTTCTTTGGAGACATTTAAAACCCACCTGGACATGTTCCTGTGACACCTGCATTAGGCGACCCTGCTTTGAGGGTGGTTGGACTAGATCATCTCCAGAGTTCCCATCCAACCTTAACTACTCTGTGATTCTCTGTGTTTCTCTCTGATTTAAATGGAAAATTTTCATTTTTCATTAACTCAATTGAATTAGGAAAGCAAAATAGTCCATTGAAGCAGAAATGTATGTTAGTGTATTTCATAGGCCTGTTACAACCTCTGAAACAATGCAGCCTAGGTTGTATATGGTAAGACTATACAGAGCAGAAGTGAATATGCCAAAAAAGCAGTCAGTCTGTACAGTTGCCAGAAGAGGTGTTAATATTTTTCTCTGTTCTAGTAGAAGCTCATTGGGATATGCAAAACTCATTCGTTAAGTAACGCTGGAGAGTGACAGATGCTGACATATATAATTTGACAGCTGCAAATACCAGGTACTAGAAAGTGTCATTTCCCATAAGTATAAAATAATGGGTCATTATTCCCTGACAGATTAAAACCCAAGTACTATGAATAAATGAATCAGTAATCCTGCGTACTTTAAAAGAAAAATAGAGCATTCTTTTTCTTCTTCCAGAAATAAAGGAGATTTCCTTTGTTCTCCTCTCACCTGTGTGTGTTACCACCAATTGCCAACCCTCTGATGCGGTGGAGCAGAGGAGGGAGTCTCTCACACGATCTACTTAAGGCATTTAAGACCTTTATGTTTCCA
The DNA here is from genome assembly GCA_013397915.1 of Daphoenositta chrysoptera. Lineage (NCBI taxonomy): Eukaryota > Metazoa > Chordata > Aves > Passeriformes > Daphoenositta > Daphoenositta chrysoptera. The sequence goes on from VZRO01002612.1 coordinate 541,583, forward strand.
GACAGGGGATGCTGGTTCCCTAGGCAGCCAGTGCAGAACCAGCAGATAGCTCAGAGGAGAGGCTTTCTGCCTCTTTGATTGCAAGAGGATCCCAGGAGCGCAGGCACGCCCAGGTCAGGGGCCTGACATGAAGGGTGCCTCTCAAGGGTTACCTGTCCAGCTTTGTGCTGATCCATAGGATGGATGTTGTTATGCAGCCCTGTAGGAGGGCCTCAGCTTTACTCTAGCCTTTAATTCTGAGCCCGTGTTTCCACTACTGAGGCATAGTGACCTTCCTCAGGCAGACAGCTAACAGCAGGGGACCCCTGAGATTTCAGAAGCAGCACCACTAGAGATGTTTGTCTTCTTCCAGGCAGGGGAAAATCTGCCCACTGGCTGAAAACAAAGCCTAGGAGGGGAGCAGAGACAGATCACACCCAGCAGAGTTCTGCTGAGGCTGCGCTTGCTGGGCTTGTTGGAGGGGATACATCTCTCCAAGGCCTAGAGTGATGCTCTGTCTAATGTGGCCTTTGTCCTAAAACAAGCCACCAGGCACCATTCCCAGTAGGAATACACCTAAAGCATTTAACAGGAATCTAGGTGATGTCGAAGTGGTTTCCAGTGCCTGTTCTATTTAGCCTGCCTTGCACCTACAAGTACAGTTATCCTGTGCCCTGTGACCAGCAGCTAAAACATGGCCATGATGCTGCTTCTTTCTTCCCTCCTACCCGATTACCAAACCCATCACCACCACAGCACTACATTGTGCAAGATACCTCTGTGACCAAAGGCTGTTCTCCAGCTGAGGCACGGGGCACTGCCCGACCGCAGTGACTCCAGCATCATCCTGGAACGGAGCACGGCAGGAGCTGTGCCAGTGCCTTTGAGTCATTGGAGACACCACCTGAAGAATCATAGAATCATTTAGGTTGGACAAGACCTCTAAGATCATCGAGTCCCACTGTTAACCCAGCACTTCCAAGTTCACCACTAAACCATATCCCCAGGTGCCACATCCACTTGCTTTTTGAACACTTCCAGGGATGGTGATTCCACCACTTCCCTGGGCAGCCTGTTCCAATGCCTGGTTACCTTCTCTGTGAATAAATCTTTTCCTAATATCCAATCGAAACTCCCCCGGAGGATGGACATCCCTTGACATCTAGTTAAGTAGTCTCTGATAATCCTTTCCAGCAGCTCTGCAAGAGCCAAGCAGCTCTTTTCTGCTTGAGAAAAGTGCTTTTTGGTGTCTTTTGGGACAATGTTTTCTTTTGTGCATTAGGTACTTTCCAAAAGAAGCATTATTAATTCATTTATTTCTGTTTCTTTAAATCTACGTCCCTAAGATGTAACACAAGGCCATTATAACTGACAAGTTCGAGCTCTTGTATAACGGAGGAGCCACAGAATTTCACTCAAATTCCTGCATTAGGAACTTGTTCTTTTTTTCATGTAATCACAATTGCTCACATAAAAGACAAATAAAGTAATGCCTTCACCCATTACTTATTGATCCTGTGGTTGTAAGGTTTCTAACAGAATACTTAAAACTTTTCAATGAATTTTAAAATGTAACTTGCATTTAGATTCTCTGGCAAATCATGCAATGTTTAAGATCGAGGGGGGTTTGATTTTTAGTAAATTATGCTTGCTGCTGTCTTTTTTTGGTGGCAGATTAACTAGAAGAATGATAAAACCAACTGCAAAACCAACACTGAATTTATTGGGTGGATTTCCTATCATCTTTGTGGTTCAATACATTTTTTTGCAAGTGTTGCAAAAAACATTTAGCACAGCAGCCTTCTGGTCTGTGACTGTGCTCCTAGAAACTATTATCATATAAATAATAATTAGATGGAAGTTAAAACCAGCATGACTGTACTGAACAAATATACATGATTGCAAATGTGTCTGTATCAGTGGGAGAGAAGGAAAGTGAATCCACTTCAAATGTTCAGAGTTTTACACCTCATTAGCCGGAGATGATTGTTTAATGGTTTGATTAAAGAGAATTTTTATCCTTCCTCAATCCACTTCTTTCTTCTCCTGTATTTAGTAATTGACTGCAGTTCAGAGATCTGCTGAATTTGTTAAGGTTTTCACATATTTCTTTTCTAGAAAGTTTTATCTTCAGGCTGACCAGTGTTTGAGGGCTCAACCTCATGCTATCCATAGCATAAGATGCCAATCTTCCCACACCAGTTCTGTTTAAAGACAGACACTCGGACTGTCAGCAGTGGGGTATGTTCTCAGCTTCAAGGACACACTTTAGAAGTCTTTGAAGACAAGAAGCATCAGAACAAGTTCGCAGATAGGAGATTATAGACAAAGCTTTGCAGAGATGAAACAAATGCTTCTCCAGTCTCTTAAGGTACATGTTAATCACATCAAACACTAAAAAGCTGTTAAATATTGTCATCAGCAGTTGCTTAGGCGAGGCTCAGCTTCTATACATTTATAACATATGCAGAACAAATGCATATACAGTAATATTGGTTAACTTTCAGAGAATATAGGTAACTTTTTAAAAATTCCTATATCACGAGCAGTAGATTTAGTGAATTTTCATCTGTCCAAGGGCCAAAATTTAAAAGGGGGAAAATAATCAAAACAAAATATAAGAATAAAATATTTTTTGAAGGACCTGGGATGCATGCCTCTGCAGTATCATTTTGCTCTTTCAGTTCCAGGTGTTGGTAACCGAAAATTCCCTTTCACAGATCATATGGCTACAGTAAGAATATGCCTGTCTCCTTAGTATTTGTTGGCAGACTAGTTTGCTTTTGTTTGTATAGTAGAAAGGAGCTTTAAAGGCAGTAGTCCAGGATGTATGGTGCAAGGAGCACTAGTAAAGTGGTTGAGACACTGCTGGCAGCAGGAGTCTGCAAAGAAACCATCACATTGGAACAAAAACAGCTGTCTGCCAGCACCATAAACTTTAGGAAATGTTGTGGGTGATTAGTTGCTGCTCCTAATGTGTGAAAGTTGGCCTGTCTGCATACAGGCAAAATAAACTCCCTTTTACTTCTTGCCACTCATACATAGAAATCACAGTACATTATGGGATTGATTATGAGCCATAAAAGCCAGGAAGTTCAGTTTTAGAGTGAAAACCATGGCAATGACTGTCTCTTTCTATTTGGATGTCATTGCATGAAAAGCTAAGGTGAAATGAAAAGGAGCAGGAAACAATCCTCAAATGGGAATGGGACAAAGATTTCTAATGGGAAAAGCAACTCAGTCAGGAAGGAACACTCAAGCATATAATATAAGGCACCTGGCCTCTCTGAAACTTTTGGTTTTTTAAGTAAACCTTAGTGATCCTGGAACAATAGTAAAAGAACAGTCCAGCAAACACATATTCTGCTGAATGTCACATAGACTTTTTTCCCAAAGACAGACATCCTTCCCATTTCCACCATCCCACCAGCTCAAATAGTCTGAATAAACACCACTTCGACAAAAGCAGGAAAGAATATGGATTGATTGCAAAGAAGAGAATAAAAAAGGATATTTTGTTATGAAACACTTCAGTTACTTTTTTTTGGGATAAACTGTTTCGAAGGCCGTTTCAAAATTAAATCACATGTGAGTGCAAATCTGGGAATTCAACATGAATTGAAATTATCCTTGTTTTGTGCTGCAAGGCAGTTTGAATATTTCCTTTCTGTGAAGGATTTTTTTTTTGCTGAACTGATCACAAAATAGATGTGAAAACTAAGGGCAGAAGGTGGGGCTATTTTATTTTTTTCTTTTATGTACCTCTGAGTCTTCTGCTTTAAGCAATCATAACAAAGATAAATATTTATATAGCACCTGCCAGTCTATGGCTTAAAAGCACTTAACACGCTTTAATATATACTATTGCACAGAAATAGAAAAAATACATTTCTAGGGTGAAAGGTAATTTCTAGCTGATAGCAATGCTGGAAAACAGAAAGTAAACAGGGTGTAGAGCAAAGTAAACCAGAATTAATTCCTAGTATGAAGAAGTAGAAGAGAAAAGCTAATATTTCCACTGCTGCAGAATTTGTCAGTGGGAATTTCAAAGCCTGATTTTTCTTATCTTTCATAAACAGGCTGTAAATCTTAGGCCCCACAAAGTAAATGGATGGCTTAGTATTTACTCTAACAAAGGACAAGACTTCATTCCCACAATTTAGTAAGATACAGCCTTGGAAGAAATGGTAAGATCTGAGTCTAAGTGCCTGCAAGGGGTTAAGAGGGGCTGTAGAAATGACTTATGCCTTTGCCTAAGCAATAAAACTACATTCTTGGATGGGGGGAGACTGCAATATTTTGGAGTGCTTTTTACTCACAAAAATGTCACAAAAAGATTTTCTTTCCTTCAGCATGATCCACTTTATTGTATTTGCAAGAAAAGTAAAGGAAATGAAGACTTTTACTCTCGGAAATGCCAGTTTTTCTTTCTAATGCTAGCCAGCAGCCCAGTGATTTAGGGGTCGTTCTCAGGAGAATACCAGGATTAGCAGATGGTATCAGAGAAAACTTTTGGTTTGTTTTTTCTTATTCCTACTGGTCAGTATTGACTAACAACTTACTAAAGAAATCCAGGAAGCAGCAGAACCAGAGGCTTTAGATAAAAGTCCTAGAGGTTTCTCCAGAATCATAGAATCATTAAGATTGGAAAAGACCTCCAAGGTCATGGAGTCCAGCGTTTGAGTGAACATCACCACCATGTCAACTAAACCATAGAACCAAGTGCCACATCCAGTTGTTTCTTAATCACTTACTGGGCTGGTCCATCCACCACTTTCCTTGGCAGCCCTTTCCAATGCTAAAGTCACAGTCATACTCTGAAATGCATACCAAGTGTTTGTGGAAAATAGGACACCTCCGAGAGGAAGGCATGAAAAAGCCTTGCCTCCAAATGCCCTGTCTCATAGGACAGATTTATTTCATAAACATAGGAAAACTGCTAACTTTTGCTTGTATAACCTTAATGATAGCAGAATTTAACTTTTTTTTTTTTCTTTTAATTTAGGAGGTTTTCTTCTTACTGATTAGGAGTTGTTTTGGTTTTTTTTTTTTTTTAATTTAGGAGGTTTTCTTCTTACTGGTGAGACTATTTTGAGAATCAATTTAAATATCTGAAATGATTATGCATATATAGTACTAATATGCTAAATTTAACCTTTGAAGTAGTTCTTAGCTCTTAACTTCCAAAGTGAAAACAAATGAATTAAGATTGCTCTGGATTAAAGAGGCATACCTGGTATTTCACTCTTAGCAGAGACACCTCAGACCAGGATTGTAAAGGTACCTGTTTTGTAATAAGGAACTTTGGTCCCTAACAACTTCAAATGGTGTTTCACAAATTCTCCATCACCTCTCTCGGATCCCTCAGGGTCCATAGGAAGCCATTTACTCTTTGCCAAATATATTGATCCAAACAAGCTGGTGCAGGGCAATATGTGCTGTGTCAAGACACCAACTCTGGTCCCAGGGTGTTCTAGCTCAGTGGGCACAACACTTAATCTCTGCTCCTCTTTTCCCCACACTTCCTAGCAGGGAGGGTTTTTGCCAGCCAAGTTGACTCCTCTTAAGGAGCCATATATTTCAGAGCCAGCTATAGATCTCTAAACAAGCATGCTGTGCCTTGCTATGAGTCCCTAAGCTCATGGGCACAGCCTCCAGCACGTGGGACAATTTGGTCTGTCTTAGCCAAGACAGAGCCTTCTGTCACCCAGCGTGAGCTGGTGCTCTGGCACTGCCAAATGTCAAACCTACTTACTTTCAGGTACATCACCCAAGGGAGAAGTGCTGCACTGGAAAAGCATCACCTGCCTGTAAGATCCTCCTCAGTCTGGAGCCCTGACCTTCAGGTTAGGAAAGAACAGAGAGAAGAGCAGTCTTTGCCTTTCCTGCTGAAGCTGGGCCACAGCAATGCATGATGCAGGCCACAGTACACACAGGGAAATTCTCTAGCCTAACTGCTGTGGCATTTACTGCCGAGGGGGAGGCTTCCGTTTTCTCCCTGCTCCCGAGCCTGGAACCTTTGAGAAAATGTAAATTTGAGAAAAGTAGATAAAATACATAAGCAGAGTTGGGAGAAGGAGTGGGAATGCAGAACTTTCTTCTCCCACTAATTGCAGCAATCTCTCTCTTCTCCCTTCTGCCTTTACATATTAATTTTGCGAGAGTTTGCAGGATGGTGTCAGCCTCCTTAGGTGTAGGAGTGGAAAGCCCTGACCGTTGATTTTCTGTTTCCTGCTCAACTTTCTAAACACATGTAAAGATGCACCACAGCGCCAAAAGCACTTCCACAAGTTCTCAGGCATTTTTCACAAGAAAAAAAGAAAGTAAGTGCTCTGAGACTTCTGTGATTACCAATATAGGGAAGAGGTAAGATCTTAAGGTCTTCTCTGGCATTTTTCAGTAGCTAATATCAGCTGTTGCCCGTTCTGTGTGGTGGCTACTGTGAAACCTGTTCCTCAGCACTTAATTCTCATTATACTTTTAAAAGGATATTTAAGTATGTAACTTGGGGTTGTAAATTGCACAAAAGCCTAAAGGTTTCATATGGTAATGCTGGCCACCAAGGAGCATATGCTGTTTTCCAGGTCTGATCACTGTTTTACAGGGAAGGCATTTTACTCAATTCTCTAATGTTGTTTTATGTAAACAACATAAACAATAATATGTTTTAGAATTACCATTGCGAAATAAGACCTTTCCATGCTCTAAGGGCCTCTGTGCATTCCCTGCACAGATATTGCTATGCTGAGGGACATAGGCAAATAGGAATGATGGTAAAGAAAGTGGAGAAGAAAAATAACAGGTCAGGAGAACAAAACTGTATTTCTTCTAGCTCCGTCAGCTTGGCTGTATTTTCTTCCTGACAACATCTTTGAAACGGCAAAAGAATTCCTTCAACCAACTCTTCCTGTGACCTAAATGCAAAATTGATGAAAATGTATTGGTTACATGAAAGCCTCATAGAAACCACCAGGAAAGCATCGCAGATTATTTTTTCCTCCTTTTGCCACTATGTTTTTACAGATGTGATACGTGGTTTAAGGAGCCAAAGCAGACAGTTGTGCTTTAGCCCTGCCAAATACTCCAAACAAAGAAAAAGGTTTCTTTCTTTCCTCTCCCTTTCCCAACAGAACATATATAGCTAAAATAAATAGATAAATAAATACAATTTTTAAAAATAGCTTTTAATTGGCATATCTACGAAAATTCATAAGGCAAATTATACATGTAGAGCAAACAATTATACAGCTCTGATTCCTGCAAGAATCAGAAGTCAGCGCGCAGCAGGGACACCGCGGTGGCCTCTGTCACCCTGAGCACGCTGGTGGCGCTGGCGCTGCCGCCGCAGCCATGCCGAGGGCTGGATTGCCACCTAGTGGGACCCCGCGGCTCCAACCCGCTGGAGATGTCAATCCCTGCTCATTGTCCTAGCACTGATTAATAAATAGTGCAGCTGAATTTAGAGCCTGGAGCAGCGGGTCACTAAACACCCCGAGCATTCGGTGCAGCACAGCATGGAATCGGACAATCACAGAATGGTTTGGATTGGAAGGGACCTTAAAGATCATCTAGTTCCACCCCACCTGACAGGGGCTGGGACACCTTCCACTCGAGCAGATTACTTAAAGTCCCATTCAATCCCTTGAATGCTTCCAGTGACGAGGCATCCACACCTTCTCTGGGAAACCAGTCCCGGTGCCTTGCTACCCTCACAGTAAAGAATTTCTTCCTACTATCTAGTGTAAACCTGCTGTCTTTCAGTTTGAAGCCATTACCCCTTGGTGAGTGTTTGCCCCAACACGGTGCAGGTGTACCCGAAATGTCATCTGCTGGTTCAGAGGCAGCAGAGTGCCTGTGTAGCACTGCTGGCTCTCTTTATCACATGAGGACGCTGGCCTCTCTCAAGTGTCCTCCAGTACTTGAACACTCTTATAACTGATAATATCTTCTCTTTGAAGCTCATAGCAAATCTAAATGTAAGGAAAACCATGGGGCCCTCTTGCCAGTGCAGGAAAGATATGAGGCTAGACCATGGCTGGCTGCTGTGATGAACTGCCAGCCTTTTGTGCTCAGTGCACATGGAGTTGTGGTAGACACAACCATGGATTTGGTTTTCCATTGATCTGAGAAAGGCAGACTTTGTGCATCTGTAGAAAAGCTAACTGCAGTTCCTGGTGTGGCTGTGCAGTGTGATGCAGTTACTCACTGAATGAATACTCCTCCCCTGACCAACTGTGAGCCTAGCAGGAGGGAGCAGTGGGAAGGAAGAGGCCAGCCAGAACTTCTGAGGACCAGCTTAAAAGTCAGTCCCAACAGGGTGGATCACCAGCCAAGTATCGCAGCTCTCCACCTTTTTCCTCTGTGCATTCCTGCTCCCAGAGCCCTACAGCACCAGGACAATGAAGATGGGAGGAGGTAGTGGTGGCAGTGGCCTCCAGCTCTGCTGGGGAGCACATGTCTGCACTGCTGCTCCAGCTGCTGTTCGAGTGTCACCAGGCAGAGAAGAGCACTTGCTGTTTCTGTGTGCGGGGCTTGGAGTGCCCTGGAGGGAAAGGAGTGGCACAGACTGGGCTTTGCTCAGGTGTCTTTGTGCCGACACCACACGAGTGAGTGCGCAGACGTGTGGCTGAGGGAGTACAGAGGAAGGCACTGCTGGGGTAGGGACAGGAGTGGAAAGGGTCAACTGCTTGTTTCTCGTCCCTATCCTTGTGCCAATAGCGTTGCAACTCTCCATTTCAAAAAGCCTAAACTTCTGTAAGCGGGTGGAAAGACAGGGCTCATCCTTTTGTGGAGCCACATTGTGTGATCCACAGGAGAGCTGATATCAAATTTGTCTGTGAGGGGCTGGTCACCAGGCAGCCACACACATTCCATGCTGGAGCCCCTTTGCCATAGACAAACATTTTAGTCTCGCCCCTCAGTCCTTCTGTCAATCAATCAATCAATCAATCTATCACAGCTACTGCAGGTTTTTACACCGGAGAGGCTGGTCAGAGTCAACAGGTGGATGTGAAGACTTCACACATCCTCTACATCCTATATGATATCTGGTGTCACTCTGGACACCTAAAAGAGGAACTGCAGGAGCTGGTCATCTCAGTGGAGATGGTAGAAATGGGGAGGATTGATGTGCATTCCACACTGCTGCTTCAGAGGTTATCCTGGGCTGAATGTCCATCTGGATCTCACAGTTTCTGAGTTTGGCACTTACACCAACTAGCTCTCACAATTCCCTTCTTTCCCTGCACACACACAGACTTACTTGTCTTAACATAAAATCTTCATGGCTTCAGCAGGAAGGTAGACAGGAGGCAGGAGCCTTGGGTTCAGTTCCTGCCTCTCCATTCAGTGAGCAAATGTAACCACTGCTAAGAAGGTTGCTTTCATCCCTGGACTAATGTATATGCTCATGAAGAATGAAAAAGCTTCAGTAAGAGAGGCAAAAAACTTCATAGTCTCATGAATGGGGCATTATTCTGAGAAAAAAATGGATCTTGGCAAACAAACAACTCCTCCCATCCTCTATATTGTTGAAGCTTGAACAGCAAGAAGGCAGAATTCTAACACAGAGCCAGAAAAAGAGCAAATAAGGCAGTACATGTTACTGTGGTCTGTATGTACCAGGCCATCAGATGATCAAGCTGGCCCCTGGTTCTGGTCCCTCAACTGCTTGTCTTTTACAATTCATGAGCACTGAATATTTATTTGGTGGAAATAATGCTGGTAACTAGACTATATCCTAGCTACTGACTTTGTTGCTGGCAAATTTGCATTCTGTGCAGAAGTCCCACGTGAACAGAAAGAGCAGATGTGTTGCTTTGTTTGGGGTTTCTTGGGTTATTACAGAAAAGCTGCAGCAAAGAGGCAGAATGGGTTGGGACTGGATGGTTGGGACTGAATGAGGAGAAAAGCAGCCAAGTGAGAAAAGGAGGAGGGGATGGAGGTGGGTGGTAGTTACCTGCCCTACCTGGTTATCCTCATGCAGAAGGAAAACTGGTACTCTTGGAATGGTGCCTGTTTATCTGGAAGGAAGCAGTCTGACATGGAGAGATTTACTGAACAGCAGTTGCTGTAGCCATCAAATGTGCAGATTTCTGTTGCCAAAACCTGGCTTGACAGAGAGAAAAGGAATTGCTTCATGTACGTTCCCGCAGGCTTGGAAAGAAGAGGTGCAGAGGAGATTATGATTTATTCCTTGTGTTCCTGTGACTAGTGCTTTGTAGCAGTGTTCCTTAAAAGTGCAGACAGGGCCAAAACATAATTCAGAGTGAATGTTAATTACCTATGATGCGGAAAATCTTCAGGCAGATTATTTATACCTTTGTTCTACCTCTAATTATTGTACCATTTGAATTAGTTAATTGGATAAATAAATATTAAACAGGTGCTTAAATATCAGACAGAGATTAAAAATCATGAATTAGTACAATAATCTAAATGATAATTGATCTCAAGCAGTGACTGCAGAGAAGATAGTTAAATATTCTGGTTGGTGACAACTGGTTGTTAGATTTTAACTTCACTTACATGAAGCAAAGTACTGTGTTCAGACTACAGCAAGGCCTAAAAATGTGATGAACATCCCAATATCCTAAATATGAGAGTATAAGCAGAAGCCTAAGTTTCCTATAACAATTTAGACACAGAATCTGCATCTCAGTGTGATTTAGAATAGCTAGCTGAGGTATCTTTAAATAGAAGTCTACAAATGTCCCTTTTAGGACAATGCTCCTGCTGGGTTGGCAGAAGGCCCACCAGAGCAGCAGTTAGCAAAGAAAGAGCTGCATTACGGTAACTTAGTGAGCTGCACTTAAATCAACACCTAAAAGACCTGTATTGCATGGATATCTACTTAATGTTAAAACTGGATCCCAACCCTCTGAGATCCAAAGAGTCTCTAACCATGGGGCTGCTCTGAAAAAGGGAAGGGCTGGTGATGGCACATGTTGTGCTTTTTTCCTGAATCTCACTGCTGACCAGGGTCATTTTGGAGCCTTTGGCACACTTTGTGTCCTCTCCCTCATCCCTGAACCACAGCAGAGCTTGGATGTCTCTCTCTCTTCCCAGGCTTGGGGCCTTCAAGAGTCTGGTTGCCCTCTGTATATCATTCAGAAATTTTGGATTCTAATAGTCACATGATCTGAGAGTTAGGTAAGTAAAATTTGTCTTTAGGCAAATTGCAACTCTGGTAATAATTTAAACACAAATATATTTTATAAATCATAAGGCTTCATAACCTTTCAATCTTACCTGTTGGGAATCTTGAGAAGCAGAGAACTACAGTTCATCTCACTTTTTAATTATTTGGAATGGTCCTTTCACATGGCACAATTATGGCAGCCACTCCTTTTTACTGCATTTTCAAAGGAGAAACACTCAACTAGCATTTAATGCACTAGTCCTGCAGCACTCCACATCAAATTGTGCATGGCCACAGTCCAGTTCTCACTAACAACTGTAGAAACAGCGAGCTTACTTCAAAAAGGAAAAAAGTTGTCTTTTACAATGCATTTGGAAAGAAAAACAGTATCTTTGGTTGTAGTCAATACAAACAGATATGGTTTTATATTTTATGTAATACTCCTTCCCAGTGGTGACACCAGCCAGTGAACCCTTCACCAGGGATTGTTCTCCTGAGAGTGAGATGCCTCTGTGGAGATAATTTTGAGACAACAAAGCAGCTCTTCCTAGCTAATACAGTTGATTGTCTAGTTTCCTAAGCAATCTGCACATTTTTTTCCGTGCCCTTTACTGAATCTTTGTGGCTTAAGAAAGACTGGTTAATCTGAAGGTTATGTAACATCAGCTGGCCACAAACATTGCTCTGAATGCTGTACAAGCCAGGAACAAATCATCAGGCCTTGCAAATCCCCACACAGAGCTGTGTACTGATTGTTCAGGCTGCACAGTCATTTCTCAAATGAAACACAGCTGAAGTGCCAAATACCAACTCTCCCCAGTCTGGCTGTTACATATGGCAATGTCTTCCTAACCAGTTACCTGCTGTGGCTGGGGAAAGCCAGTAGGAACACTCAGATTATTTTAATCCTGACTATACAAGATAATTCTGAAAGATAGCAAGGGCTGAATCACTAACTGTGCTAAAACAGTGCTTATAATGTGCTCAAACTGAGAATATTAATTATGCTCAGAATACAATAAGGTTAAAGAAGGGATGGAGAGTTAACCATATGCTGCAGCTACAGGTCAGCAGTTCCTGTCTCATTCTGCCTAAGAACCCTTAACTGCTTCAGGATACAGCTCTCACAGTCACATCCCAGCTCCAGATTGACTTCACTGGGAGGTCACTAGTTACTGGTTGAGATGGTGAACATACTAGATTGATCTCTGACAGGCCAGCAACTATTTTTCTCAAAAGTCCTTCTTTTTATGCACCATTGCATTATGATAGTGTGCATTAAGACATTGCATTACGATAGTGTTAGGACCTGGAGAAACAAAATGAACAGTCTCAAACACTGTCAAACAAGAAAGCTCCCACAAGAGAAGCCATCAAAAAAGGAGCTTAAGGCAAGCACAGAGGGCAAACAGGATGGTATTGATACCAGACCTAAATGGAGGTGAAAGTTTGGAATTAACACACTGGACAAAATTCCACTGTGCCAATTGTGGGAAAAGCTCAGACAACAACAACAGGAAGGTGCCAGGCCTGGTGAAGCAGATCTAGGTAATTATCTCGACAAAAAACTCCCCCCAAGGCAAACTGTGAGAAAGGAAGCAGCTTACACACACATGCCATCCCATGCCAGGTGGGAATGGCACCCACGCCTCGTGGATACCCAGGACTTGGACTGTATAAAAGTGGCACCTCCACAGGAACACTTGGGAACCCCCACCACTGAGCAGACCAGGGTGAAGCAGGTCCAGCAGGACACTGCAGGATTCCGTGTGGTGCTGGTATCTTTGCTTAATCTGTCTCTCACACTCTCATTCTCTTCCCCCCTCTCCCTTGCCCCCCCCCCCCCCCCCCTTCCTATCTCTCTCTACTTGACATTTACTGTTAAATAAAATCCGGACTATTGATTTTGGCATAAGGTCTCATTTGCACCTTAATTCGGGCAGAGACAACTCAATAAGCAGATCCTAACAGATAGCAAGCCAAAAACCAATCAAAAAACTCAGTGCAACATTCCAGCAACACCGTGTTTGCCATGTCCTCCAGGAAGCAGCAATGCAAAATCCCATCTGCCACAAGTGGGGGCCCTCCTCCAGAGATGCACCTTCCTTATTTTGGATACAGTGTCTCTCAGATTGTGCTTAGTGGGCCACCACAGCAGAGAGGAACTGGAAGCAAGATCACATTTGGAACAGAGGAGCAGAACAGCAACGGGGAATAATAGAGCTTGTAGGAAATACATGTGGAGGAAGAGGCTCCCCTAAAGGAGCAAGAAGGCAGATGGATGGTAACAGGCTGCTTGGTTTGGATGAATGGAGGATAGGCCAGGATATGTGGAGCACAGCTGCACCCAGGCAGTGCTGAATTCCTCTCAACATGTTCTACTCCACTTCCCAGCTGTGCCATCACAAGTGATGACAGGTAGGTCTAAAGTTCAGACGCCCACGACCAAATAAACTACAGGAATTATTACTACTTATTAAGGTTGCTGCATGCCTGATGACTCCTGGCTTTTTGGTGTGTGTTTTAGGTTAAGGGCACAGCAATCCACGGAATGAGTTGAAGGCTGTGGGACTCCCAACACCAGCTTCTGAAATGAGACACTTAACTTGAACTAGGATATTGCTGGCATGTTCATTTTAGTTAGTATGTTGATTAGGATCAAGCCCATACTCTTTGCTACTACCTAGAATTTAGCCTCTGACAGAGATTTAGGGTATGTCTCATCCAATTAAATGGGGCTGATTGAACCTGTCATTTTCAGTCTTTGATCTTAGCTCTGAGTTAAACTGCAACTGAAAAATATATACAAAAATTATATCATAAGGGCTTTGCCTAGAAAACATCTAGTTTTAAAGTTTAATGATTATTGTAGACAGAATAACCTGTTTAAACAAATCATTTTTAGTATTTATGATGCTGAAGAAAAAACATTTTTCTCTGAAAATAAAATAGCCAGCTTTCAAGGCTGCTTCTCTGAAGCCCACTGCATGAACTTTATTAACTCTCTTTTTAATGGTACCTAACCCACAACTGAATTAGATATACTAGATCTCTAGAACTCAGGCTTGAGTTATCCCTAAAAGTGAGAAAATGAAACATAAAAATTATACAGACATTAAGTGAAATCCTTCTCTAATTAATAAGATGTCCAAGAAATGTTTCCAGTACTGTAAGTCAGTTTTATTTTAAAAATAGAGTCCAAACATTGTTTTTTATAAGGTGCAACATATACACTGTTTTCTACAATTAAAAAAAACCAAAACAACAAACAGAACCAAAGCAAAACTATAGTCATAAATATAGTGTCATTCCAACACGGAATTAGTGAGTGTCCTGTAATTCTTAAACATTCTTTTTCTGCTCCTTCAAAGCATAGGAATTAATAATTATTATCACTGGTACAGCCAAAGGGTCTGTCTAATGTCATCCATTTCTGTACTTTATTATTAAACTTTCTAGTACAGATTGCTTCAAGTACACATCAGAAGCTGAATGTAACTGAACACAGTTCATGCAAAACAAAGGTGCAATATTGAACCTGCATCATTCAAAGATTTTCATTCTCCTGTTTAGTTTAGTTGGGCATTTTTGAAGGCCAACTGCTTGAAGGACTGAACTGAGGTTGCATAAAGTCAGCAGTATATACTAAAATACTTATGTAACTCAGAATGATAACGCTACATGACTATCTTGAGCTCTACAAATTCTAATAAATAGTTAAGCCTGAGATCTATGCCTCTTGGAGTCTATTCAGTACCTTCTGAGACAAATTTTGGAATACAGATGGAAAACAGTGCCTGATAATGGGCCTGTATGGGGAAATAAATTAAATCATTACATCATAACTGCATTTTTTGAGACAAGTGTGTTATTAATTTATATTAAGGGTGTTCCCTTTCAGACACCAGTGTGAAGAGCAATAAAGGCTGTAATATGGAGAAAGTTTTCTAATTAGCAAAGTCTGTCCTGTTCCAAAGCCCTCCATGTCATTCTAGCACCAGCCTCAGCCTTGATGATAACACCAAGCAGCTGAAGTTAGCTGTGAGTGTGCCACTTCTGGACAGCCAGACAGCAGCCCCTGCTCCGAAGGGTTTAATATATTTTGAACAGAAACTGGAACAAGGAGCAGCACTACATGGTTATATGTCCAAATGTTTTTCCCTTTCCCCTTCCATTTAGAAAGGAATGTGTTTGATAGAAGAGAGCTGTGCGCCCATTTACCTGCCTTTTTACTTGGGTGATAGTCCAGGGTCAAACTGCACCCATAACAACTACATAAATCTCAATTCTTTCTCTTGTTTGCTGCAAACCACCATGTTGATTTTCTGGATCCTGTTTCTAAGCCCCAAGGGCTCCTCCTAAGTAGTCTAATAAGGCAAGGCAACAAGCTATGACAGGGGTGACTTGGTTTCAGTAAACCAGGCCTCCGGGTATTAATGGGAATTAACCACACAAGTTTATGCCTATGCATAACCACAGACTGAGTTTAACCTGATAATCCAAGTCAATACACATGTGAATTTGTATTCATAGCCAGATTAACCTCAGTTAGGCAACTCCACTTCTTCTTCTCAGAAAATGATGTTTTCCAGTGTTGATACACTATATTGGTTCCTGTTAGCAAATGTGGAAAAGTAGAACATGGTCATACAGTTTTAATCCAATAATGAGATTGCTCTCAAAAGTCAGCCTATTTATCTTAGTCTAAATCCCTTGAATTCTAGAAGTTATGGATAGAAACTGACAATTGTGTAAAGCCACACTTGGATTTAGTTGTGGGAATGAACTGATTCTATGATGGCATCTCTGTTCAAATGAGGGAATCTAGTGTTTACGAGCTTTGTTGTTGCCTTGTTTGGTTTTTTATGAGTTTGGCTGCTGAAAGTTTGACAGAAAAATATAAGAAATAACCATATTATGTTGTATTTCCTATTTTCAGAAGAAAGGGGTTGCTCAGTTCTATAGTTTACATAGTTTTAACAATATCCCTTTAATAATACATTGTACTGCAGCTGTTCATTTAACAAAAAGTATACTCTGAAATATTTATGGGCTTTGGCCAGAGCTACGTTATTTATGTCAGTCTGTTGCAAACACTATTGTTAAGTGGAGTACTTAACAGATTAAAATGATCCCTTTACTTCCGTTTCTTTTACTTCAGCAGTTGGGGCCATACTCCGTGTGAATGCAGTGGGACACAGGCCAGAAGGAAGCAGGGTCACAGAGATAGGGGGAGGAATTTGTGACATATAACTTCGGCATCTAACTCAGGGTGCACCTGAGTGTTTGTCTCAGTTCAGGGACACAATAATCATGCACACTGCCTACACGTTAGATCAGCAGTCTGGCTTTGGGCTGGAGTAAGCAACAGGCATGAAAGGACACTGCTCAGCTCTGCCCGTGGGGAGCATCTGAACACCACCTGTGAGAATCTGAACAAAAACACCAGAGGTCTCAGATGCCTAAATGAAGGGACCAGGAGGTCTGAAGGGGATTCAGGGCATCTGAGTTAGGACACAACCTTTCTCCAGTCCTTAAGTTTATGTCTGTAAAGCAAACCCTGGGCAGTGTGAATTATGTGTTACAGAAAGTACAATTTGGTATTGTTACTGATAGCAGTATTGACTAAAGGGTTGACCCTCTGTATCTCACATAGGACCAGAAAAAGGGTTTAGGAAAATTTAGCATTTTTACCTGAGTGACTTAGAGGTCTCTACCAGGGTCTGCTAAACCTTGTGTTCTTGGTGCAAACAGATAAATATTTAAAGCTTTCCCATGATCATTTGCACTCTCAGTCCCTCTGATCTTATCCAGCCACAGTGTTGTGGAGAAGGAATCCACAGTCCTATGACTGACAGGTGCATAAAAAGTAGATCTCTTACAGAGTAAGTGTCTATAACTGTTAAATTAATTTCAGCAATCTCTTGGCAGGTGCAGACAAATGCCAAGAAAGAGCAATGACGAAAAGCATCTAAGTGGAGAACCAAGAATCAATGCAGAACTTCATTCATTTGTGAAAAATGGTGATGTACACAAGGGAAGACAGGTGAGGGATTCAATATCTTGTCACTAACACTGATGAGAGATGGATACCATTGTCCTTTTAGTGCTTTTGAAAACTATTTTATGGGCTTCTATGTTTTTTCCAGTTACCACAGCAAACCACAAAATACTAAATTTTACAGTACTTGTATGCAAAATTGCATAGAGAGATAATAAATTCTTACAAATAAATCCCATTTTAACATTAATAAGGGGAAGCTGGTTGACAGAAATGCTAAGCAGTATAAAATTCAAAAGACTAAAGCAGGGAGCAAGGGACACTACATTTTAAAGTGAGTTGAGGCATACTCTTACTCTTTTCTAAAGACTTAACCCCAGTCTTTATTCATTAAACATTTACAAAATAAATGAAGATGACAAAATCTTTCATTTAAAAATATGAAAATTTTTGTCCATCACGAAAATGGTATAACTCAGTAGCAAATAAATAGCCATGATTCCAGTAACAAAAGCAACTGACATTACTCATCTGCACTCTCTGGCTTGGAACACAAACCTTTATATCTCTTAGCAGCTCGTACATAAAGAGTGTCTGCTACTCTTCCCACCTGCCTCATGAGTTACTGTGACCTGGATGCCTCCCACTGGTGCTCGTGGCTCTTTGTCTCCAAGCACCGCATCACTTACACCCCCCAGCTCTCCAGTTGAGCTGTTGGGAATCTCATTAAGGAAACACAGCTTGATGTCTGCAGCTGCTCAGAGCTTCCAAACTGCCTTCCTCGTGACAGAAGTGCTGTCCTGCATCCACTCCCTCTGTCAGAGGCATATCAGGCCATTCCTCATATACATTACCTTCTTCTCTTTAAGCAAGATGAAACACCAAACACAGCCTTTGTGTTAATCTAGAAGGGATTCCTTTGGGGTTACTTTCTTCTTCTTTTACCAGTCTAGTTAAACATGATAGATTCAGGGTCCTGGTTTGCCATTTGAGCCATATGTCTTAATACATCCTTTTTAGTTATGATACCCAGCAACCTCCTATAGGAGAAAAGGAAAAGAAAGGTCAGCAATCTCTCATCATCTTTTTCCTTGTTCAGCTGCAGGGACATTTTGTGAGTGCTTCCGTACAGTACTGTCCATCTCATCTGTTCCCCAATTATTATCTTTTTATAGAAGTATTTTCACCTCATGTATTTCTACTACCTCAGCCACCATAATAAAGTGAAATACTTTGGCTAGTTACCTCTTTTTGTTGGGAACATGACTGAGTGGCGAGCTACAACAACTAACATTTTGTACAACAAAATAATAAGTTTCCTTAGGCTAAGGCTGCAGAGGACCAGCAGTCAAACCCAAGGCATCAGTGCTTGGTAATACACAAAGTAAGCTAAAGCACAGGATTTCTGAAACTCTCACTGTCTGACAGCATAATTCCTTCAAATTTAAATGATAATTTCACATTTATGTGAACCTAAATGAATTATATCTGTCAAGAAAGATAAGGCCTATGGGATGTCTGGCCCCAAGAGTCAAAAATTTCATAACCCTCGGTATTCAAGGGCTTTTACTTCCAGTCCTTGAAGACCATTAGGCACAGAATTTTGAAACTATGTCATTTTTAATAGTTTTTCCACCTTTCATTTCATGTAAGTTCTAAAACTCAAGATCTAGGCACCTAAAATCAGAATCTAAATCTGTGTCCCAATAATGGTTCTTATTTTTTTAATGCTGAGGATACTACATTGACAGTAACAACTGATATGAAATATTTTTGAATAACAAAAAGGCTTTTTAACAGAAGAATAAATTTTAGTCTTCCGCATTTGGAAGTGATGGCTCTGGTTTGGCTATCCTGCTAGCACTAGATCCTGGGATGAGCCATGAGGATCAAATAGCTCAAATTCCATTGGAACTATGGGATGTTATTTCTGCACATGATGCAGCTTTTTATTCTCCTAATTTCATGTTTGCCCACCTCTTTCAGCTGTTCTTTGAGGGCCTTTGGTTTATACACATTTCCATTACCCAATAAAGAAAGTTGAACAGATTAATTTTCCTCCAGTGACACCTTTATCACAGTCTTTACAAACATCTAATCTAGCTGGATGTCTCGAAACAGGCACATTCTTTGCAAACAATACTGCTTGCCAGATCTGCCTCTTTTGAAAACTGAATGATAGTGGAAGTCAGAACAGTTTATTTTGTTTTTATTTTTACCTTATCTAAATGGGAATACACTAAGGATTTGGGAGAACAGAATGAAATATAACACCCTGCAAGCACCATTTTGGTTCCAAGTCTGACTTCTTTTGCTGCCCTGGAAAGACACAGGCGAGGCTCCCTTATTCATCCATTCACAAAATAAGACAAAAATAAAAATAAGAAAAAAAATAAAATACTCACTTGACTGTCAACTACTCACCCACTGCGAGTGACCAGACACTGCCGGAGCCCAAGTTTTCGGAAAATGTCAACCACAGTTTCCATTGGTGTGTGGTCAGTGACAGTGAAAGGGCTCAGGTTGAGAATACGCCGCAGTTTGAGGGGGTGGGGGCTGTTGGGTGGCAGCTCTGGGGGGTCTTCGGTGAAGTACACGATGGAGTTGCTCACCACCCCGTCCTGACGCTGCCTCGCGTTCTCTGTACAACACAAAGGTTGGGGTAGATAGGGAAGTAAGCTTGATAATTGTGGCAGGACATTTACCCCCCTGCGCCCCGGCTCTGTGTATCACAATAACTGGTGGATAAAGAGATAACTA
>VZRO01002612.1:561595-644286 GCA_013397915.1 Daphoenositta chrysoptera
TATGTCAATCTACTAGTAGTATCTCTTTTGTTTTATCCCTGTGTAGTAATAATTTGTTTTAAGTCTTGTCTGTTAGTTTTCCTGTCTATTAATAAATAATTCATTTCATAATAGACTGAATCAGCCATTATTAAAGAACTTGTGGATAGAGTGGATTTTTGGGGTGCTGGTCACTTCAATACACCTCCTGCCTGCTGCCATAGGCCTGGGCAAAGACAGGAGCTGAAATTAAAACAAAATCCATTCATGACAATAATAAAAAAATTCTTCCTTTGGAAAGCAAGGTTTGTTCTTCTCGTTAATGTACTGAAGTCCCAGAAATTTGGGTTACTGAGTAAACTTGAATTTCCTTGAGACATTGCTCTCTCAAAGCAAATGTAAGTGATATTTTTACAGACACATACTTTTCCTTGGTTGGGATAATGCTTTTCTGAATAAATATGCAGCTCATTGCATTCACAAACTTCAGTAATCCAATTTCTGTCAAATTCAAATGACTGTATGTAATTTCCTCCATTGTGAGAATCACAACAGAAACTTTATTACATGGCTGAAGGAGTGGAATCAACAGCTGTGTGAGATCCCAGCTGGCTTGGAGCAAAACTTTTCAGTGGAGTTGGGAAAATGTGGACATGATGAATAGATTTATGAACACAAAGCTGGGGAAAGACAAATTCACATTCCAGGGGATCCAGGGGCAGTGTGAACATTGTTCTAGACCGGCACACCTCTCTGGCATGCAGGATAAATTTTGTGGCTTTACACTTAATGCCTTAAATAGTTTGCATATCTAGATTTTGAAAAGGAAAAAAAAATTAGCATCCTACTTAAAGGAATATAGTAAAGCGAGGAAAAAATATAGGGGTAAACAGCACATATGTGACCACTATCAAAAGTTCAAAAGCTATCAATAATACTTTGATCAAACTACACAGTGAACATCATGCTACATCTGGAGTTTACATGATCAGTATAAGCCTTTCACTTACAGTATGCTCCAAGAAGAACACTTACCATTGGAGAAGTTTATTTTCTTTGTAGTGTTTACCTCATCTCTACTCAACACTACAGGGCATAAACATTATATGAGACACATTTCCAAATGACAGCCAACTTTTCTCTCCC
Source organism: Daphoenositta chrysoptera (assembly GCA_013397915.1). Taxonomy (NCBI): domain Eukaryota; kingdom Metazoa; phylum Chordata; class Aves; order Passeriformes; genus Daphoenositta; species Daphoenositta chrysoptera. Next base: position 562,721 of record VZRO01002612.1, read on the forward strand.
CATAGTAAGCATATAATGTGTTTGGCTCTGAGGGTTTAACTCTTGGGGTTTTTTTAAATAAATTCTTGGAAATAGTTAAATTATTACCTTCAGTTAACATAGGTTGCTTCTGTTCTTGAGAAGTATAGCAACTCATACTCAAAGCACACGTAAATATTCTTGGAACTCCCTGCCATCAATCAGAGTGCAGAAACCTGCTCCTGTGACTTGTAATGTGTAGACAGTGATGGTTTCCAACATGTTCCAGCTGCAATTTCTTTTTACACTTAACGATCATTGTCTTGTAGTATTTCTGGAACTGGAACAGTGCTGGCTCAAACCTAATATCAGTACAGTATATGATCCTCAACCTTCTCACCCCACATATTACAAGCCCTATTGCAATTTACAGGAATGATGTTAGTTTTGTCTCAGCTTGTTTCAATTCATACATCTAATTTCAAGTGTGAATATGCCTGCATAGTTCTTTGATATATGATCTGTGCTAAGAGGTAACATTAATCAAACTGAAGGTAACTCCCACCCTTTGATAAAAACCTTTGACAGATAGGTATTTCCTTCCCAAAGCTGCACCCTAAGAAACAGGGCCAAGCATTTTGGTTACCACATTGCTTTTCCCAAGGTAGCAATGACCCTGAACAACAGTGATTAGCCAAAGCCATGATTTCACTCTTCCATGTCAAACACCTCTCTGGAGAAATTTGAATGATGTAGTACTATGGAGTAAATTCAGTGGCATCAGAAAAATGGTGGATTTTGTACGCAGTATCACTGGCTGGAGGACTGAGAGTAAAGGTGCAACAGAAGAGCAGATCATTTCTGCAGTCAGTGGGTAAGAAAAACAGATACAGATTAACAGAAAGAGCAAAGCAAATGGATAACTATGTCTGGTTTTACAGAGTAATCTATGCAGAAGGCTCTTGTCATAGCTAGAGAGTGAATTAATTCTCCCAAATGTGAAACAGCCTCTCATATTCAGGGGTTCACATTTCACAGCCTATATCAACTATGCTGATCTCTCAACTCCACACTGCAAAAAGCATATTACACAGGCCACCTGGCTATTGTCCAAGGCTCTGCCTTTTGCACAATGCCTCTGGAGCTGGCTAAATTTAAGAAAAGCTTTAGTGTCAAAAACTCCCCTCTGTAAGACTGTAAAGTAGGTGTCATCTAAAATGTAGACACCTCTTCCCAGAGGGTGACTCTGCCACCTCACCTGCCTACCTACTCAGTGGAAGGACACAATCCTCCTGAGGATGCTTCTGAGCAATTGGAAATGGCATTGCCATTCCCTTTACAGGTAATTGATGCATTTCTAGAGCATGCTCAATGCTCCACTCAGTAAGAAAGAAACTATGTAGGAGTAAGTCATGAAGCAGATAGCTGTGTGGGAACAGGTATTTGATGCAAGACTCAGCAGCTATTGCCTTCTTCCAAGAAGGCAGATGTGTGAGGGAATTGGAGTGCTACCCCAGAGTATTCCCTGGACCACCATACTGCTGATGCACAATTAATTGGGCCCGAGAAAGAAGCTGAAATTCTTGGTTGAAACCATGTCTCTATGAAGTGCAAAGTGTTCTTATGTAGAGGTACCAGAGCTAGTTCAAACTGAAGAGGCTTTCTGCAGGGCACAATGCCATGAAAAAAGAGATACTGGTGAAAGAAGAGATACTGGAGTGGGCCTGACTCTGCTTTTCATAAGACCTCATTCCCTGGCTGAAGTGCTGCACGAATGGGACTTATGCTGTTCTGAGATGTAGCTCCAGTACCTGTGTCAGGCTGAGCAGGTGAACCTGAACAGGTGAATAAGAGATGCTTCACCATGAGTGATGTTTATCTCTTGGTAAGTGATTTTATGGCTTAAGGAGACTTGGTGTATGGCTCCATGATCACAACCATGAAGCAAGCTGAGGTGGAGGTTCAGAACACATCAGCTACTCTTGTGGTAATGATGAGCAATAAAAACTTCTGAAATTCAGGCAAAGCAACTTCAGAGAAAGAGGATTAGCAATCAAAAGGTTGCTAGCATGGTTTACCCTGCCCTGTACTGGAACCATACACTGTGTCTTTCAAAACCAAGTCGAGATTTTAAGTCAAAAGGACACAAACCATACTGGAAAGATTAACCATTTATCATAGTGTCAGCACAGAATGACAGCACTCACACTCAGCCCAAGGGCAAAAGGGCCACCAAAAGTCACTCATGGCTGAGGATTTTAGGAAAACATGTCTATGCATATAACAATTTGATTTTAAATCTAAGTTCTGTCTCATTTCCTATGAAAAATGCTCTTAACTAGAACTAATCAGGAGACAGTACCATTTCCTCTGAAAAATGCAGATGTCAAAGAAACTATTTTTGAACAGGAAAGCATTTTGATCTATATGTTTACTGAGTTTAATTTTAACTGATTTCTTTGTTATCAGTTCATAGCTGGACACTTTCTCACAACTTCTGGCAAGACCATTCAGCCACACTGCCATTTATGACCTGAATCAAAAGACTCAGTTCCTCAAAGTTCTTTGACTGGCTTCAAGCAGCCTCTGATCTTTCTGATTTTAAAGCGAGGGCTCTGCATCTTCAGTCCATGCAATTTTCCCACTGACATACCTTCCTGAAAAGGAGGTGCAAAAGACTATTAACTTCGGAAGGCACCAAGTGTTAAAGCCATGACATGGCATGGGCAGTGTAAAAGACAGACCCAGGGTAGGCTAAATACATCTAATACACGTGCTTTAATGACCACTATGTTTTCAAATTTTTGTTTTAGCTTTGTGGGAAGTGAGCCGGAAAATGACCTTCAAAAATAACCCATTTTTCCATTTATTAATTTTCTTGTCTGAAAAATATGTGAATTTCCATCTGAGACAACAGCTTTCTAAACGTGCCTGAGTAACAGGGATGAAACAAGACCATGAGAGAAGAATAATTCCAAGTCAAGGAGATTTGGATATACCAGACATTCCACTCCCCTGCAAAGTACAAGGCAACCATGCCCAGATGGCATCTTGCCTGCCTGCCCAAATGGCCCTCAATACAGGAATGCTAGAACTGGGAGCAGACAGTGGGCCAGCCTTGCAGACCTCTGCAGTTCTGGATGCCCTGGGTCCAGAAAGGGTGGAAACACTTGCTTTCATCCAATATACTTGTTCTTCAATCCCCCTTAGTCATCAGATCAAGCAGGAAAGGACCCGACAGTCAAAATCTTTAATGACCTGGATTCGGACTCTCAGGTAACCAGCCAGCTCTCCACCAGACGCCAGACAAAATTCAGCCATTTTTACCAAAAAATGCTGTCCACTGGAAAGCTTTCCACCTGTAGCACTAAAAGCCTGCATGTGAGGAAAAACTGAGACAGAGCAACAGAAAGAAGCACAGGGTATTTCATCACTGGGTGACAAAAGTTCATGACTGCCCCAGCCGCTTCTGGAAGCCCATGGAGACTGAAAGAAGCTGAGCACTGCACTGGCTTTTGATCTGGTTCTGACAAAAACTCTGGCCCTATGAGCTGAGTTTCTGTTGTCTTTAGAAGAATTGTATTTTACTGTTTTGAGTGACAGCAGAATTAAACCCACAAGGGTCAAGCCCACAAAATGCTACCAGGTGGTATGATGCAATAGAAAAGCTTCCAGGTCCCAGCAACCAGTAAAAGTCAGATTTGAAGAAAAAGTTAGATTTGGTTCTCGTTTATCCATTCTTCAAGGTGAATAACACTGCCAACCTCCTACCTTATAAAAACTCCTTTCAAAATCAAACTTTTGCACACTGATACGCTACTTACTTATTGCAAGGATCAGCTCTCGTCTCTGTGCAAACCCAATGAGTCTCTCTGAGTCCTTTGAAACCACCACTGGAAAGCCATTGTAATCAGTCTCCTTGATGAGAGTCTCAACATCCTCCACTGTCATGCTGTCCTGTGTCAGAACAGAGAGAGGAGCTTCGCCACGCCTGGGTCTCATCACGTCCGTCGCCAGGGTTCGGTGGGTGAACTCATCCTTCACATCCAGGAAGGGGTAGCCATTCAGATGAATGTGAGCTTCATAGATCCCTTCTTTTCCAAAGGCATCCGCCACCCACTTGCTTGTGACAGCTGCAGCCATAAGAGGTACAATGTACTCCAGGCCCCCAGTGAGCTCAAACATAATCACCACCAGAGAGACTGTCATTCGAGTAACACCACCTGCCAAAAGGGAAAAGACTCAAGTTTCTCTCAGTGCTGGTATACATACTAAGCAACTCATTTATATTTTTGAGCCTTACACTCAAAAAAGCATGTAATTATTACATTACATATACATTACATATTAACTTATGCTGAGTACTCTGCCCTTATACTTTTAGGCTTATTTCACAGAAGAAAGTTATTTTTCATCTACTGCAATTTTCTTCAAAAAGGTTGAGTGAACTTGCTCATGCCAAAGTTGCTAACATTGAAAAGCAAACAACGAATGCTAAAAGACAGAGCCTTAAAACCAGAAAGGATGCCAAAGAAAATCAGCTTTGATGGATACTTGAGAAACTAAAACTGAACCCTGCCATTAGCCCTCTAAAACGACTCCAAGAATCAGTTCAGCACCACGGCTGAGGCAGGTAGGAGTGTGGAGAGGTGGCCTTCACACCAGCCTATTTATTGCAGTCATACTGAAGAGAAGGCTGAGCATTACCTTTGGCACAACATGGTTACAAAATCCTACCTTAAAACAGCTTAGGGCCACTGCAAGAGCTATGTTATGGCTTAAACCCTTGCTTTTGATATCACTATACTAATACAGTTTGAACTGTGTACAACTTGGTTTGAGGCCATCCAGGCATGCAGCCATAGGCAGGGTTGTAGCTGTGTTTTTCAAACTAGTCTTTCCATATTAATTTCATAAGCAAGCTCCTTGTTCCTTCAGTTTACATTAAAGGATAAAAATAATCACATAACTGAGGACAAGTGAGTATGTATCTCTGAATTATTAGGTAACATTTCTTTGCCTCTGTTCAAAAGGTAAATATAATAAATCTGCTATTTTTAGGTCCCAAAATACAGCCCCATTTTAGATGAGAAAAAATCAGGAACAGGTCATTAAAATATGCTTTTTATCTAGCAGCATACAGAAATATTAGATTTCTGATTACATAACACTATGATCCAGATATTAATTTCATCTGAGGAATGCCTTAAACTTCTGACTGTGAAAAGCTGAGAGCAAATACCAGAGTAAGAATCATTAAATACTTACTCCATATCTCTTACTTTAGGCAAGACAGGTTTTAGTACAAAACAGCTTAAGTACAAGCTTTGACCATTCTACTGTATGTCTCACCATACTATTAAAAACCACTGCACCTTAATTTGGACCTTTTAAAAGAGGAAGAAATTGCAGCCTCACCCTGAGCCCTGTGTGCAGTTTTGGGCACCACAATATAAAAAAGACATTACTCTTCTAATAATAAACCATCCAAAGGAGGTTGGTGAAGGGTCCGAAGGGGAAGCCTTCTGAGGAGTGGCTGAGGTCACTTGTTCTGTTCAGCCTGGAGGGGGCTAAGGGGAGGCCTCACTGTGGTCTACAACATTCCCACAAGGGGAAGCAGAGGGGCAGGCACTGATCTCTTCCCTCTGGTGACCAGTGGGAATGGCCTGTAGCTGGGTCAGGGAGGTTTAGGTCAGATATCAGGAAAAGGTTCTTCACCCACAGGGTGGTTGGGCACTGGAACAGGCTCCCCAGGGAAGTGGTCACAGCACTAAGCTGACAGAGCTCAAGAGGCATTTGGACAATGTTCTCAGGCCCATGGTAGGATTTTTGGGGTGCCCTGTGCATGGACAGCATTTGGACTTCATGATCCTGATGGGTCCCTTCCAGCTCAGCATATTCAATGCTTCTGTGATTCTATGCTGACTAGCAGATCAACTGCAATATCAGAGCCAAATTTTTGTGTATTATTGCTTTTATGAACATTAGGATCATTTATCAAAAAGAGGAAGTGCTTTACTTGTTTGGACAGTAAGATTCACTCTAGCTTTTTTTTATGTGTCTACACTGCTGTGGGTGTTCACATCCAAAGGGATGATCCAGGTTGCCTTTATAATCTCTGGATAAAAACAAGCCCTTTTGAGGCTAAATTCATCTGTTCATTTACCTGGTTTCAGATGTGTATTGCCAGATAAGACTGATCTTTCCCATACCTCATTTTTCTGTTTTGACTGTGAGGGGTATCAAGCTCAGGTGTTGACATCTACATTACAGACATTAAATTTTCAAGCAAATCCCACCCTTCCTTCCTCAATATTGATCGCACAAATGATCCTGCTTTTCCAATATGAGCATCCAAATCTGAAACTTTTCCAGCTCTTCCTTGAGTACATCTTTCATTTCAAACCTACCCAATCACATTAATCGTGTTATGCCTCTCCACTATTTTTTTATCTGCTGCTGATGATATCAATAACAGCAACAAAAGGAAATAGAATATGCAAGTACACAAGGGGAAAGATATGATCAGGTAAAAACATGTTCAGATGGTATGCTTGTAACATTATTGTTGCATCTATAGCTAGAAACTTGATATGTGAGGTATTATTCAATGATCTCGCTTTAATAGTTAACAGATCATTGCTGTTATATCCAATAAATCCTATTGATTGAGTGTAATCCAATACTGGCCTATGATCAAAATGAAAACCAAAATACAGCTCAGTTGACCATAGCGTGACACAAAGCCAAAATAAGACCCAGAATTTTTACCTCTGTGTAGCTTAAAATTTTGCCAGAACTGGGATGTTTTTTCCCAGCACCGAGAGAGACCACAGTCTAAACAAGTCAGTAGCTTTAGTCCAGTTACAGTGAATTTCATTCCATCCAATGGAAAAAACATGAGCAAAAATACTCCTGCTTGGAAACCTGCAGCCTAACTTCAATTTTTTCTTTCATTTTCTGTGCTTTTTGGCAGATTACAAGGAGTAGGCATCGATGACTGCAAGCCTTTCTGTAGCTGACTACCTGGCAGACCACTGGAGCAACCAGTAAAAGAAGCTGCCCATTCTTTAGCCCATCACATCTCGATTCCAAACTCTGTTGCACCCAGAAATGCCAACACAGCAGCTGCCACAAACACAAGGCCCTCCTAGGCATGTCCCCAGACACCAGTGTTGGTCACACACAAACCAGTGACCAGCAGAGGCCGTACCCAAGCAAGCTGCTGCTCCCACCATAGCATAAAGCCCTGGTGTGACACAGTCTGCCCCAGGTCTGCACCAGTTCCTGAAGATGATCCAGTCGTGGTGGTGATATGCCAGCTGCTCCACTCCAATCCCAACCATCCTGCCAGCCATGGCTCCAACAGCCATGCTAGGAATAAAAAGGCCTGAAGGGATCTGGAATGAAATACAGACACATGAGCACCTTGACAAAAATGACCAGTATCAACCAATTTTTATTAACAGTAAGAGAACCAAGTTTCCAGAGCCTCATGGCAGCCTACTGTGCTGATCCCCATGGTCTGACACTGTTTTCTGCAGTGACTGAGTTTATCTGGCTACGTGTTTATTAATAGCTTTATAAAATGTTAGTGCATTTTTTAAAGAAGTTTTGAATCTCACCTGCTGCATCCCACTGAATTAGGGAGCTAAATGCTGTTTCTGAATAACAGTTTGCTTTTGAAGTCAAGATGTTCCTGGCTTTGCCTTTATTGCTTTCTCAGCAGGAAGTCAGGAGCTGCTGATGGTTCTGTCACAGGCTTGAGAACAAGCTTAACTAAAAATAACATCTTGATTTCACCCTCTATCAGATGGAGCACTTTATGGTTTTATTACTACTTTTTCAAGCTAAATCAGACCAGATTTTAAATTAAATATCAAATGAAGAATAAAAATTCAGAGAAAGGATGCTGACTGCTCAGAGGCAGCTAATTCTCCATCTTGGTTTACAATATATTTTCCAAGAAGCTCTACAAATCATTACTTTGATGTCTGCTATACAGACAAGTCACAAATCATTAAAAAACAGTATTGAAATGAGATGGGAGGGGAAAAAAGAGAATGAAAATTTACTTTTCTTTAGCTAAGTGCATTTCCTCTTAGATCTCAAGTGTACCAGCAAGTGGGAGATATATTCCTGCTGGAGAAGACAATTCAGATCTGTGACAAGGGCTTGCATGGAGCTTTTCTTGTTTTCAGAGAGGAAAGCCTACTACATCATTTTCAGTCTGAAAATGTAGCTTGAGCTTCCTACAGAACTTAACTAATCACCTCATCAGCATGGCCCAGAGGCACTAGGGCTGATAACAGCAGATGCTACAGCCCCCACCATATAGTGTTAAATTTGCTGATGCAGTTCAATTGAGTCTTCTAGATTTAGTGGGTAATGCTATTTTGTCTGTTCTTTATAGACTGGTTGAAACTATTAATTGCTCCTAACAGATTTTAAATATATAGGATAAATAAAGAATCACATTTCAAATAAAGAACCAAAGCTTTTAATGAACAAGCATAAGAATGGGCTGTCAGCCATAAATCAGTTTCTAGAGTGAAAGGATAAAAACGGATCGTCCTCAGTTCTAGTGTGGTGTTAAAGAGAAAGATGACATACTTTCATTTTGAGCATGGTATAAAATATAGTGTATAACTAAGAAAAACTTCTCATTGTCTGCAGCCATCAGATCCAGAAATAAATGCTCAGATAATGGGAGCTGTAGACAGACAGAACCTGTTTTTTATGTGCTCTATTAATCAGATATATAGAGCTCACCATAAACAGCTTGATATATATTGAAACCTTGGATAAATTGTTCTTGGACCTTTCATCACTCATTTATGGGGAGAAGGAGTTGTTGAAGGAAAAAGCTGCAAACCCAGAATATTCAAATGGCACATCAGTTAGTCTTCTCTTTCATTCCTCTTTTTTTCCCAAGCTACAGTGCTTAAAAAGATCCAAAAATAGACCTTTTCAGCCACTTCTATATTTTTGTGACGCTCTAAATGTGTAAAATCGTAAATTTAAAATTATTACTTCCTTGAGCATAGCTACCTTGAGGCACATTAAGACATTAATCCAACAAGACAAACAACAACGTAAATAGCCCATATCCATGAGAGAGCTAAAAAACAGCTGCAGTGGGAATCATCTTGAAATTGCTTATTGGCAAGAGCGGGTTTAAATTCCCACACAGATTTTGTTTTCACTTAAGAGAAGTGCAGATGACTCGAAGGTGGAAAAGCAGGGCTCATCCCTGTGCTGCCAGGCAGGTGAGCCCCTCAGTCACAGCGTCTCAGTGACAGTGGCTGGGGCAGTCAGAGGCAGGGCAGCCCTGCAGAGAGAGCAGCTGCCCGGGGCAACCCCTCAGTGCCCTGAGCTCAGGACAGCTCCTGCGCCCGCCCCCGAGGTACCTTCATGCCGAAAGTGAAGATGGTGATGACGATTTTGAACACCAGAGCCAGGGCGAGCTGCCACATGGCAGAGTAGACGCCGGGGCCGGCGGGTCTGTCGGGAATGTCATCCACCGGCCGGGTCATGTTCGGGTCGTTGATGTAGTCACAGAGCTGCGAGGACTCCAGGGCCCCGCAGTCGTTGAAGAGCTCGGAGATCAGCTCGCTGGTGCTCCTGCGGGTGTAGGGGTTGGGGTAGGCGACGATGGCGGTGATAGCTGTTATCACGATGACCTCCAGCACCGGGTACTTCCCAAGCCTGGTGGTTTTCCGCCTCCGGCACCAGGCGATGTTGCAGCGGATGAAGAGGGTCCCCCAGAGGCCCCCGAAGACGCCGAGCAGGATGAAGGGGAAGAGCTCGGCCATGTACCAGGGGGTGTGGTACTCCACGTAGAACAGGACCAGCCGGCTGTTGCCAAAAGGATTGATGGACCTCAGTGTGAAGGCAGCCACGAGAGCAGCAAAAAATGACCTCCAGAGGGTTTTCAGAGGAAAGTAGTAGCTGACCTAAAACCAAGCAAAGACCATAAACATTTCACTGAGCGTGACAGAGGGTGCTTCCTTTAGCTACCAATACCATCTGTTTCATTTGACTTTACTGCGAGCACTAGACTTTATCACAGCCAGAACATGTTCTCAAAGGTATCAGAAAAGGCATTTTCAGGTTTCAGAAAAGGAATACCAACTAGTTAAAAATTGATACATTTTAATCCAGCTTTGCTGTCTAGAGAGTACAAGAAACGCTTGACAGCTTTGTCCATGCATTAGCAAGCTGAAGGCTGGAGAAACCTCAGCACAGGGATATATTTCCATATTAATCATCTAATTCATTTCCAGAAAGCCAGTGCCCTTCTGCTACTCAGATTTTGCTAAAATATCTGGTTATTCCTTATTACTAGGAATCATAGATTATTTTTGTTTTAGAAGAAAAAATAAGTATATAAATATTTGAAAAATAATGAGTAAACTTGGAGAAAAGTATCAAATTAAAATATATTTATTGAAACAAGTGAACTGCCAGGTCTCACCTCTTCCAGACTAAAAAGCACACCTCCGATTGGAGCCCCAAAAGCAACAGAAACTCCTGCAGCAGCTGCAGCTGAAAGGACCTACAAAGCAAATGTTTACATACAAGGCATGAGTAGTTTGAAACCCCAAGTATCCAGACAGGGAAATTAGAAATTATGTGAGCCAACCTCACCTCTCTTCTCTTTCCTTCATTCTTGCTGTACTTTGAGAAAAGGCTGCTGAAGAAGTTTCCACAGCAACAGGCCACATGGACTAACGGGCCCTCTTTCCCAAGGCTGAGGCCTGAAGACACCACCAGAACCAAGGTGACTGTTTTGATTAAAAGTGTCCATTTTCCCAGGTAGCCCCTAATAATGAACCCACTCAAGATGGTTTTTATCTGGAAAGCAGGAAGAACATGTTGAAGAGATGAAGAAACCTTTTCTACTCTGAACTTTCAAATGGAGTTAAAACTCCAGCAGAGTTTAAAAAGTTGCAGACTGCTTGAAAAGAGACAGTGATGGAGAGAAAGAAACCGTAGGTAGGGCAGCTTTCCCACAGCAGTATCTGAGCAGGGGTTAAGCAGACCACACTTTTACTGCTGTTACGGGTGGTCCCCATAACAGGCAGTAAGGACTCTCACAGAGATCAATAGAAATATGAAACTCTTACATATCTCCTTGGCTTACAAGATCAGAGTTGAACTGGATTCGAGTTTACCAAAGCAAAAAAAAGCAAATAAACAACAACAGATTTTTTCCAGATAAAACACACAAAAAAAGTTCTAAATATTTGGAATCATTATGCCATAAAAGCATACACACATTATGAAATGAGAAAGTCCAAAAGATCATATTTCTACACATTTTGTCTTAATTTTGCTAGTGTGTGGCTAGGAAAGAGCACAATGCAAGTGCATGACACACAGGCTGCAGGGTGGGATTTGGGTTTGGACTCTAGGCCTGGAAATGGGCTGGAGCTGAGCATCACCTCACATGAGGGATTTACCACTTGGAAACTGGCTTTATAGTTAACGATGAAGACTTTTTACAACCACAAATACATCAAACACATAACAAAGACACACATGACTACTCTGAAACATGGAAATTATTCAAATATTTTAAATTATTTGTGGTGAGGTTTTTTGAAACATTTGGATGCTTCTCTTAGAGATCAAGAACAAAAGCATGCCAAGATTTCTAAGCTTTGGGCTGTTGATTCTGTCTGCCAGATTCCTAAATAATAATTTCAGCAGTTCCATAGCACTTTTAACAAAAGACTGCCCTGATTTCAAACACTTTTAATAATTCTGCTGGTTGAATTACAAGGTTCTTCATTTAAAAGCTTAAATATGGACTAAGGCTCAATATGCAAAATATTGAAAATCAAGTAAATATTTTGGCTGCTATAATGTTGTCATGCTGGCACAATGTACATTACACTGTCTTCAAGAACACAGTTAGCAAAAGATGTGCACCAGACAATTTTCAGACATCCCAAATGATGGGAATCTTCAGTAGCTTAGGAAACCTTAGCTTTGTAGCCCTCCCTCTTCTTTTTATTTTGCTTTTATTTAGAGTCTAGCCTAGAAAATAGCTGGTTTTGTAACTGGCCCAAGTAATTTCATCCTAGGAAAATTCTCTATAATTTTCTAGTGAGTATGTGTTTCTTGGAGATGTTGATTTTTAATTCACACTCTGGCAATGAGCAAGTATGTGCATTAACCTGTCAGAGTGACATATGAACCCTTTTTACTATGAAAAACTTAGATGATCACCATAAAAGCATAGACAAAGGAATGAAGATGGAAATGAGAAAGGAATGAAAAGGAATGAGATGGAAAGACAATTTTCCTGTTGCTATGCTATCTCACAGTACAGTTCTGGAATGGGAAAAGGCAGTAATTTTTTTTTTGGTTATTTGGTTTTTTTGGATATTCATGCAAAAGAGAAACTCACCTCTGGGATTCCAGAGCCACAGGCATAAGGAGCAAACACTCTGACCAGGGAGACTGCCAGGAAAGCAAAACATAGAGCCCACATAATGTACAGAAAATAGTTTAGAATGTAAGCACTTGCACCCTAGAAAAATAACAGTAACAAACATTGTTAGACAAATGCAGGCTGGCAAATATCACACTTCTACTAGGGATCATGATGGCATGGACCCTGATTTTTCATTTACATAGTAAGTGCTGCTTTTCCTCAGGAAGGACAAATAACTTATATACTCCAACTTATATACTCCAATTTTATTACTCCGGACCCCTAGCAGCATTCTTAATAAATATCTAACCTAGTCCCTACAGTCTCTTTGCAAAGGACCCAAATACCTTAAACTGAGCATCTAGCAAGCACTAAAAACTTTAACTAACCCACATAAAGTTCCAAAACATCAAACAAATACATCATAAGGGCAAAAGCAATTGGTAATGAAAAGGCACCTAATGAAGGAATCTGCTGTGTTCATCCCATGGTGGGGGACAAGGAATGAGGCCTTGATACATATTTTTCTGAGGGATGGTATTCAAAGGTCAGGTCTCCATGCAGATGCTGATCTTTTCAAACAACAACCCTGTGTATATCAGTGCGGACCCCTGGCTCCGATTTGGGGGTTCCCACAATCAGTAGCCAGTTCAGTTCACAAACAGGAAGGGTAAAACCTTAAATCAATCATTTCTTTCTTTATGGTGCTGTCCAGGATGGGGGTTGAACATAATTTTAAAACACCATAGCTTGGCAGAACCCACTCACACATCTCAGTCATTTTTTCCCTAGTATTTTTAAATCATTCCTGTCAGGAATAAGCCTATCTTCAAATGGAATAGCTTTACTTTTCTAACAGAATGGGAATGCTAATGATCATTATCAATGGTTGACTGTGCAGTGCTATAGTGAAAGCATGGTCAATAGTGACCTTCAACTTTCTACCTTTTTCCAATGGTCAAGTCAAAACTTTTGTTAAAATCTGCCTTGGAATACCTTTGCCTCTTCCCATGCATGTTTTTTTAAGATTGATTTCAAAAACCCACCAACATGGACAAAAGAGAGTCTACTCAGTGGCATCAATTTTATACAAGGAGCTTAAGCCTTCAAACAATATCCTGTAGCAACACGACACTACAGAATAAAAACCGAGATGAACCTCAGAGCAGGAATTGGTATGAATCCTTCACCTCTACGTGAACTCTTCCTACCGGATGCAATCCCAGCTGCTCCAGAACATCGGGGCCCCTGCCTCTGCTCGGCAGGACAGCAGCCTGGATATCAACGTTATGATAAATCAAGTAGGAAAACAGGCATTAATCAATTGTATCAGTTAACAGAGCTGGCCAAGCCCTGTTCCCAGTCATAAAAAACCTAGAGATGAGAAGCCTCCCTGTTTTCAAATCTGCAAGGAATCAACCTTTAACAGCATGGATGCTTGCTAGCTTCATTTTCCAGGTCTGTCCAAGGGAAAATGCAGTAAGGATACCACTAACCCTTATCCTCATGGATATATCTGGAAGAAGGGCAATTTGCTTGCTGAAGTTAGCAGCTGGCTTTGCTGATGATCGCAGAATGCTGAAGCAATACAGTGTTATCCCCAGTGCCCTGAGACTAAGCAGTCATGGATCCCACACTTGCAGTGATTGACATCCGGCTGTAGTAACCATGGATCTTTGTTGCTACAGCTGAAGACAGTCTCATGAATGTCTTCTCCTAGTGCTTTCAATTACAAACAGCTATGACAATATTTTCCCTTCCTCTAGAGAAAACTCTGGATATCTTGCCTCAGGGCAAAATCCTCCCATCAGTGTGAACCTGGAATACCTCCAAAGAAGGCCAACACCATTACAAAAATTTGGCCCTGCTAGGTTGAGCAAAAGCTGTAGTTTTGCTTCTAAATTCACTAGAGCAAAATTAACTTTGTTTCCTTTTACTTCTTCTTCTTTTGCATCTGAGAAGTCATAAGAAAACTCTGTCAGCTCGTTACTGCAGTCACACATACACCTACAGTGCTGTGGCAGGACCCCACAAGAGTCCGTATGGCCAGTTCAATCTTATCCCTTGGGACATCTTTCATTGTTACATTTTCCAGATATCTGGCATTCTGCAGGTTCAACTGCAGCAGTTTCTAATGATTAATAATATGAAAACCTTTGGGAAGTGAAGTAGCAGTAACTCAGTATAGCAAATGGTTCATTTCTCATCCATTACATGCCATTACTGAGGCTCTGAATCAGAGCAAGCCTTGAGCATGTACCCGGGAGTCAGAGACCGAAGCAGCTCACCAGCAGAGCTGATCCTGCTACGACCTTCCCCGTAGTAGCTCAAAAGACTCACCCTGGAAGCAACAGTAATGAAGCAAGTAGGGAAACTGAGCAAAATTTTGTATTTTAGTTTGCAAGACCAAGCGATATTTCAGATCTGGCGTCAGTCCAGTTTAGATACAAATGGAACACAATTGAAAACAACCCTCACACACTCAGAATACTGAAATAAACCACATCCCTCAGGATGCCCTCCAATGTATGGTTACTCCAGAGGCCCAGAGCTCTGCTCTGACTTGACAGGGATCTCACAGTTTGCAGACTCTCTCCTATGGATGTTACAGCAGTGGGTGTCCTCAAGACTGACAGATTCAAGGCTGCAAAACTGAGAAGTGGGTTCCACATTTAGAGGGGCTTCCTTGTCTTGCAGGTCTCAGCTTCATGTCAGGAGATCCAGAAGCCCTGGGATAGGAATCGAGTCATTGCTGGATCCATGGAAGACACGGGGTCCTTTCCTCTACCCTGGAGATGTGTAAGACATCAAAAATGGGATCCTCAGCCCCCTAGTGAAGCTGGGGTTGGGACCAAACCAGATCTGCAGAAGAGGGAAAGTCCAGACCACCAGTGACATCTGATGATCTTTTGACCTGCCAGTGAATTTGAGGTTTTGACAATTTCTCACACCAAAAAACCCTCTTCACCTCCTCTTTGGAAGTAGTTCAAGACCAGAAGGATGAAGGATATAATTGGCCTACAAAACAGTGATCAAGGAAGAAAACATAGCCTGGTAGGTGTCTAACGGGCTATTATGTTTTCCATAATAATTTATATCAAGCCTCTGCTTTGGGCTCGATTTATAGGAGCACTAGAATGGAAACATTTTTCAAGAGATGCCATAGGAAATGTCACAATTCTGCACAAAAACATATGTACAGGGTTTATCACAGCCATAAATTGGCAAAACCACAAGGAAGAACTGATCTAAATCTCAGTCCTCAAAATGTCAAATTTAGTTGGCTATGACAAGAAAGAATCACAGTCATGCATAAAAAAGGAAGACATGTCTGACCAGAGTACCTTTAGGGAAACTGTTCCAAATACTTTTTGTCTAAATTGTGCTCCAATGCATGCTGGATTTTTATAGGGCTTTTATAGGTAAATGTCAGGCACAAAGTGAAACATAGGAAAAAAACTCAGAAAAATTATTCTGAAACTCACTCAAGTTCAGTGTATTTTAATACCTACTAAAATCCTCTACCACTACAGGAACCACTACCACTACAGTGCAAAACTTGCCCCTATCATAAGCCTTTTGAACAAAACTGAATATTTGCTTTCCAAATCCACATTTTTATTGGGCTTTCCCTGGGATTTCAATGTAACAGTAACAGACAGATATATATATTATATTTACAGCCTCCATCAGGCCATCAGGAACCCACAGATCTTAGAGGCCCATTTGTTTCAGGAAAGAGACTAAAACTAAGCCAAAATCATCCTTTTATTTTTTGTCCTACTGTGACAGTACGCCAGGGGGTGAGAAGCCCAGTTTGAACACAAAGTGAGTGAAATTTCACAGCGCTCACCTGGCTGATACCTTTTCTAAAGGCCACAGCACACAACAGCCATGACTGCTGGTTTTGAGTAGCAGGAGAAAGCAATAAATTTTCTCAAGGATATGCATCATTTATATATTCCAGCCAAAGTAACAGTATGTCAAACACATGCACAGGATTTCCAAATCCCCTAATAATTTTAACAGTCTCCTCTTTTTTCCCTTCCCACGTTTTTGGTTTGGTGGTTTTTTTGGTTTGTTTTTTTTTGGTTTTTTTTTTGGTTTTTTTTTTTGTTCTCTTAAATTACAACATCACCCCCATCCTGCAGCTTTATATCAGGGTAACATTTCTTCACTGTCACAAAGACACAGCCACCCAAAACA
Source organism: Daphoenositta chrysoptera (assembly GCA_013397915.1). Lineage (NCBI taxonomy): Eukaryota > Metazoa > Chordata > Aves > Passeriformes > Daphoenositta > Daphoenositta chrysoptera. Next base: position 579,330 of record VZRO01002612.1, read on the forward strand.
TCTGTTGATGAAGACCAGGGTGAACCTTGCAAAACTCTGGCACAGGGGAGCTTGGCACTGTGACTGGAAACCATGTCAAGAGATTTTTGCCTCTGATTATATGGTGGGAATATTCAGGGACAGTGAGCACCCCACCACTTCCACTATGGTTCATTAGAACTACAGAAAATTGAGCTATACTTATGCACAGGCACTCTCACCTAGTACTTCTTGTACTCTAAACCTGAAGCAGCACTGAAGGGAACATGAATGACACACCTGCCTGGCAATGAAGGTGTCCTGAAACACTCTCTGCAGCACCAGACAACCTCCACACTGGGGGGAGATCTGAGACAACCTCTCCAAATCGCCCACCCACACTTCAATTCAGTTTTTGTCAAATTCAAGTCAGAAATAAGGAGGAAGGGAGATTTAAGACAATAATTCTGCCAAAGATTTGAGTTGTGAGGGGATCAATATTACTCAATACATTGAATAACTTAGGTTGAAAATAAAATGTGCTTTTTTTGTATTTCTTTCAAAAAGAATTATCTGCTAAATGGTATACAGAAAGGCTTCTTTTAATTTTTTTTCAAAATGAAACTTTCACCTGCTTTGGTTTGAAACAGCATTCTTTGAATTTAAAATTACTGCAGTTATGAAAAAAAAAGTGTAAGGGAAAAAAATCTTAAAATATAAGTTTCATGTCAGTCCAAATCAGCTTTTTCCCTTTCTGTCCAACACCCCTGCAAACCCTTCACTCTGGCCAACCCACAGGGAGCCCATTCCTTCCCCAGTTTTAGGTGCTAAGTATCTTGATGTCTGACAGAGAAACCGATTACAAGGGAAAAACAAGCAATTCTTATGCAGCTCCCTGTATCAGAATACATAAAACCCCATCTGCAATCCCAAAACCACCCTCATACATGTATTTGTCAGTGCTCATCGTCTTTTTTTGTCCCATAAAATTATGTTTAAAAGGAAAAAAAGAAAATGCTGCTGAGGTCCCCTGGTGATTATTCTATGCATGTTATGAAACACTTTTAGTTTAATACTGATAAAAATACAGTGCAATCTCAGAGTTTTCCAGTTCCCATCACACTGAAACCACAGGACCTCCTTCAAGTTAATCAGATATTGCTTGTGGAAATGTCTTTTTTTTCTGCAGTGTGTTCAGTTCATTACTTTCTCTTTCAGAGAAACTCTCTGGAGGGAGCATCAGCAAGTATGAAAAAAGGGCATTGCCTGGCCTGCTGCAACCCCAAGCTAATCAGGCCTCCCATACCTCAGACTGGCTTACAAGAAGTTCAGACCATTTCTGCCACTGGGGACATTTGTCCCTGTCATCGAATGTCGTTTCATTGGACGTCCAGCAGCACTGCTCGTGGCTGTACCAGAAGGCAGACAGGCAGACACCCTCCTTCAGGTCTGTCATCCAGTCCACAGCTAAATCTATCACCCCAGCCAATGTACCTGGGAAAAGAAATGCAGAAAAAGAAACGCTGGCATTAAAAATAATCAAGCTGCAAGGATAATATATCTAATTTTTATAACAGAATAAAACCCCAGTTTTTCAGTGATTTGGATAAGCAAGTGCAACGTAAGTGTTCTCAGCCTGGAGAAGAGAAGGTTCCACAGAGACCTCATAGCAGCCTCCCAGTACCTGCAGGTAGAAAGATGGGGACAGACTTTCTCTCAGAGCCTGCTGCAGTAGGGCAAGGGGTAACAGTTTTAACTGAGGGTTGATTTAGACTAGGTATAAGGAATAAGGTTTTTACAACGAGGGTGGTGAAACACTGGCGCAGGTTGCCCACAGAGGTGGATGTCCCACCCCTGGAAACATTCAAGGTCAGGTTGGACAGGGCTCTGAGCAACCTGATCCAGTTGAAGATGACCATGCTCATGGCAGGGTTGTTGGACAGGATGACCTTTAAAGTCCCCTTCCAAGCCAAACTATTCTCTGCATCAATAAATACAAATATATCAAAGAACTGAGGGCAATAACAAGTTTTTCTGACCTTCAATGCTCTCTCCTAAGCTTTTATTTTAAACATTATCATTCTCATACTGACTGATGGCCAAACAGGGGAGATATAACCAATGTCAGGCCTGCAGACTGTCCCAGGCAGGTGCCCCATTTGGCTGAGATGGGGAGGACGTCGTGCAGGATCCCTATACACTGGGCCACAGGTCTCAAACCACACTGTGTATGTCAGGGGTAATGGAGGAGAAGGATATGTATGTTTTCCTACTGCTTTACTGGTCCCAACACAGCAACCTTAGAAGGATGATTTCATTACAAAGACAACATGGATGCCCAATTCTGATTTATGAACTTAACAGAATGGGGCTTTTGATATGTGTGTACATTGACTGGCAATCTGGACGAGCAGAATAAAATTATCTTTCAAATCCGCCCTGCAGCACAAGGCCCGTTTCAGTTTCTCCCCGGTAATTACACAGAGCTACAGTGACACCCGGTGGCCACCAGACACAGACACAGGTACACTTGCTGTGGCCAGACACAAAAAAAGAAAAATTCTGCTTCTCTAGGTCCTTTGCTCATCAGCAACAGCAACCTGCCTCAGCAGCAGCACCCTCAGCGCAGGTGGGGGCCCAGGAATGCAGGAGCAGCAGGAACGGGAGGCTGGGAGCAGCCAGAACATGGAGAGGCAGACCTGTCCCTGTGTCCACACTTTCTGGAAAGAAACCACCAGCTGACAGAAGAGTCATTTAGTGTTTTCCAGATCCCTCTCATATATAATGGAAAGCAGAAGTCATCATTACTTTTACAAATAATCATTAATAAAATTTCAGGAAACTGCTAATGGATTTGAACACAATTTATCGATGCACATCAATGTACCAGGGAAAAAATACTAGGGAAAAAATACTTTGTAGAATGCAAACTGGTTTGGTTTTATGTTTTCAAAACTTACAGATTTGTAGATTCCTGCTTAGATTCCTGCTAAGAATATAATTACATGAAGCAGGGGTGGGGGCTGCTCCCCTTTCCCCCAGCAGCTGGGGCACACAAGTGAGTCCAAGAGATGGTTTATCTGAAATTAAGTTTTCTGATATTCATTTCTCTAAAAGAGAAAGGGGGAAAAACACATTTCAAATAATTCAAGCATGTGGAACCTTTTTTTTTAATCCAAAGGCCAGAAAAAACCCACAGGTTCTTCTCCGACCCTTAAGAAGGATACTTGACCCCACACTGACAAGCAGTGGTGACCAGGGTAGGAGAGAAGAATTTCTGTTGTATAAAAATAATCTGAAGAACTGTACAGATACACTAGACAGGATGACATACAAAAAAAATTTTAAAAGGCCACAGAGGGGAGTGATGATGTCTGTAGCGATTATTTTCTTTCATGAAGATCTTGCCTTAATCTTGGTTACTCTTTTCCATTTTTCCCAAGTTTCTATGGAAACAATGAACCATATTGCTAGATGATGATGAATCATTGCATTGCTGGCAACATCAGCATGCACAGCTTCCTGTTTTGCAGTGAGCTCTAAATTCTCCTCCAATTTTCTGAAAGTTTCAGAAACAAGGAATTTTCATCTCTTGGACACGAGCACCAAATGCTGTGTCTGCTGCACCTCTTGATGGATCTTTAACATTCTCTAATCTTCAAAGTTTACACCACACTTAACCAGGCAGCTGCACATTAATGCTACCTAGCCAAAGGTGCAAAGGAAGACAGAATTTTGAATGTTTTTCCTCAATAAAGTTAATAACTATACTGAAGAACAAACATTCAGTTCTCTAATATAACAAGCTCAAAGGCACCCCAGCACCACTAAGTCAATGTGCTTAATTATGCAACTGATCTAATCCCTTTTGCCAAATTCTTGGGGAGCCACATAAGGAGGAAAATGTTACATGCAATTTACTACACATGCCTTCAAGAGAAGAAAACCACAAGGAGGGCCAGGATAATGATGCAATAGTAAAAGCTTCACCACCTATGTGACCAGAGCTAGAAGTTTTCCAAGTTCTGAATTTTTGCAGCTTTAAGTGAAATTAATGCAAGTGCTAGACAGTTCAGCATCTCAAAGTCAAACTATTGACTTCTTGTGCTTATTTTGGCTGTCAAGACTTTAATAGCGCATAGGTTTATCTCCCTGCTTCTCCCATCAAAGGAGCTGAGTTTGTTCCCCCTTCTATGTAACCTCCTGCCTGGAAGGAAAAGTAATGAAGTACTCCAAGGGCAGACAATGCTGAACTTCATTTTGGGTATTAGCCTTTTACCTCTCTCCTTTTCCTTTTGTTGATGATGGCCAATTTCTTCCTTTACAGTGCCCTAATGAGAATGCTAAAAATTTGCTTTGAAAAGATAGTTTTCCTCATGCCCCTGTGTCAGAAAACAGCATCACCCAAGCAGTGCAGCACAGAATTACACAGGGAATTCTTGCACATCCAGCCTCAGCATCAGAGCATTTCAGCATTACTATGATGGCACTTTTTCTTACATAGCTTTAAAAAACACAGACACTTGCTGATCTATAAACATATATATAGAACATATGTCTTCAGTTGGCCAGTAATATATCTTAGGCTGAAGAACATCCACTGGTCAGCAGGCAGGGTGGGCCCAGCAAAAATTCAGAGTTCCTTAAAAATAAAATGCCTAAAAAATTTGGTATCCATACATAAATGTTTAGGCTCACTCCCCATACATTGCTTCATATGAGGAAGGCGTGGAAACTCTGACTGAGACAGGCCCAGGTAGTGCTCAGTATCTTTTTCCAGATCATTGTGTGAACAGTTGATCTCCACACCAAACAAAATTTGTGGGTTTTACTGTTCCTTCCTTTTTCTCTGCAATTAGCAGGCTTGGGCTCCCAAAGCCTCATTTCCAGGAGCTCCTCAGTGCCCTTCCAGCCATCTGACAGTGTCATACACCATCATCTCCCTCCAGCCTGATGTTCAATATCCTGTGGGCACTTGTCACAGACTGCAGGCAGTGAGGGGCTCTGCTCAGGCTAATTTGTGTGTGCACCCTCACACAGGAAATTATGATCTGATCCCAGTGGCTGCTGTTACATTCTCAATATACATTGGTGTTGCCTGTAACCCTGAGGCTGGCTCTGCTGTGAGCAGGAAGCCAGAGCAGAACCCCCTCCAGACATCCCTTTCCCACCTACAATTTTCTGGGACTAAAAAAGGATGCAGGCTCTATGACATTCTAAACATGACAAGATATATATATATATATGTATATATATCGTACTGCTAAACGGGCTCATACTCTCCTTCCTTCCTCCAACAGCTCCTTCCCATCAGCTATATTTTGTTTGTTTGTGGCTCTGTGGTGGCCAATGCTGCTGAGACCACAAATCAACTGAAAACTAATCTGGCCAAAATCCATTTTTTCTAGCAAGTCAGAACTTGCCCAGTGCAGCTACACATGCACAGAGCAAGAGGGCCCAGTGGCAGAAGCACTGGAGAACAAGGACTGCCCCTTTCAGCCTCATTTGCTCATGTTGGTAGTAGAGGTGCAACCTTTGAGGTATTGCAAAATCTGAAAGATAAAGTTTACCAAATTGATGGCATTTAGGCTTCTAGATCAGTTAAGTTCACTTTAAACTCCTGGGCCTGGGTAAAAGACCCAAGTGCTTTTGGAAACTTGTGGTAGCCCCTGCCAGCACAGGGACAGCAGGGGAAGGATGCTCCATGGGACCCTTATGTGCTGGGTACTGCTGCTGCCACTTTGCCCTTTCTCTCCCACACCTTGCCATACTTCCTGCTTGCCTCTGGTAATGCCTGGACCCAGCTGCTCAAGGGCTCACCCAGTGTCCATCCATAAGCCAGGCTACTCCCCTTGGAGCAGCAGTAGCTTCTGCCTGTTCAGCAGAGGAGGGACCGTGGAGGAGCCCGGCTGGTCCACGCAACCCCATCTGATCATAGAGATGCCTTTGTGGCAGGCTCACTTCTCTGAGCAGGCAATATTTTATGGAAGAGAGGAAAACAACACGAAGTGCCTCTTGACTGCACCACCACCTCCTCCCTCCCCAAAGCTGGTTAAGATACCTGACTAATTTGGTTTAATTCTTTGAGGTAAAACGGTTGCTCTGCACCCTCGTCATTGAAAGGGGTGGTCTGAGTTGTAGCTTACCCTCAAACCCTGTTCCCAAGCTGGACATATCAATGTTAGGGCTTATCAGAGGACAGTGACTCTGGCTTTGGACAACCTTGAGGATTTCAGCCTGAGGTTTCATTGCAAAGTAGAACTGAATAAAACTAGAACTAGTACTGGAACTTCTGGGCTGTTTTTACTAAAACGGGAATTTGCGCATGTATACTGCATATTTGTATCAGGAGAGGATTACTGAGGTCACTAGAGCCCTCAAGGGTTGCTCTAACTTTATTTGCAGGCAGAATTCTCCATCCGAGATGAGACCAACCCTGGCCTTCAGGCAAGACTCAGCAGCCCTGGTAGTACACAGTCTATCAGACTCTCTTCCCATCTCACCCTCCCAACAAAGTTTTTGTGGAAACAATTACATGTCTATGAAATTACATAATTTGCCAAATATGTTACTTCAGAAATGTTTTCTCAAGAACTTCACCAGTACTTCTGAGGCTCCTAACAACTGTAATAAACATATTAACTTGACAGATGCTGAGCAGGAAATTCCCATCACCCCTTGGAAAGTGGGAAACTTCACATGGTGCTTTTACCAAGCAGCATGACACAAGAGCACCCTGACATCACTGAAAAAGCATAAAAAATGGCAGCTGTCTCAGCTGGATGAGAGAAGTGCAGCTTTCCAAGCAGGAAGATGTGCTAAACTGAGGAGAAGACAGGAGAAATTGAGGAAATTAATGAATTTGCCATGTGAGTTTGAGCAGGCTGTTAAATATGTAATGTCTGTCTGGCTTGGAAGCAGATCTGAAAGCAAGTCTGAAACTGTATTTTGCCTTCATGCATACATAAAGAAGATAACCCAGTGGAAATAGCAGTTTATAAAGCTCCCCTTTGAGTGTCCACAACCAATTTTCCCCACATCATATTTTCTACTTGCAGAATTAAAGTGATGACAAGAAAAAAAAGCCTACAAATAAAATTGACTTCTGCAGAGCAAAGATTCAGAAAGTCAAAGTAGTCCATCGAGTATGAAGCACTAAAATGCAGATTTCCCAAAGCAATAGAAAAATCCCTCTACTGGTGAAAACACTTTTTTCTAGGTCAGCACTCGAAAGGAGACTTTGCAAGTGGGTATTTTTATTTAGGATCATAACTGCATGAATGCAAAGTTGTCTTTTTATCTTAAAAACAAAAGACATCACTGGAGAGACAATGAAGTACAGAGAGAAGCAGAAGGTACTGCAGCAGCTTGGGTGAGATGCTTCAGGCATAGCTGTAGCACTAACACATACATACCTGCCAGTAGTCCTATGAGAAGCATTACAACCCATCCTGACCAGGCATCCAGCAAACTCTTGATGAACTCCCATATGGATTCTTTACTTTTGCTTGTAATCTGAAATTAAACACACATATAGATGTGTTGCTGATTCGGGTTGACAGTTTTGGAGTACAATGTTTAAAATAATGAAACTCCAGGATGGTGCATACAATTTCTCTACTCTCTACTTCCTGCAGTCCCAATAAATTATTCAGAGATGCTCATCCAATTAAGCTGCAGCAGCCCTTTCATATTTACAAACTTGGGACATCCCACGTCCATATATTTAAAAGTTCTCCTCAAGTCATGCAACAAGGTAGGAAGCAGTAACTTTGGGAAAAGGCTTGTTTGTGAGGCTGCCAGGATGGCTGTAAGCCAGGGACGGGATGCACCACGGCTGCCACCGCTACCTTGCGATGGCGGTCGGTGTCGCGCGACTTCTCCCGCAGCCAGTCGATGGTGTGGAAATCCTCGTACGTTCCGACATCGGGGAAAGGCTCATCCAGAAAATCCATCAGGTTGCCCGAACCATTCATGTCTCCTGCATTGACCATATTAGGATCTGTATGCAGAAGAAAAGGAAATTTGTCAATTAATTCATGCAGCTTTGTCAGGCATTTCAGAACCAAGTTCTCTGAAAGACCTCCACAAGCCTGGAAGTCGAGACAGCATGAACAGTAGTCCTGGGGGGCACACACAAACTCTTCATATTTGCTTTAAGAAAGCAGGGGGAGAAATATCCACCACATATCCTACTAAAGCACAAGAGGAAATAAAAGACACCTGTCCCCAAACCACAACAAACAGTTACCAGGAACATTTGATGGGAATTTGGATGAGGGCATGTAGGAGTATGAGAATGTCTGTTCCAGCAAGGTGGTCTGATCAGGGACATTGGAACAAGATGGGCAACAGAGAAACCAGAATCAAAATATACAAGAGACACAAACCTGACAGAGCGAACATGAAGACCACGAGCAGAAACAAACCTCACCACTCACACTAATTGAAGAGCTATTGTGTGTGTGCCTCTGGGATACAGGCTCAGCTGCTGGCTGAATCTGCACATGAGAAAGGGGCAGCTGGGTCCTGGGCTGGAACTGGAGGAGGCAGCTATGCACTTCTACATCACTTAACAAAGTGTTGCTCTAAATATGGTTAATCCCATCCATCCTAAAAGAGGTGCCTGGGAAATGGGGTCTTCCAGAGAATACCTAGGGTTTGTAATCTGAAATGACATGTCTGAAAAAAAAATCTGTTATCATGGAGTTACAAGGAAAAAAGCCATGAAAACACGTAAGAAGAAAGGGGACATATACAGACCCTAGGGGTTGTATAGAACAGATCCTGCAGAGCCTGTAGCTCCTTGACTGACACAAGGTAACTTTTGCTGGTCACTGATGAAGCCAGCCTGGCACCAATGACTGCCACCCACTTAGTTCCACCAGGTATAAAAATGGGAATTTCACAAGAATTTAGGTCTTTGAAACTGTGAGGAAATTTCCCAGCTCTGTAATCGGAACAGGCAAAAATGTAGCAGATAAGCTTTTAGTGGACTGTCCATAAACCCTGATACTCTGCTCAGCGCTCTTTATTTAGTGTCCTTTTTCTTCCCCTCTTCCCATTTTCAACTGTTTTATTTGAAACCTCACCATGTAGTTTTTTGCCTTCGTGGTGACTTTAGCAGTGTAATAAGTATGAGTACTCAGCTTTGTCAGTCTCTGCTCTCCGTGAGAGGGAAGGGTTTTTGGATGACACAGAAATGTGCTGAGCACAAGCAGCTGAGAAAAGCATTCTCTTACAGGCAACCAGCAGATCACCATTACACCATTAATAGAAACCTTTTTAAATGCGGAAATCAAGTGATCTCCTAGCACCGTGGCATTCTGAAAGAGAACCAAGAAAGTGAATCACAGCCTGGGGAAGGAAACTCAATGCAGAGCAGGTGGGTGTCCTATGCAGCTCTGCTCTGCACGAATAAGCTGCCACAAGATGGGTGTGATTTAAAAAGCAGAAGTTAGGAGGAGCGACAATTGAGAAGAGCCATACTTCACCAGGCAGGTGAGAGCACGCTCCCACAGTTGCTAAGAGAAATGAAAATCTGAAGGTGGGATGACGTGGCTGACAACAGGAGCTGAAGTTGCAAGGGGACCTTGAGCTCAGCGTCTTGTAAGAGGACTGGGAAAGGAAGCTGAAATGAGGTGAAAGGATTAGACAATGCTATTACTTTGTAACACTGTGATATTTTGCAGATCATTTACTTCACCTTATTTTTCCCATACAGCAAAGAAAGACCTATAAAGAACATGCAGCTCAGACTGTCTGCCGGCACAAGGCAGCACCCTCTGCTAAATAAACAAACTTCTGGAAACTCTTGCACTAAAAGCATTGGCAAGTTTTCTGTCATACCACAAGAAAATCACCCGACATGCTAGTTATATCACGTAAAAAATAGCTTTTTAAGTATGTTGTCAATGCCCAGCACATGACAGTATTGTGATGGATAATACCAGACCAGACCACAAGTATGTAGGATAATTACAATCTCAGTCTGAATCTACCCCAAAAATACGTGCTACACAACATGTCCAAGGAGAGAAAAAATGTGCTAGAGACCACAGGGCCAAGAAAACAAACAAACTTTGAACTCAAGGTAGCGTACCAGTACCTGGAAATTGCACTGAACTGGATTATTGCCAGCCTTAAAGTTCACTTCAGGTACTATGCTTTTGAAAGCAGAGATGTGATATCAGATTATGCAAAACACAATTTTAGTAAAGAAAACCTAGCTACAGCACTTTTGAACTGAGGACTACAGAGCTTCCATCTTATATCCGATCACCAAGTACCATAAGTATCCCTTTCTTTCTCTTTATTTTGCATTTATTGCTCTCGCTTTACTTTGGCATCTGCAATAATTTACAAGCTTTATTTCAGGATGAGCTAACTTGCCCTCCTACTGAAGCTTGCAGAGATGCTTTCAGTTCTGCCAGCAGAACTGGAGCCTAACACCAATCAGTCAGTTACAGGTATTTTAATTCACATAAATTAAGGGCAAATTAACCTCATCCAAACATGAATTGTAGCCAGCTGTACTGCAGCAATACACTCCGATGATGGCAAAAGCATGAACAGCCATGGTGCTGGTTGTCTCATCTAGCATGAGGAATCTGCACTATACTCTGGACACTAAAAACTACCCTCCTTTCACAGCTGATGACAGGAAATGAACTATTTATGTTAGAATTACAGTGATTACTTCCCAGAAGTGATAATTTCTGTTTATTGATCACAAAGAGATGTCAGAGGTAGACATCTTCATCTGATCTAATGAGTGCGACACTACCAGTTCAAAAGAAAACATTGCAATACCAGGACATGCAGAATTACAAATGCAGCTCCTCAGACCTGAGCATCTAAGAGATTTGGATGCTCTGACAGAGCTTATTGTATACACTGAAAGGTGTTGAGTCTTGCTGAGGAATTCTCTAACATATGTATTTTGTCCCTGCGTTGTTCCATGCCTTAGATGTCCTTGCTGTCCTTTCCACTACTTTTGCAGATGCTGATGCAACATAATTTTTGCAAAGGCTGTTTCCTGCTTAGTCCCCTAATAATAAGTCCTGCTTAGTTCCTAATAATTTCTGGCACTCCATCAGCTTTTCCTAGGGCAGACATCCAACACTGAGCAGTCTGCTGTGAGTCCCTGAGAGACAGTGGCCAGTTTGGAGCCCATCATTCTGTAATCTCTTAGGGTCATTTTCCCCTTTGATTTGCCTTTCTCCACTTTGAATTCCATCAGCCATTTTATTCCCTACAATACAGCAGAGAGCCTTAACAGCGAGCACTCATTTTTACTAACTAGCTTACTGTATCTACAACTGAAGGTTTGTGTCAATACTCTGCTTTAATAATTGCAAACAGGTTCTTTCTAGAAACTGAACTAGAAAACAAAGAAACCTGACTGAACCACATATCTCTGGAACTCACAGGGGTCTGGTTAGCAGACTTCCCTGGATTTAGACCCATGCCAGACTACTGTGATCCTGCAGATGTAGCGAAGTCCTGGCAGAGACTGAGTCACTAATCAAGAGAGGTCACAGTGCTAGACTGACGATTGTGCCTCCTGATAGAGGCTCTCCTGGCTGCCACATAACCCTAGACATCTTCCAGAAATCTTGAGCCAGATCAATCCGGTGGTCAGTTCCTGACCTCCTGAGCCATGCTTGGTGCACAGTATTCTGAAGCCAGAAAGAGTTGGTTACCCTACAAATGTCAGAGGAGCTGCATGAGAGCAAGCTGGAAGTAAGGGTCCAAATATTAGCCTGTGAAGCTTTATGGCTGCAGGAAACCAGATAATTTTTAAGCAAGTAAAGAAAGCAAAGAAGAGATTCATGCAAACAAACTACAGAAGCCAGGGTGCAAACACAGGGAGCTGCTGATGGACCAGGAGACACCAACAAGCTCAGTCGGTACTACAGAGACACAAGATCTCATTACATTTACTCGCTTTTTATTATTTTCTAAAGAACCAAAAGGTGGTAGTATTACTGTATTTAGGGTCACATTTTTTCTGCAAGTCTCACAGTGAGTAAACTCATCACGTGACTTTGATCAGCTTGGAGCTAAGTTTTATAGAAGAGCAATAAATCACATTTACTGTGAAAATGCTGACAAACTCTCAGCTTTAGAGCACTGTTACAGCACGTGCATATGTAAAAGCCAGTTCACAGCTAGAAGAGCTCTATCAGTGAACTGACATTCTAGGTAGTATGCTGACTGACTGATCAGATATGAAATGTATTTGACATGGCAAGCACAGACCAAAACATCCCATGGTTCAAAGAGGCTGAAAAGTACACTGATGGAAAACAACTAGCTGAACAGTCATCAAAGGAAAAGTCTTGGCCCTGGCCTATTGCTTCTAGACATGCTAGTTCCATGCTATGTTCTCCTCATCCTGTTTTCTGTTTTAATTGGATACACTGCACTGAGGCAGGCAGTATGATTTTTAATGCAATTCCAACAAGTTTCAAGTTACTTTCAACACATCACAGTTACTGAATTACTTCAACACTTCAAATGTTTCTAGCAGACAAACGTTCACCTACACACTTTGCTGTTTCCCTTGAAGTGGGGAGTTGCTATGTGAAACATGACAGGATGCAGGCAGCAAATACCTCTCTTCTGCTGTGGCATAAGGAATAAGAGGACCTGGCAAGAGGCTGGGAGAAGAAAGCAGAAGCATAAATGCCAGTTGCAAGTTTCTCAATTCACATTTGGAGTGCCTTCTTCAGGGTGTCCAAAGCATGCCCTGTTCCGTATCTTACAAATGTGTCATGCGTTAGCCAACACACCAAAGGAGAACACGGTGTGCCTCAGGGCTTTTCTGTGCTCTAGTACCAGCACACTTACAGTGATTAAACAGAGGAGATCCTACTCCAGACACAAAGCTTTTGAATCATGACTCCATCAGAGCTGAGCCCACCACTGCCCTGAATGGTTGCCCAGATGAGCTGTGCTCATGTGGCGTGACATGACAGCACTTACTGCAAAAATGAAGGAGCATGGGGGCTGTGAAAACCCCAGGGACTTATTTTCTATAGTAGTATAGTAGTAATCTAAACACAGATTTATTTTCTATAGTAGTAGCATTGGCCATCATCACCAGACCCTTTTGCAAGGGCAGATGGTTTGCCCCTAACACTCGCATTGACTGTTGCAAGGACCAAGCACAGTGCCCCAGCCTCACGGCCCTCACCTGCTCAAGGTGATCTGTCAAGCAAAGGCACCTCCTCCCGAGAGCTGCGTGCTCTGCCAGCATCCATCCATCCCCACTCCCAAGGAATTTAGACCCAGTCACAGAGATGGACGCAGAGCACCCTCCTCACGGGGCCTGAATCCAGGCAAACAGGTCAGTGCTGCCAGCAGAGTGAGCTGAATCACAGAATCATGGAACAGTTCGAGCTGGAAGAGTCAGGATTCAGAAACAGACCAAGGAGGATAAGGCTGAGGGAGAAAGCTCCTAGAGCCGAGCATGGTTACACCACAGGTCTTCAGCACCACCTGGCCAGATAAAATGGGCCTGACAGCTGAGGAGGAAGCGAGCAAGATTATTAACAGGGTCACCATGAAAGACACGAATGAAAAGTACAGGGAGATGATTAGGGGTGTATATCTTTTGGGGAGGGGTCAGAGACTGAGGTCTGCTTAGCCTAGAGCCAGGAAGGCCAAGGTGGTGTGGATGGAATTCCCCTTCCACCACCTGCCACGTAGAAGATGGTTTAGAAATGGCAATGTGATATCACACAGGATACAGGAGACAGGTAAACAGTTATTAAACATCCTTCTCAACTAGAAGTAAGATGCTGTTGTTTGGTGATTTTGCAAGGAAGAAGTGCTCAGTAAAAGCAAGTAGGCTGAATCCGCAGCAAGATAAATGGGTGATTTTCTATAGGTTGAAAAATATCCACATTCAATTTAAGATTATTCAACTTAGAAGCTTCAGACTGAAGAAGTCAAACAAGTTATTGACCTTCTGTCTTAATGATGAAGTTTATAAAAAGGTGTTAAAATGGCCTTGAATCAGAGCAATCAAGTTCAGACTCCTGGAAAAAGCTGCAAATGCTGAACCCACTTACAGACCTTTTTTGGAAACACTATGGGAAAAAATTTTCCCTATAAATTGAGAAAATACAGAGGAAAGACAAGACATTAAAATTGGCAAATGCCTTTCCTACAATTCAAGGACTAATTGCACAGCCTCCAGATACAAGTAAATAACCCTGCAAACCCTCAGTCTCGCAGCACACTAGCACAGGCAGGCTGCAGTATCAGAAACAGTACTGTAAAATATTGTAGCCTTTTATTGTATGGCCCCACCACCACATATTATGGAGTTTCCAGCTATGATAATGTGGTCAAGTTAAATACAGTCCCATCTTTGATGTGCAGCTTTACCCTGAATAACCTCTATGGAAAAAATTATGAAGCCACAGCAGAGCTCAAAAAACACAGGGCACCAGATCACAGGGGAGAGGGCCTGGGAGAGAAGGGAAAGGCAGGGGGGAATATTTGGGATGAATGGCAGAAAACTGAGGCACTGCTCTAACTAAACCATGGCCTTGAGCTGCCCCTCCTGAGGCAGGACACACGCCCATGGGGTGAGCACAGAGAACAGTGCTGGCCAGGGGCACAGGCAAAGGGAGGCACGGGGTGACACAGGGCACACCAGTGCACCCGGGAGCTGACACCCAACCAACAGGGCTTCCTACCCTTCCATCACTGACCACCTTCTTCCTTCCCTCTCCTTTTCTCCTCCTGAGAGGCATTCTCTTATTCTGAGGGGTTAAACACACCCCAGCATCCTGCTCCTTGCTCCTTCCCACGATGACTCTCCCTTCAGAAACCAACTTCTTTTGGTATGAAATATCATGTGCCCGCTCCCCCTTCAAATTTGCTTGGAAAGTCTGAGCAAAATTAGTTCAGCTGCTGAGTTATGTCAGAAAGGCAAGGGGAAATTAAAATCCCAGCTCTGTTCCTGCAAGCTCCAAATGGAATTTTTGCCAGTATTGTCTCTGTATAAAAAAAATGTTAAACTCACATCTCTGTTTCCAGTGAGTCTTAAAGGTCCCTCCAATAAATGTACTTGTTAGTGCAAATGTTGAGGCTGTGGAAGAAGCAGGAGGGAAGCATCACTGCCTCTGGGACATCCATCTGCAGTTTTGAAACTGAGCTGAAACATCTCTGTTAAAGGATGCTCCTCTGCTAACAGCCCAGAAGTTTGGGCAGATGAGCCCCATGGACTGTATCAACACCACACCCCGTTATTTCTTGAAGGATACAAGATTTGATTAGGTAAAACTCTGGAAGCCTTCAACCTCTGGGTAAGAAACTACATTTCAGGAGACAGGACATCCTGGAAACCAGTCCTAACAGTGTAGGAGCATTTATGGTTAGTTTCTATTCTTGGTTTCCCTCAAGTCCTCTTCCTCACAAAAGAAGAGGGGGAATTTCCCTTCTGAACCCATGGTTTTTACTGCCAAGAAGCTCTAAGCCACATCTGAAGAGTCAGGGGTGCTACAGAGTTTTCCTCCTCATGCCTCACACAGCTGAGCAGATTTGGGGTTCCAGTGCTGCTCTTTGCCTCTTCATTCAGAAAATTTTAAGATTAGGGCAGAAAAACAGGTTTGGAACTGAAAAAAAAAAAAAGCAAATGAATTCAGAGAGAGCAGAGCTGCGCTGTCAGAAGGGAAGTGTCCTGGTATAGAGTTATTCCTAAACAGCTCTCTCCTGAAATGGGATGTTCAATGGCACTCAATGTACCTCTCGCTGAAAACCTTTTTAAGCCTTCAGCTTGAAATAAAGCTGATAAACCCGCCCTGGAAAAGCCATTAATCTGTTCTACCATGTCACTTCTCATGATCTGAGGATCAGAGGAGGTTGTGAGTCATTTTCACACAGGAGGGTAATGTTTTGCTGTTCACAGGGCACTGGTTTTCACTGCTGCATTTGATGCCGATGGGCTGCACAGCTACAGAGAAGTTACTTCATCCCGCTGAGGGGAACTTCCTGCTTCTGCAAGATGGGGAAACCCTTCCCTTGGGGGGATGCTTCAGAGTAAAATGTTAAAAGTGCTTTAGGAATAGCAGCCTAGTGTAACCTTGCCAGAATCTCTTTTGACATTAATGATCGTGTGTGATTTTTTTGGTTCTGCTGGGCTAGAGATGAAGAAAGCTGAAAAAACCCAACACCTGGTGTGTATGTACACACACGCAAAAAATGAATTAAGACTCCTTCTCTACAACCTGATCCCATTTCAATAAGAGGAAAAATTAACACACACACACACCCCTGTTGGGTACCCTGCAAGCTGCAGTGTGATGGCAAAAGCAACCCAGAAAAGGACTGCTACCTCCAGGCATCACACCGCTTTTGAGGGTTGAGCACCATGCTGAGCCAGGAGCTGTTCCGGCCTGGAGAGGCTCCCACCACGCACAACAAACCTCCAACACGAGCAAGATGGCTCTGGACTGTGGAGGAGACAGGGTGTTGGGAGCATCTCCCTTCCCCCTGCTGTAGCACCTGGCCACAGTCACAACGCTGCTCACTTTGCCCTCCCGGTCAGCAAACAACTTCACATCGAAGCAGTTCCCAGCCCCACGAGGTCACAGCACTCCGGAGGAGCCTGTTAGGTTCAGGCAAAGAGGAGTTTCTCTAACCCAGGGTCAACACTCCCCATCTCCTTCTCTGGTCCCTGTTTAAAAGCTGCCAGCCACTACCTTTGCAAAGGTACAACCTTTGTAAGAGAGGCTCTGATGTGCACAGGGGCTGAGCACTCTTGCAACCATGTCTGGGAATCCTTGCATGGCATCCCAGGGAAACTGCCAGGGAGAGCACCTTCCAGCTGGGGATGTCCCCAGAGTCCCCCTTTTATACTAACTCTTAGAGCACTTAAATCCCTAATTTCCAAGGGCCCCCAGTATACATATAAGGCTGGTGCCTTGTCTTCTTGCACAGAAGATGTCTGACTCAAACGGAGAGAGCAGAACCATTGCCCGGCACGAATTTCCACAGGGCACTTCCATAGGCTTGGGAGAACGGGGAAGCCCATCACACGTGTAGAACACAAGCGTGGCAGCCCTGCTGTGCTCCCTGCACGGGCAAAGAGCCAAGGCTCGGTGTGCCCGCTGAGAAGAGCACAGCTCGGCTCACAGCCAGTGCTGGAGAGAACCGAGCCAGCCTTGACTCCAGCGGAAATCAAGGAGAAACCCAGCACTGGCACCAACAGGATGCAATCTCCTCCCCCCATCACCTCATGCAGCAACAGGTCTGTATTTCTATCACTTTAGAGGCTCGGTCTTGAAAAAACAGGAGAGGTTCTGCTGGAGAAAAATAAAATTGAAATTTATTTTTCTTTCCAGTTTGGACCAACCATCATGTTTTTGTACTTCAGTAATTCATTATCTACTTTCCCCTCCCACACACCTTATTTTCTGATCCTAACACAACCTGATCACTGGAAACCAGAATTCACCCTTCACTAAAGATGTACAATCTACTTCAGTACGGGAGATCCAAAATACCCCCCCTTAAGGTATGGGTGAGCACACAGAGATTCTAGGCCTGCCAAATTTTCAGATTTTTCCAATAGTGAGAAAAAATTATTTGAACAAAGAACAGGATTTGGAAGAATAAAAAAAAACTTCCTGCAGGCCAGGAGTAAAAAGTCACCTGACTCTCTGCCTGATGAAACTGCAGCTGAGTCATCCTCTGTTCTCTGGCAAAGGCACAGAATTATTTATCACAATTGTTAAAAAAATATATCTAATTTTGTTTTCTGACTAGTATAAGCTCAAAAATTAATTTTGTTTCTCACATTGTGACATCTGCGTTAGAATAAAGTAAAAAAAAATAATAATTTAAAACCCTAAAATATATTTGAAAAACTACACAGAAAAAAAGCCCCACAGGAGAGTCACCATTTTTTCCTTTACAAATATATATTCATGTATTTGTACAGAGCATCTAATTAAACATCCACACCAGGAAAACATACTCTGGACTTTGCTTCCATAAATATCAAGTCCAAAAGCACAGTTTACCGGGGATTTTTCAGCCTTTTGGCGATCAGCATTTTACAAGAAGGCAAAAATACGCTTTTCGTCTCCTATGTTCCTTCTGGAAAATGATTTTTCACGTTTATATAGGACAAGGAAAAACCGACCTTTTACGACAGGAAATTATGCAGGAAACCTGTCGGACTAGTTGCTTTAAAACCTCATCAGCAAAAATTAACAATAAAGAAAAAACCTCTTTCCCCAAATACAGGTCTTAACCCCTCGAGCAAGTTAATCCTCATTCCTTTATAAGCTTAGACACAACAGCAACTTCCTTTAAGCACCCAGGGAAAGAAAAGGCAGGGGATGCAAGAAAAACACTATTGCTGCTCTCTTTGCACGACTGAATGATGATGGCTGCTCACGTAAATCCAGAATTCCGCAGACACCCGAAGGAGCCATCGGAAAATACAGGGAACAAAGGGCCTTCTTTAGCTACAAAGCTCCATCTGGCAGCATTTCTACGGGAGATGTCAGCCGGGAGATCAGCACAGAGCCAGCAGGCAGCCTCTGCACCTGCAAACCCTCTGCTTGCAGAGAAAATGTGCCGCTCTATTTGCCAGCAGAAATTCTGCCCGACGCAGCCGGAGCTCTAGGACTGCAGCACAAGAGCAACCGGCAAATGATTTTTTTTTTCCGAAGAATTATGTTGCTTACCTGCAATGCAACATCATTTAGCCCAATCCCAAAGACTTTAATAGCATCCTTCCTGGGGCGGTGTGGCTGCAGCAGCAGTGATGTCAGGGGCAGGAAGCGGTAACAATCATGTGACTGCATCCTCCGTCTATAGCCCAGCGGGCGGGAGCCGCGCCAGCCGCGCTCCTGCGGGATCAGCCCGCGCTCCTGCGGGATCAGCCCGCAAGCCTCTCGCCCTCCCGGCCCACTCCGTCACCTCTGCCACACCTGCTGCTTTCTCCCCACCTAACCTCAGCTGAGCGTTACGTGCATTTCTTTGCGACAGCAACAACCTACACATTTTTCACGAGGTAAAAGCATAGGGGTTATGCTGTGTGCAAGCCAGCAAATATTCCTGGTGACTCTGCAGCCCAGGTTGCTGCTCTGTGAAATATGTAATCACAGCAGCTTGGAAATGAGACAAACTGCAATTTCGCCATCCCTTGCATTTTTCCTTTCCTGGCACTGCATTTCAAGATTACCCAGACTGATTTCCCTCCATCTTCTGTGTCACACTCATGCTCTACAAACCTCCCTCAAAGATTTCATCCTTGTTACCTTCACTTCTTAATTCTCCCTGCCATCCATCCATCCATCCACTTGCAGCCCTTCTGCCTTTTCTTCAATGCAAGTGTCTCTGCTTGAAACATCCTCTCCTCTATGCAAGCCTGTTTCGTTTTCAAAACATCTGCTTAAGCTTTCCCAATTATTGAAAATCTAGAACTTCCTAAAATATTTTTTGAAAAGGCAATTAGCCTGACATTCACTTTTTGGTTAACTGCGTATAGCATCTCAACCGTAATCTTGGGCTTTTTTGTTGTTGTTTTTTGTGTGTGGTTTTGTTTTTTTGTTTTTTGGTTTGTTTTTTTTTTTGAAGGGCAAGGGGAATGTTTAAGAATTTTATCATACTCAGCAATGTATTTGATTTCTACAAGAAGGTAAGAATTTCCAGAGTTCTGATTGCACAGATTTTGTACAAGCCACGAGGGCTGTATTCTGCAAGGCAGAGCCCATAACTGTTCTTTCTGAAGGCCCTGCACGTTTGTGTATGTGCAGTGTGTTGTACTTCAGGGCATTCACCTCACTGCTCACCTTCCTGTATTTGGATATTGTGCAGACTGGTTTTACCCCTACGGGTAACCAGGCAGAAGCTTTATATTTCCCAGCAGATGCAACAGCTGGGTAGAGGGGAGGTCTTGCACAAGCACCCATGAAAATACCCACAGGCGACCAAATGCACGTGAGTGACTCCCATTCACTTCAAAGTCAAAGGAATGCAGTTCTGAAAGTCCTTTTTGTCCCTTTTTGAGCAGTAATTTATGGATGTGCCATGTATTTCTGATAGGAACTCCCTGTGCAGAAGCCACACACATTGGACTTCATTGTGAAATTTGAACACTTAACTTGCTTCACCTGAGGTTTACTCCCCTTTCTGGAGCAAGAAGGAAGCCTTTAGAGAAGAGGTTTGATTATGTCCTTCACACACAGCACAGCTGATCATAATCTTTTACCACTCATAGATCAGTAACAGCCCCAGGCCTTCATAACCATGTCAGTGAAACGTGGAAAACTGATACAAGTCCCAGCTTCCTGCCAGCATCTGTTCTTTGTGCCCATTAAAATCAGTATTAATAGGTCAATTGAATTTGTGAAGGAAGTTAAACACTGAGCACTTGATTTATTTTCTTGGTAATACAACTGCAATTTCCTTCAATCAGTTTATGAGAGGAAAATATGGAAAACAGGAAGTAGCATTTACTTGGTGAAACATCTACACCTGGGAACTTCTATGCCAGACACACACTTCAACACAAACACTGTGCTGTAGACACAGAATAGTAATTTTGTGCACTTAACAAATGAGTGTAAGGGTCTCAGTCCCACATTTTTTTCCTGAACAGACTTTCCTATCTTAATTTCCTGTTTTTATCTTGTCTATTACCAGCTGATCTCATTAAATCTCCTACTGAAAGTACATTTTTAGTTGGATGGTCAAACTGCAGACAAATTAAAGGGACAAAATACCTGATTCTCTATTGAAAATACAATAGATATATATGCTCAAATGTAAGAGATTTTCAAAATTTGTAAGAAACCAGAACCAGCTCCTAAGAAGCTTTTAAATCCAAGAATATGGAGATTTTCCAAGTGCAAGCAAATGATTTAACTGATTTAATGATTAATCAAATAAACTTTACTCCTTGGTATTTTCTTCCAGTGATACTCAGTCATTTGCGTGATCTCAGGAAAAAAAATATATTCTTCACATGGTGTTTTAGAAAAGGCTGCTCTTGCTTTTGTTAGCCTACAGTTTGTCAAGTCTCTCTTTAAATGCTTCTTCCTCTCAAAGATGTACAACACTATAGTTATAAAGGAGGCTGGGGTCAAAACAAGTTGTGATGGGCCCTCTTCCCTAAAAACTCAAACTTCAGTTTTATATCCACTGAAAACAAAATACATAGTTCATCTAACTCATTAAAAAAAAAAATACTCTTCTTCTACTGCACTTACCTTTAAGTCCTGCAAAGTGCTTGAAAGGACTGCAGCAAGAAATACAAATAAGGCTTCATTCTTACAAGAGAAAACCCAACCCGACCTACCCATGACAGCTCCTGTTGTTGTTCCTGATGGCAGCAAGACAGGGACGGTTGCTGTTCCAAATGCCTATTTCTAGCAGACCGTTTAAAAATAACCTAAACTCTGTCATACAGATGCCTTGCAAATACTGGAGAGACAGGAGTCACATGTCCTTGCTATGATTTTGCCTGTGCTCCTGCAGCTTAGGGTTGCAGAGGGAAACTGGGAAATGGCCTTTCTGTAATTATGCAGATTTAATGTTTCCTTTGTGAAAGCAGCAGTAAACTCCAGCCTAAAAAAGTCAACCAGTATTCTGAGTGGTTTCCACCGTGGAGTTAGTCATAAGCAAGATATTACAAAACTAATAATGTCACCTTGCTTTCAATACCAATTTAGAAAGTGCAAATGTTTGTTATGAAAAAAAGGCAGTTCAACGTGTAGTAAGTGGAGCTACCCAAGAATTCTAAGAATATTCAACTACAAGCTTCTGATACAGCTGTCAACTCATCATGAGTGATAAGCACTAAGAACATACCTGCCATTCCTTACACTCTGCATCTCTTTCAGCTCTTCAGTATAACCCCTCTAGGTCTTCAGTTTGTCAGATTTCCTCTCTTACCTTTATTTCAAAATTCATTCCATTAACCTCAATGACAGTGTTATTCAAAATATGATCTTTATCATGAAAGCATCAGGAATGCAGCAAATATGAAAGATTCAAAAAACGTCTTTGACATACAAGAAAACCCTTTTTCTGTTTATGGCAAATTATTTTATTTTATAGAAGAAATACTTTCAAATAATACAAAAATGACACAATCATACAGAACTGTGACAAAAACAAGAGAGATGAATACTGAATATGATAACTCATTACCACATCAAGACAGAACTCATTACAGCAGTCAGAATCACAGACCCACAAGACACACCGACAACATCTCACAGCGGTCACAATTTAAAAACCCCCTGACAGAGAGACCACTGGACATTGCTCCTTGGTTACAGTCACAGAACCATTTAGGGTGGAAAAAAGGTCCTTACCCCAAGGCCTGCTCAAAGCAGGCCTAATGTGACTGGGATGCTCTGGGCTGTATCCAGTTAAGTCCTCATCTGCTCCATGGACAGAGTGCTCCACCTCTCTGGGCAACCCCTTCCAGTACCTGACCAGCCTCACAGGAACATGGTGGTGTCTGTTCTTACTGCACAGCAAGCACTCCTGGTGTCACTGCATGGCAACTTTGGACAAACACTACTGTGTGACAACCTCCCCTGGAAATGAGAAGCGAAATTCTGACTAAATGGTCTTTTAAAGTAATGAGCACTGAAAAGCTTGCTGGCCCTAGACTTTTACCCAAACACTACAAATTTCTCACAGAATTTGGTTTTTATCTGCATAGTTTCTGAGTTCGTCTAGTTGTGCCCAGGGAACCCAATATACACCCACTAAAACTTACTGGCAAAACAGGCTTCAGGATGAATAGCATGATAAATGCTAAATATACTTCAATTTCACATAAATTGCTATATGATTGCAACACTTGATGCCTGTAATGACTATCGGCCATATTAGAAAACAGGAAATACTACCTTAAATGTCTGTGTTAATTAACATTTATGCTTATAATCTTTTTTCCCCGTTACTTTTTGCCTCAGCATGGATAAGTAAAAGTAATTCAATTTCTCTTCCAGGTTTTCCTAACCTTTGACAAGGTAACAGAGTCTAAGTTCTTGAAACTCACAAAGAAAACTTACTTACAAAGTATTTGAAAATATTCTGATAGGTCTGTTTAGTTTTTGGCCTTTGTTGTTTTGATTTCCTGACATATAAAAATCTGACACCAATTTGATCTTTAATTAAGAGACAACATGATCTTCCTTCGGGGAGATTCTAGTAATTTGCAAAGTCAGTCTTGTGTTGGGCACCTCTCTTTGTAGGTAATGTATAATTAGAAAAATATGAGAAACTCTATTATAGTAGCTTAGTAAGGAAGTATTTTTACATACTTGCAGGATGCAAGGACACAAAACTGGCATTCTCGGGAATTTAGGGTGACAGTCTTTCATTAAAATGGATGGTTACAAATAAAATTGTTTCTTACCAGATTTTAGCTGGTCCAACTAGCAATCAAGTGAGCTGTACCTTCCAGAATTACACACCTTCCCCTGGAAAGTGTCACTGTTCAACAGACCTTGCTTGCAGTAATCGCAAAGCACATCCTTTAGGATGAACATGTGTTTAAGCACCCTTACTTAAAGCAGCTGCTTTCTGAAATCAGAACACATGTGCTTTCCTGAATCAGATGAGAATCTGTAGAACTGTAGATGTTACTGTAGTAGTCCATTAGCAGGCTTTCCACACGGCTAGCTCACACTGCTGCTTTAATTCCCTTTTCATTAAACAGCAAAACAAAGACCTGTCACCCTTTTCCTTCCCCCGTTTAAACTGAGGATCTAGTTAAGAATATAAAGATACTTTAGACACAACGGAAATGAAAACAATCTATTAGTGCACAGTAAGAACATGCAAATGAATTCTGCAATGTTTAACTTCACTTCTAATTAGTGTTAAACACATTGCAGGTGATAATATTTTGCTATAACACAGACAGTGCTAAAGAATACAATGTACATAATAAGCTACAGATAATAAAGCTGAAAAAGTGACAATTTTAGAACATAGTATTTTCATTTCAGGTATCAGAAACAAAACCAGCTCAATGGTTCCATTCTACTGTATGACAAATACTGAGGAACAAAATTTCAGTCTTAAAATACATCTTAAAGTAGGTATTTTCCTTCAAGGAAAAAAGGCACTATAAATAAATTACACTACAGTGAATTTGCCTGAACTCACTTTGTTTCTGTCTTCCAGCCTTTAAGTCAAATAAAACAGCATAAAAACTGTACACGCTCTTAACAGGATAGTCGATCTTTTATAAAATAAGTTGTCTTCAGAGATGTCAGTTTCACAACAAGGAAAAACCAAGCCTTGTTGCAGTCGCTATTATAAAATATATATATGTATATATATTTATATATATGTTTTTGTTTACGTTTACTTTTTTTTACTTTTTTTATTTTTTACAAAATGTGTATATTAGCTTTTGCACAATTTTTTTTTAAAGAAACTTGTCTAATCTAAGAACTTCATTAAAATAAAAGCGATAAATACTTCATGTTTACAATGCAACATGTCATACATCATCAGCTGGCAGAGGAGGTATGTTAATCCTTGGTCTTGTAAAAAAAGCTATCTTCTCTCTGTGATCAAAACAAGAGAAAAAGGAAGTAAATACAATTATGCCTAAGTTCCCCCTCCTCCCCACAAGAACATGGTTTCTTTACTCTGGTTAATGGCTAGTATTTGTTACTTATGTACTGAACTGGCCTTTTATTTGGGTACAACAAACTTCCAAAAACTACTAAGCCTCACTATATACTTCTGGCAACATTCCATTGAACACAATTACTATTTTTGAAAACCTAGGTGGAAGCTTTATAGATCTCACTGAACTTCAGTCATAGTTAATCATAAAAAGGCTTCACAGGACAAGTTCTGCAATGCAAAGTTCACCCTTGTACATTTTGCAAATAATGTCTAGAAAAAAGAAGGGGAAAAACAGATGGCAACTCTGGAAACAGAGTCCAAAGAAAAGGCTTCTTGAAAGAAAGTTCCAATATTACTGAGTAATTTTTAGGGAGAGTGTGTTACTCATAATTTATATATATTACATTAAACAGACTATTTATGCCCACAGGCTTGTATTGAAGAACTGACACATCATTTGGACTTCATAGCAACTAGGCTAAGTTGGAAGAATCACCTAAGCTGTGTTTGCATTTGAAGCTTTTTTTTTTTAGTTTCATGTATACTAGAATCACAACACTGCAATTTTACCTTAGCTTTGGCTCTTTGCAGAACAAGGGAACTCATGTCCAAATCCAGATACAGTTTAAAATTACTAGTTAAATTACATGGTTAATTACTTCTGATTAAAATCAAAAGACACACAAAATTTAAGCTACATGTTCAGAAAGCTTTAACCTCTCTAATGAATTGTTGCTGTGCTATTTCAGTTCACATTACCACTTACCTAAAAGTCTGCACCTGAATAGGTTCTTTCTGATTTTGCCCCCGCAACTGGTATATTTCTTTTGATGCTTTCTTTAGCATCTTTTCAGCTGCTTGCTCTTGGTGATGTTCAAATTTGGTCTGTCTGGTCTGAAAACAAGAACATAATGCTTAAAATGGGCATGTGAATAAATAAAACACAAGAATATTCACACTAAAACAATGGGTTTTTTTACCCCACTCACCACAGTGAAACCACATAACTACATTGTCTGAATTAGCTGATCGTCTAAGAACTATAAATGCAAAAGACTAAGTTGTTTTATTTATTAATGCTCTTCAGAAAGACATGTAATAAATTAACAAAATCTGCTGCGCAAAGATCCGTGAAACAAGATCTTACTATAAATTTAGGCTCAGTTTTTGTCTCTGATAACCTAATGACAATTTAATCTCTTGTGCAGTTTTGCCACCTTTGTCTACAACTTTTTTCTCCAGGAACAGGGAAAAAAATTTACATACTTAGAGAACATTCCAAATACGTGTAAAAGAATAAATATCAAATCAGCAAAATTTCTTTCAAATACCAGAAGAAAAAAAATTATTAAAGTCCCAGTAACAAATACCTAAACAAAAACAAATGAACAACAAATAAACAAAAATCCAAAACAAAAAAAAAGTGCCACTGGCAAATAGTGCCATTCTCTAAAAATTGTCCTCAAGTATATACACAGTTGGGTAATAATCAATGTAATAATTTTTATTGTGCTAACTTCAAGAATATAAAAAAAACATTCACTGTCTGAGATTCTGTACAAACAGCTCTTCAGACATCTTATCAAAATGAAGACATTTTGAAACCAGAAGTTTCTGAGCACACTGAGTGCTTATATCATATTACCATACCTGCCTTTCTGCTTCCTTCAACAAGTTTCGGAATCTCTCATCCCGAAGGACCCAGTGGGGTAAATCTGTCTGCCCTCTGTGCTGGGCATCTTCCAGACGCTGTCTCAACTCTCTTAGAACACATATCTCCTCATTCAGCTGTCTCTGTCGAGTTCTGGATGCCTGGAGATCCAGCTCCAGGTCTAAGGACGTCCTTGCCATAAGTTCAGCCAAAGATGATCTGCAGGACTGTTATTAGGATTCAAACAAAATGCACAATATATTACACTCAACATAGTTTACTGGTCTGTCTTTAGCTCTATAGACCATATATTTTCTGCACTTACTTCACACACAAAGTCTTTTCCACATGAAGTTTTGGAGATTATTTACATCCCCCAGAAGAGGCTAGATAGCTGTAGGGCTTTTCTGTATCATGCATTAAGTTTTTCAATTAATACTTTCTTCTACTTCCTTTTACAGTTTCCTTTCGACTTATAAATATTTACCTAATGAAGTTTATCGACTAAGATTCCATGTTATGATGATAATGAAAGGGATGCAATAAAAAAAACCTCAATGACATCATGACATCAGAAAAATACTGTACTGAGCAAGACTCCTCTTAAAGGGCTTCATTCAATATTGGTTTTAAGATACATTCTGGATCAAAATGGGAGGCGTGGCTGTCTGCCTACCTACACCAACAAGGCATTAACTTCACCTGACCAGACTACATTTTATGTCATTTATATACACAGCATTAATGCCTTATGTGCCCTTCTCTGCCCACTTGTTTGACAGCATGAGGAATGGCATGGGGGCAAAAGGAGAGCTTAACCTATTCTTTCCTGATACTTGAGTCTCAAATACTATTATTTGTTAGGCTGCATGGGAGGGGAGATGAATGTCTTATTGTCACATTCACACACACGTCTCTGAACTTGAACCCTGCATCATTTACTAGATTTGAAAGATTTATCAAACTTTACATCTAAATCAATATAAACTCAGTCCCCATTAAACTAATTTTTGTCTGCCGCACTTTTGTCCCTCCTTTAGAATTGTTCACAACTTTATTTAACTTCTTTATGTCTACCTTTGAGCTTAGAAAGCCCGTAACACACCCAAAACATGCACCCCTCCCCCAGTTATATTGCAGAAGTTTTGTACATTTCCTAAAAGGATCGGAATGTACCTGTAGACTTCTAAAGCTTAAGTATAAAAGTACCAGTGCTCTAGCAACTTAATGACAGCTAAAGATCATTTTCCTGGGCATACCTGCTTATACCGCAGAGTCCGCCTCTCCAAGGTATTCCGGACAAAAGGGGACTTCCTCGGCAGGGTTGAACTGTCACTGTCACTGCGATACAGCTGGTTAGAAAAGACATTGAAAATAAAGGGTGCTTGCAAGATCATCTTCATTAAGAAATTTGGTGGGTTTTCTTTTGCATTTGAGATTTATTTTTTAAAATACACTGAAACTATCTTGTTTTAAGCAACCGATTTTTTCAGCTTTAGTTATTTATAAACATTTATACATAATAGTGCTCATATGGTAGTTACAATAATTTAAGAAAACTTAAAAACCATCAATGTTTTACAGATAAGTTTCACCAAACACTGTACTAAATATCCAAGACAATGTAACCTAAAAAGATGGGGAGGGAGGACCTAAAAGCAATAATATTTCATCCTAAAGCATTCACTGTCGTGGGTACAAACAATACAGTCTCCCACTTTTTCCCAGCATCTGATTTTAAGTAAGTGCAGATTAAGTGAAAGTGCTTAATAACCTCTTCCTTTTGGTGCTACCCTTGGTGTGTGAGGATCTTTTACTCACATTCTGCATTTATAAACAGATACATAATCCAGAAATCAAACTGAAGAATTTGAAGGGGTCCATAGATGAACTGCACGCAATGTAAATAAGAGAGCAAAAACCAGAGGATCCTTGTTTGAAGCATAGAATTTTAAAATCATTCCTGAATTTTCAAATTCAGGCTCTCAGAAGTTTATGAAAGGGTATGACCAAAGCTACGTGCATTTCACCAATACTGCAAAACCAATACCCATGTATCGATCTGCAATACCATGAGTCAACTGCTTGTAAGTCTTTTGCCACTGAATGCAGCAAACAATAAATGTGAGCCTGAAAACTGCTGTGCTGATGCTCAATTACTTGCACCAGTGCACCCAGGAATCCTGGAATAACTGATATTCATTACAGCAATCAGAGTTGTATGAGTANGTTACTTGCACCAGTGCACCCAAGAATCCTACATCCCACTGTAATAGGCACTTTATGACTGATATTCATGACAGCAATCAGAGTTGTATGAGTATTTATGCAATAACACTAAGATTAAGCATTCAGTCCCCTTTTTCAAACTCATACGTATGTGAAAATGAAACACGGCGTCTCAGCTAACTGCTTATACACCTCATTAGATAGAACTGAACCCCTGTAAAATCGACCACCCTCACCTAACACCTAAGCTTGCCAGGGAAAAGAGCTTAATATCTAATTTACCATAGATTATTAAATTTCAAATTAAATCCATCCAGGTATAAACTCTTCAAAAGAGTCAGGGAAGCTCTTCCCCACTGTTTAAATTCAATTAAAGATTATTCATTAGTATTAAAAAGTAATGCATGTTTCTTATAAATGCAACGAAGTCTTACAGAGATTTATCAAAAATGTTTAATGTACTTGTGTGTGGAGACCCCTTCCCCCCGCTCCTTTTCAAGCTTTACTCACTCTGCAAACATATTGACTTCGTGCTCCAGGCGAAAAGGTCTGGGAACGAACAATTGTGCTGCTACGAACAAAAGCAGAACCCCGTGGCCTGCGGCTGGTTCTCTCTTTTGGAAGAATAGCAACTTCTTCAGGAAACAGATCCTCAGTGTTAGTTTCCTTATCCACCTAAAATTGCAACAAAGGAAATTTTTTTATTTCTTCCTTATTTTCTCTCTCCTAGCAAAGACAATCAGACATTTCAACAATATTAAAAGTAAACAACTTGCCCTACTAGCTAGATTCAAATTTTAATGAGCACTGAGAGGATCAATCACCTCACTTTTTTAAGTTTTAAAATAGGTCATTCAAAATTATAAATTTACCTTTCAGAAGCCTTTGCTGGAGCAGTAACAATTATGAGATGCAGCTGTATCACAGCTGCAGAGCACAAGGACTGCATTCAGGATTGGCAGTTGGGCATTAACCAAACTACCACCTGATCTCCAGCCTCAACAGAAGAAAACCCAGTCAGCTTTCAGTAAGCACAGTGACTCTGAAGCAAGTAACCACCTTAAAACTAGAGGAAGTTAACTGAAGAGAAGAAAGAAAAAAGAACTAAAAGACTGTTCATACAATTACACAAGAACACTAAAATAAAAAGAACACTAACTAGAAAGACAGGAAACATAGGCTACTCCAGCAAAGCTTCCAAACTTTTAGAAAACTCACTCCTCAAAAAGAGGTGTGATCTTCCCTAAAGGCAACACAAACAGCTCATGTTCCTCTTCTTCAATGGAAGTCTGCTGATTTCAGCTTGTGAAGGATTATTTTCAGTGTCTCACATCTTGACTACAGAAGATTTTAAATACATCAGTTTCAGTACAATTATTCCATGTTATTGTAACACTGAAATAGTAATGCAAGTCCTAACATTTCTGTCTTCACAATTCCTTTCAAAATTCATACAGAAAGAAGAGCACTGGAATTTGATAATGATCTTTTGTTACAATTTCACATAAATGCAGAAATTTATACAAGTGCATATTTATAGATTAGATAAAGGCCACAGTAAAAATAGTTTGTCTTTTGATATAAGAACCAAATTCTGTTCAGAAGTAAGTAGTAAGAAAAGAAAAAAACCCCAGCCCTAAAGAGTGAACTTCTACCAACTCAACAGCCATACAGCTGTCACAAAGGCAGTGCTCATACAGGGTTGTCAATGTCATTGCTGATTCTCTTCTCTCCTGGCCAGTTCAGACTCAAACTCCAGGCACAGCAGTAGCTCGCTGTGCCAGGCAGGGTGGCACTTTCCGTGCTGCAGTGTCTTCTCTTATTACCTTTAGTGGTGGAGGCTGCATTTTTCCAGAACCGTACTGGCCTGCTTGAGCTGCAAACACGTGTCCAGCTAAGGGATCCCCGCAAAATGGCTCTGGATAAGGAGGACTAGTCTGGGTGCAATTACTGCATCCACTGTCAACAGATTCTGCTTGCCAGCTCCTAAAGTCAGAACATCACAATAATTTTGCAGGTGTTAAAAAGTTACGCATTACATTTATGTATTACATTATCTAAACCAGTTTAGAATTTTGGAGGATTATTTCTCCAATAAAAATACAGTATTTTCAATGGGAGAACATAGCATGCTTGCATTTCTGCAAATGCACATGAGCAAATACATTTCATTGCAAAAAATTCACCTTCCCTAATTTTCTTAAGGCATGTGTTCTGGTCTTTATAACAATACTAAGAAAACAGTTACAAAAAGAACAACATAACTCACGTAACAAACTAGGAGTATCATCAGGAATGAAATTGCAGCCCTAGCCCTAACAATGTCCAGGTCACCACTAAATTTTATTTACTTTTTTTTTAATACAGGGCTGTTACAAACCCATTACATTTGCCTCCCTGGCAAAGTTTCTGTTTGATATCATGTTTTCCCACTCTCCAAATTCCAAGTCCTCTAAACTCAACCAGCTATTCAAATAAGGTTTCCTCCTGTTTGCAGATCATGACATAACAGAATTTTATACTTGTAGAGTGCTACCAGGAGCAGATCTCAGAATAAGGACCTACTGGTTTTCCTGCTTTATTTCAGACTATACCCATAGTGTAAATATCTTTGAATAAGTATTAGTTATTATCTGTTTGATGAGGTATTTAAACCCTTTTTACCTTTCTGATATGGCTTCTGCCTGATCTTCCTTTCTTTCCATCTCCAAGATTTCCTCCTCTGTGTACTCCAGTTTCACTCTCTCCTCTGCAAGCTCCCTCTCAACTGCTTCCAGCTGGGCAGTGGTCCTAGCTAACAGAACTGTCACTGCATCCTGAAAGGTAAATTAGACTTTAAATAAAACTGTTTAAACAAACCAATGTACTTAATGTATATTATTCAGAGAAAAAATAAAAACAAAGCCATCATATGTTCTTTAAAAAACAAAACAAAAAAACCAAACCACAACCAAAAATATCTGTCTTAAATGTTAACAATCAAAAGTATGTGGTGTTCAACTTGCCACAGAAACTGGGCAGACTTTACTTGACTGTGGAGTATCATCCAGAAAGTTAGGTCAAAAGAGACCTCTGAAGATCACCTAGTCTGATGTCCTGCCCAAAGAGAGCAAGGCATCATACCCAAGTCAGGCTGTCCAGAGCCCAGTCAAAGGCTGAAAACATCTCCAAGGATGCAAATTTCACACCTTTCTTGACAAACTCTTCAAGTGCAGTGACAGAAATTTTTAATGTGTTTTAGTTGGACTAGAAACATGCATACAAACATATACAAGGTACTTTTTCAAGCACCTGCCCAAACATGATCTAGTTTTCAATTAGTCTTCTGAAATCTAGCTCTTGCCCCAAGAGTTAAATTATCACTTCCTGTGATAACTTGAAAACCTGCACCCAAGGTAAGATCACAACCACCCTTGCCAGTCAAATAAAGTAAACAAATCACTTTTTTAGAGCCATACTGTTTTAACTGTAGTTACATTTCCAGAAGACTGAGAAATACTGTCTTCACACTGGTTTTTGGTCTTTGCTCTCTGGGGTTCTGAACCAGTGAAGATCTGAACAGGGTACCAGTGAAGCTGCATCTCACCAGAACTCTCTGCATCAGTCAGGTTTATCTGAGCAATGCCCTGTAAAAATCAAAAAAGCATTGACCACAATAAGATGCACGTACTCTGCAGGAGAGACACCTTCTCATTTAAAGAGTATTTTACTTACAAAAACCCCCACTTCACCAAATACTAATGTCTCTTACAAAGAGACAGTTCTGTTCTGTATGTTATGATGTCTAAGATTCTGAATTTCTTGCCTCTTCTTTACTACCAGGAAGAATCGGAGTAGATAGTAATTTTTTTTAAGTTGAAAAATAAAATTTGTGTGACTGGTGTAGATAATAATTGACACCTGATAGCTATAAATATTTTCTTTTTAAAGCCTTCCCAACTACATATCTGTTCTATATTTGCTTAAATTCATATCACTTTAATAATATTACTCTAATTGGAGAGGCTTTTGAGATAACTGTATTCTGATACCCTTCCATTCTCTGGCCCTCAGAGGCATCTTTCAAATGGGAATAAAAATGCTGTGTAAACCAATTATTTTTCCTGCCTATTTATATCATAAGGTAGTCAAATGGGCTGTAAGGTCATTTTTCTACTTTCCAGGCCATTCTTGCATCTTCCAGATTCAGGTGAAAATAGTTTTAGTGGAGGTTTCTCACTAAAAGTATTTCAAACTTTGAAGTAGCCCTACTCCATCAGAGAGAACTCATATAAGAAATTTCTCAGCGGTGTTCACCTAAATGAAAAACAGCTGTGAACAAATCCATGATGCCCATCTAATTTATTTATTTTTTTAAATCAGTTCACTAGCTGGACGTACCAATAATTTTATATCAGTCAGCCTTTAAGCACTGCTTTTTGTTTCTCTGGCTATCTCTACAACCTGTTAATTTCCATCCTAATGAGCCACATGCTAAGAATGTTTTCTTTGTATCACTGGAAAAGCCCTGCAAAAATGGCTTTCACCTCTCATAAATCATGCAACTGTATACAATGATTCTAACAGCAAAGACAGTAGGAAATGTAGACAGAAACTGCATTCAACTTTAAGAAGGTAAAGTAATAGTTAATCAGAAAACAATAATAAAAAAAATAATTGCATTGTTTTTCCAAGACAAATGTTCCCTGGGGCTCTGTTTAAACAGGTGCAGAGAGGACAATGGAGAAAAGTTTTTGAAACTAACAAAATAATGTGATATGGGGATACAGCATGTTACTGAGAAAGTAATTTAATGGCACTATATCAGAGGCTACAGAGATGCCTTTTCTTTTTTCTGTATAGCACAGATGTCCTCTAATTATCTACTTGCTTTAATGCAGGGGAAGATATAAATGTGTATCAAGTACTCACACTTTTCAGAGCTGGAAAATGTTTACACCACCCTAAGTTTAGTTTAGGAGGTAGAGAGTAAAACTGTCTTCCTGCCAGCAATATTGGAAAAAGCACAGGCTGACTCTTAAGATGCCTGACACTGCCCTATACACTGCATTTATTAGGCAGCTAAGCAAGTCTGCCAAAGAAGCTGCCTCTACAAAGGGAATCACTAATTGAGTAGAAAATCACCATCAAACTCAATTAAGAATTATCAGTACTGGAAGGACTAATTAGTATTTCATGTCCACCTCAAGATTTGGAGCTTACTCAAAAGGATGAAGAAACCAAGGTGGGTCTGATAGAGGTATACCACATGCCTGCTCTGATGCATTTGTTAACTTGGATGGCAAAACAGTAATAGTATTTATGAATACCTCTGTGATGTCTGACAGACATGTCTCTTAATAAGAAAACAATTAGGATTTTAAAATCATGCTAAAAAAATGGGACAGTTGTTCTGAAATAAAAACAAAAAATGCAAAAAAAAAGTTACACTCAAGAAGAAATCAAATAAATTTAAGACACAGGGAATAATTGGTCAGGGCTGTGAAAGATGAGAAACTGGGAGTGAAACAGCAATGCCACGTGATTGCAAGAAAGGCATTCATATTTCTTTTATGTTTTAGCATGAGCTATATATGCTAATCATGGAAAATAACAATTCCCTTATCTCAGCATTGACAAGGCCACCAGGGAAGAAATAAGCCAACTTAAGACAGAAAAAGATCTTTCAGCCATGCAGGGCTTAAGACTAAAAGGCTGAGGAAATGGAAAGACCATCCCACAAGTGTAGTGTATTTATTTCTTTATAATTGAACAATTTCCCAGACCTTTTTTTATTTTATTCCATGTTAGGTACAAGTGTTTATATAATTTAGGATAAACTCTAGTCTGGCTTTTGCACTTAGGAAAATATTAAACTGGCATAACCTAATTGAAAAGAAAGCAGTCATTAAGAATTTGAGAAATATATGCATTATTAAATAGATGGGAAAAACTGTAATCTCAGTGGAAGACACCTTGAAAGACAGAGGCCTTATTGACATGGTCCATCACAGCAGCTCCAAAGAGAGGTAGAACGTAGCAAATGATTTCTCAGTTTGAGAAAATGCTCATTGTCAAATTACAGCTGAAGAGAAAAACAATCACGATATTTAAACACTTCAATGCACCTATCTTAAGAAACTGGCATTGTTTCTCTGTTGTTGAGTATTGTTAAATTAACTTAACTATGTTACCGATTACTGTTGACAAAGATACTTCTAACATAACCAAATTAAGACCATGAAAGAGAAAAAAATCCCTACCAATATAACCTAAAGACCTTTTATTTTTTTGGCAACTCAGCAACAGCAGTTAGAATAAAAGCACCCTAAACTTAGATGCACTTGTTTCAATAGAAAGATGCTTTACACTTAAATAGCTATTTAGCTTCCCAGAGGAACAGGATATACCTGTATAAAGCATTTTACATCAATATATCCAGCCTCTTCTTGAGATGCTTTCTCTTCAATTACACTGTAGACAAAACTTCCTACTGCAGACAAGACCTTGGGTACATTTCTGTCAACATTAAGACCCCTATGTACATAAGGTGCTGCTTAAAGGTGGACTAACAAACATGCATTTTTGACCAGATTTGCTCAAATAAACACCTCTTATCTACAGCCCAGCATGACAGTGAGATGCTTGTACCTCCTAGCTTCTTTGATAGGCTTTAAGATTTTTTTCACTAACCCATTCAAACCCCCCACTGCAAAGACAGCCCACTCACTTCAAAACAGCCAGGACATCAGCCCCAAGGCAGATTTAGTTATGCATATTTGTATTTGACAACAGCTAAATGAAGCTAACATTTAACACACCTGGAGTTAGCACATGATATCTGAATCAGTTTAAAGTAAAAAGCTGAGGTAACAGAACTGTTCTAGGGCCACTGTTACCCTGCAACAAGGTTAAGACTGATGTAATTATGTAATAATGTAGTCCTCTTCACCCAGTGTTTATACAGTAACAAGGGGTCTGTATTTGTTAGCTTTTTAGTAGGAACCTATTTGAATGGTACAGACTCCTCACATAGGCATTATAGTGCCCTGCAGAAACCTAAGTCTTGAGCACACTGTAGTCTAAAAGCTGTCAGATGAAGTCTTTTTTAAAATCTCACCTCTTTATTTACAGAACTACACTTACATATGTGAACAAATGGACACATTAACATGTAACTCAATCAGAACTTCCTACAGAAAAGTTAGGTCTTTGCATTCTCTTTCTAATCTTAAAAAAAATTCCTCGGATAACTTTAGTTTCTCATATCACACAGCTTTTAAGAAACAGAACCACTTACCAATAGTTCTTCTTGTTGCTGATGATCAACTGAACAGATATACAGCTGCAGTGATTTTAATTTCAAAACACTTGAGTGCACGGGAATTCGGAACACTTCATTAAATATTAACTGAGTTTGGAATTCCAAAGCTCTCGAGCAGTAAGTGGTCGGTGTGCCTGACTCAAGCGGTGGCAAATAAACTCTCACATGACTGGGAACAGCGAAATAGACAAACAGCACAATTCAGACAAAGAAAGCCATTTTGCATTTCTCAAAATCAAGCTAAGCAAAAACATCAGCGTAACTTCTACATTAAGAATCTACCTTGAGATCATCTCATCACCAGAATTTACTTTGCATTCTTAACAAAGAAGTTCTGCAAAGCTGATCTCAAAATGCTGTATTTTTTTAACTAAAGCTTTTTTTTTTTTAAACTTGGTGGTTAAGCAGAGGCACCAAGTGGCACTTGAGCTGCCCTGAGGTATCCAAGGCATCTAAAATGAGCTAGCAATTATAAGAGGATCTATGGGAGAGCTCCACGGAGCCTCCCTCTGAGCAGCAGCAGCTGGAGGCCAGGTGCTATGCTATGCTATTTCAAATAGAAACACATGCCTATGTTTAGGCAATTGAATTATCCCTTAAGTGTCACCAATTCATTTCTTCCTTCCACAAACTAAGCAACCTTTTTCCCTACTTAAGAAATTATGAAATGCAGACGGCAAAAGAAATCTGTAGTCACCGCATCTATCTGCAGTCTCAAAAGACAAATTTAAATATGTGGTACCATGTCATTTAAGACTACAAGCCAAAAACAAAATCAACAACCATTTTCATCTGACAGCATAAGCAGTAGAGCTACTTAGGGAATTGCTTCCACGTTCTCCCTGTCCTGACTGCTTGCCAAGCCCCTGCAATATCCTATTCCTTTCCTCAGGCCAGCAAACAGTTTCATGCAACTGTGTTGTGACCCAGATTAGAAAATTTATCTGGGTTAAAAAGCTAACCTAGAAAAAACCCACAAAGGCTCAAGGATTAAAAAACCCTGCTGCAGCTCAGAGGCTCACTCAAGTTGACTACATGGCTGCAGGAACTCTTATGCCACCACCAGAGAGGGGCTCACGCTGGCAGGCAAATAAATGGTTAGAGGACAATTGCAAGAGCTCCTCATGGTGGAACGGCAGCACCCGGACTGTGGAGCGCCAGTCAGTGAAACACATTCACGTGCTGCACAAAGGCAGAGGTCCAGCTCTGCTCACTGGCTGCTGCAGGCAAACTTCCCCCCAGCTGCCCCAGCACCTGATTCAATCAATGTACAGTTGCATGAAGGAGTTAATTAAACTTGACAAAAGGTTTTTCTGCTTTTTGATAATAGAAACTGATTTTTTGACTAGACCAATCAATTCACTCTGCAGCAATGCAGTTTCTTGATTCCAGCAAAGGTAGGGTTGAGAAGGACGTAAAACAGAACTGCATTTTGAGGCATTTAGATGCCTGGTTGCCTTGATGACAATGTCCAACAAACCTTCTGGACAAATCTTTTTCTTTGGTGACTTTGCCTTACTACCTTATTCAGATGATGCTTATTTCTTTTTCTGATGACAAGGCAACACGGCTCAGTACTACACAATTAACACATTTTTCCCTGTCATGTGCCCTTGCACTCACACCAAAACAGAGCAGAAGACCAACACTAATGTACTGACCTACATGAAGAATTTCCACTGCAGTTTTGGAGAGTTAGCAAGACGAAGTTCTCAACAAAGATCAATTCATTTAGGGAGATGTATGTCAATTTAACAGCTCCCACCAAATGACTTATTTTACAATACAATAATGTTATCATACCTCTATTTTCCAGTCTTCAAACAACCTCTCCCAGAGACAAAGATCAAAAATTTTTACGTGTTGAATGTCTATAATATACCCTAACATACATATCTCTAGATAAAACAGTGTTTTATGACAACACTGTGATTATTTAAGAAACATTTATTAGAATAAACTAATCTATGCTCTATATGTGATACAAAATTTGAAAAAGTAGCACAAGCTGTCAGAGGCTAGAAAATTCAATTTTTTGTACTGATTCTCAGCTGGTACTTGTGTTAATATCGTCTTCAGAAGGTCTTTCACGGATACTCAAGGAGAGCTGTACAGGCCACAAAAACCTGCAAATCCTTTCCTTTGTTGTTGTTTGCATATTATCTGGTGTGGTTTTCTTTCTTAAAGATAAAAGGCAAGGTATCTCTCTTACTGATTAATATAGATGTTGCCATAGGAATTGAGAAAAATACACTAAGCTCACTCTGGAATATCGCAGATATTTTTGAACAAACTTTCCTCTGCATAATAAACATGTAAGAACACAGAGACTAGTGTTGTGTGACACAAGTTCTATAAAAGGGATATGGCCATAAAATTAACCCTTTCCTCATGGAAATTAAGACACACCATCTTCTCCAGAAATGGCTTAATTTTGAATGAAACCAAATAAATCTACGGCGTTTATAACTGCAGTATAAAACAAGCAATGATCAGACTCTGGGTGAAATTTAAGCTTACATTTTGCAGTTTTCTTTAACAACTAGACTAGTAAAGTTCTTCAGCTGTAACACATGGACTAGCAGACATTCGCTTCCACTGTCATGCCTGGAAAATAAATTTCCTGTGTTAGTCACCAATCATCGATACTTTGCTTAAGAAATAAAGTTGAAAACTAAACAGATTTAAAGAATGTAAAAGCACACATGTTAAACAAATTTCTCACACAAATCAGTTTCAATCAGGAGCATTAGCTACACTAACAAAGTTAATAGAACTAAGTGAATTTAACATTATTCAGCTTGAAAATAACAACTGGCCTTCCTATGCCTCTTGACAGCAAACAGGTTTTACCAAATACATTCCTTAGTTTAAACAGTTACACCATATGCGTGTGTGTGCATATGTAACAACATATCAGTTACATTAGACAAATCCATCTGCATTATTCTCATGGGTTATTAAAAACAAATTTAAAAATTCTACTCTTCCACGTCAGCATGAATTTTGAAATGCCACTAACAAAGCTGTTGATAATTTAAAACCTTCCAGTCTTAGGAATTAGTTTTCCAAGGGGCAGAGATGATTCTGGAGGGCTAAGATACGATATCCTATCTTGCATGGCAATAATCTGCCCTTCCCCACACGACACTCACTAACAACAATAGCATGCCACAGGCACAGGATTTCAAAGATATATTGTACAGCTGGGACTGCACTGTATTTGTGTCTCTTCACCTGTGACTTTCCTAAGGTAATCCTCCTTTATATGGCATAAAAAGATCTCGCTTACAGAGACATATCCCTACTCACATTAATGGCCCAGACAATGAAAATAAATGCTACTGAAAGAAGTAATGAAGGCCCTTTTATCAGTCAGCACTGAAAGGACACTGAATGAACTGCGGTTAAGGCATATCCCCAAAACAAAGTGGCACGTGACTGACTAATCTGTACAGCCACTGAACTTTTGCTGTCAGTTCAGAAACTTCTCAAAATACCCACCGTGACGCAGTTTATTAAAAAGGTAAAAATCATAAACAAGAAAAGTAGTGAGCAATTCCTGCAGAGCTGATAGAGAGAAAGAGGAGTGATTACTCACAGAAATCCAACATGTATTTGTGGTTCTTCATTACTGGCAGCATCACCATAAACAGGCTCTTCCAGATCTTCATTCCTGCAGGAACAGAAAGTACTGTAAACTATATAGTGACACCTAAGCTGCTACATGATGAACTAACATTTGTTTTGTGATTTATGGATATAAGCAATTATTTGGTAATACAGGAGGGAGTGGTATTGTAGAAGGAATTGAGACATCTATTTAAAAACACACAGTAGTAGTAATCCACAATTGTAAAAATTGAGGTTTTAGAACTACTCTTTCAAGATATTTAGGTTATTTTAATATTTATTTTGTCTTCCATTTCTCTTTAGCATCCTCCAAACCTTATCTTCTTCCCAATTACTGCTTCCTGTGTTAAAACAATTGTATTAACATGTCTTTCTACATCCCTCAATCACTTGGTGCGCCTACACATTTTTAGACTTTTGTCAGTTTGTTTCTTCCTTGAAGTTATACTTTCATCACATGATACTCAGAATTGTAAGTCACACTCTACAATTTTATTTTGTTATAGATGGCTGAAATAAAATTACTGATTTATGACTAATAGGATGAGAAGACTATCTTTCAAGGGAGATATGATGGTAAAATATCAGAGACAATAAAGCAAAAGGGACTTGGCACTTGAAGATGACAGTGGATTGCATGCAAAAAGCTTCTATCCTTTTAAAAACATGCAATCTAGTAGTTCTATGTTACTAGTAACTAGCGATTTTGAAAGCCTGCTCATAAATTCACAACTAATTCTTTTGGGCCGTGCGGCAGAACAGGAATATTTCCAGCTTACTATGCATTTATACACCTGACCTTTTGCTTAAAGCTTCAAACACGCCACTGTCACTAGCCAGTGAATGATCTGAGAGACATGCTGAAACTCGCCTGGCTCTCCTCTCCGATCTTCTACCACTGTCTCCTCGCAGAGTTACAGCTGCCATGGAGAAAAGAAGTGAGAACAACATCAGCTCAAGGCAATTTCTTCAAAATTAAACAAGAGACATGTATTTTATCAAAAGTAGCAGCAAAACAGCACAAATGCAGTTCACTGATTTTTCATTTAACTTAAGAGTTAAAAACCTAGAACAGGATTGACCAGAGATTTTCTGTAGGAGAATTAAGGAAGGAAGTTTGTGGCTAATTGCTCTCTGACAAGACTAAGAATAAACCAATTGCATTGTTACTAAATGTT
Source organism: Daphoenositta chrysoptera (assembly GCA_013397915.1). Taxonomy (NCBI): domain Eukaryota; kingdom Metazoa; phylum Chordata; class Aves; order Passeriformes; genus Daphoenositta; species Daphoenositta chrysoptera. The sequence goes on from VZRO01002612.1 coordinate 619,924, forward strand.
TTTCTGGTAGAATAATTCCTTCCTAAAGGAAGACTTACATTAATTCACATATGTACACATGATATCCTAAGCTTTTCAGATTTACCTACTGAATATACAATAGGTTGAAAACAAACACAGAGACTAATTCTTTTTAAAAGTTATCTGATAACACAATGTGAGGTTTTGTTCTCATTTGTTTCCTAATACAAAGTCTCAAAGCATACTGTTTATACCACCACATAATAGCAGCTTTTATTTACAGTCTGAGAGGCATTATCAAAAAGAACCAGTGTTTTCCAGCTTGCTCAGACCACTGTTTTTTTCAAATTCTTGATGAATTACTTTGAAAACTGACTGGGAGAAGGAGGAAGCAATATTCAACCCCCTTTGCCACTCTTCCCCAAATCACCAGCCACATGATAAATAGCAACTCAGCAATCACTTCCATGTTGTAAGTACCAACAGAATTATGTTATATGCCGGGTTTTGCACAGGCAAGTAGGTATAGCAGCTACCAATCCTTTAAAGTAAGTGCACAAGCAGTAACATTCAAGAACTGCATAGGAAAGGCTTCAACACTTCAACAATAGCTCCTAACTTGAGGTTGTTTTCCTTTGAGTCCTAGAGAAAACCACTAAACAGACTTGTGAGGTGCAGTTTCTTTACTTTGCACAGAAGAACTTTCACCCTCTTTTGCTTAAGGTTCAATGATTGTCCTCAAAGCAGGAAAGCAATGGCAAAGAGATGGCACCTCAAAAGTGGGGAAAGCATTTTACTTGCTTCTGCTCATGCTTACAAACTTAAGACAGCATGGAAGCATTGAGAGTTTCAGCAGGGTGACAGTAGCACATGCATGGGAGACAAGCACCAGCTGACATTTACAGCTTACTGCCCAACCTAGGGATGAAGCATGTCTTACTCAAAGTAACAACTTGTTAAGTACTTCTGTTGCACATTATTGTAAGGCACCCAAATTTATTTCTGTCACCTACTCAGTAGGTTTCCTTCCACAGAATACCAGCCTCTGCCTGCAAAACCCAGCTGAGGTATGGTGAGCCACCCCCTGCACAGTACCCACCTCACCTCCCACCCAAGTACCACCAGGACAGGACATCAGGACATGAGAACTTGATAAAAGTCTTCCAGATCAACACAACCACACTGCTGCTATCAACAGAAGGCTCTGGCTAAGGTCAGCTTTAACCCAGTGAGGCACTGGCAGGGAAGGTGCACCAAGCCCAGCAGGTTCTGCGCAGCCCAAGATACATTCCTGTAACCAAGCCACTAACAGCACAAAGTTACCAAAGGTGTTACAAAAATCACCCAGTCCTGTTTGGCGCTAAAATTCCTATATATCAGGAGAGCTAGTTCTCTATCCTTTGGATTCATAAGTAGCCCTACGGACCTCTCCTCCAAATCTAATGAAGGATTTAGTCAGCTTTAGGTAGGCAGGAAATTTATTTGCTGGGTAGACACAGCCCAATCTGCACTTGTCTCTGCACCCAGAGAAAGAACCACCATTCCTCCCCATCTCCAGCTACAGCTTCCCACCCTTCTTGTACATCACACATCATGCAGTGCAACTCAGGACATCCTCACCACAAATGAGAGCCAAGTTCAAGTGAGCACACAGAAAGTAAAAAACTGTATTTGAACCACGCTCTCCTCTATATCACTTGTACAAAAGTGGTGGGTTTGTGGGTTGTTTTGGTTGGGTAATTTTTTGCTTGCTTGGGTGGTTTGGTCTTTTTCTTCTTTTTTTTTTTAAACTACTTTTGAATTGGTGAGCCCACCTCAGTTCTGTCACTGATATTTACAGAGAATCAAAACTAGCAATCTGTAGAGACATTTATATATTAAAGTTTCTCAAAAACTGTACATCACTGAAAAGAGGTTGAACTTCACAAAAGTGTGTATTTTTTTTTAAGTGCTTCTATAATTTCGGTACTAATTTCAACAAGTTACATTAGGATGACTTCTTTTTGTAAATAAGCCCTTGGCTCACCCCCTATGTGAACACTTTGTATAAACGTAGCAGAGGAAAGATCTTGTGGGCTCTGTCCTTGGGAGGCTCACGTTCCCAGTTTGGCTGGAAGGAAAAGCTGGTCTCAAGCACCAATATAATGAAATGAAAAGCTGACACATTACAACAGTGCTGTAACTTGACAATGATTTGCTCACTGTCTGCAGGCCACAGAAGCATTCAATAACCTCTGGACAATTGTGGAAAATTTGGGAGAGATGCAGACACCAGAATATACCCTTGACCTGGGGGGCTAAAATATCAGCAGGAAAAATTGGTCAAGGTCAAAGACCGAATTTTGGTTTAAACAGAAAAAATTTAGCACAGGTTACAGATTGCAATGCTGGAAGCTAAGGAATTGTTTAAAAATCAGGTTTCTAAGACAGGTTGTTATCTTCCATTTTATTATTTAAATTAAAAAAATCACTAAACAATATATATGATTTTCCAGACCTACTGGGTGCCAAAGCTTGATAAATACAAGACAGCCCTGAATGAAAGAACATTCTCATTGTCATTAGTAGAAAAAGTGAGCTTCAAAGGGAATTTTGCTGTCCAAACCTTCATTCATTAAAAAAGCACATAAATAAACCTAAAGCCTGTTTCACAAGCTTAGGTGACTACAAATGCTGCATGTCAGCTCAAAATGCACTAATAAAAGAGGAGAGCCCTCTCATAAAAACTAATCAGAGACACAAACAGACCTTACCTACCATAATGCTGTCAGGCATTACTATTATATAATAAAGCTGAAGGTCAAAGAACGTTTTCCCCAGGAGTTTAACTACAGATATGAATGTTTTTTAGTTGACATAGCAAAAAATGAAGTATGCCATAATGATTAAACAGATACAGCAAAATATCAAACAAAACCAAATGTAGCAAAATCTCCTGTTTCTTCTCATGCAACTCCAAAAAAAAAAAAAAAAACCACAAACCAAAACAACCCACCCCAAAACAAAACAACCAACACATCACACAGAAAAACATACAATAAGAAATTTCAAGTTCACTTACAGTGAATTTTTCTGTTGTGCCGCATGAGAAACAAGACAAAAAGCATACAGTGATAAATCACCCTTTAGATCTCTGACAATATTTTATAAACAAGAGATTATTTAGGCATTTAAAGAAATTTAGCATTTGAAAGATTTAGTACAGAGAAGAGATAGTGAGGATAATAAAGCCCAATATTTTATTACCATGTTTCCTCCCACTCCCATCTTTATAAATATGATGGATTTAACTTTTCAAGTATATTCCCTCCATTCATGCAAACGTATTTCACTATGTGACCCTGTGACAGATGCAGAACAATAAAACCACAGATCACCAACTGAACATCAAAACTGCAGTCCCTGAAGAACCCCTTCCACTTGCTCAAGTGCTGCATCAGTGCAAACTTCATGCAGTTTATTCAATATTAATCCTCCCAGCCCCCATTATTTGAAAATTACCACAATTACCTCATGCTTTGTCTAGTTAAGGAACAGGCAAAGGTTTGGCAGAACCAAGCCTTCCTGGTTTTGCAGCATGGCATTCTGCTGCCAGGCCATCGGGTGGCAGCAGCAGGGCACACTGCATGGTACCGCAGAGAAACCCAGAGCCCCCGGTATCTGCAAGCTCCCAACTCTGGCATGCAAGCTGGGTGCTCCATCCGATTCTTCCAGGAAAAGAGTACAAAACCAAAATACTTTCAAAACTTCCAACTGCTACTTGCAAACAACTGCATTACAATTCCAAACCACCAGCTAGTGAGTGTGGAATTCAAAGTAGTCAAAAATCAGAAAGGTTAACATTTTTTTAAGTGTTTCCAAATGCAAATATTAAAAATAAAAAAAGGCTCAAAACAAGGCAGCGTGGCTACCTTTTAACCATATATTCTTCCTCAAAAAGCAACACAATATACTCTGTTGTACATAGAGAAAAGTTGTAACCTCTGAACTAGAAGCTGGACACCAAGCACTGACAGCAGGTTAAGCACAAAGGTTTTCAGAGAAATGTGAAATGTGTAGAAACATAGCAGAGAACAGAGAAAAGGAAAAGCAAAGGAGGAAGTTGCCCTTCATCCTGTATTGCTGCCTAGGCCCTCACACCATGCTTTTACTTCTAGGAAACACATACAAGCTATAAATGAACTACTTACATTTTTTCACTTACCACAATGGGTGAAGACATGCTGTGGTCTGATTTGAGGTTTAAAGAAAGCCTCAGAAGGCCTCTTCACAGCACTAATTTAAGCACAAGTTTTCACACTGGTCTCTGGAATTCTGTTTATTTTGGTCTGAAAGCTACAATATGGGCACTAGAAATGTTTACAGCTAGTAAAAGTAAATTCTGCTGCAGTATCTTCTGGCAGTGCTAGCTGCGTTAAGAAAAGTAGGTGAGTCTAGACTCAAATGCTTCTGAACAATACAGACTTTTTAGCACTGTGGCAATGTTTTCTTTTTTAATATGAAAACCTGAAAGGTTTTCTGTAAATATTGTCAATGTTCATTTGTATTATCACTTGACAAATAAGATTCTGGTAGGATAATATGATCCATTCTCTGGTAACAGTTCGTACTATTCCTGATGTCATGAGTCCCGAATGCAACATTCTACACATCCGCTAACACAGAATTCTGGATACAGAAATGGGATGGGAATCACAAATTTTAATACAAAAATAAACTCTAAAAGCCTTTTTCTACTAGTATGGTTTTATTAAAAAAACGAGCAAGTCAACACACAAAAATGTTATCATGATTATCTTTTTCATACTAAGAGCAGTTCTCCATTTCGTTAATCAAAACAGGAAAACAAATTTGTCATGTTCCTGTATGCACAGGCTTTTAACTTTGTTTAATTTTTTTCAAACGTTTTGGGTTTCCTCTTTTGATTTCTCTAATTTATGTTTCTCAACTGCAGTGCTTCAGAAGCTTCTGCCAATGCAAGCTACAGCAAGTCCATCAATCTGACAGTCCTGCAGGAAAGGAAAACTCAACAGTGTGTGCTGTGCTAACTGCACCCATCACTCCTCTGAGATCACAGCACACACAGGTGCTCAGACACAACCAGCCAAGCAGATACTCAATGTCTCACACATCCCCTACAAAAGATGCTCCTTTGCTGATGAAGCACCAACTCAAGAGTGCACCATTCATTCCTGACAGCCATACTACAGTGGCTTCTGCTCCACCAAAGAACTTGGACAAGAGAACCTGGTCTGGAGCATGTACAAATTCAGCATGGAGTCAGCCAGCCTTCAAGCACTGTCAGCAGCATCACCTCATGTTTTTTGTTTGGGTATTTTTGTAGGGTGTGGTTATCGGTTATTTCCTACCTCTCCTGGCTTTGTATTGCTTCACGTTATCAGAATAAAGGCAACATCAGAACAACAGGAGGCCTCAGAAATAATTAACAAATAGTTTTTCTTACTAACACCTTACTCACTCTTGGTAGGTCCTTGACAGGCTACACTCCAATGAAAGTCTATATTCCATTCATTCCCTTTCTTCCAGTCAATTCACCACTGTTTTAAGATCTATTGACAAGGATTTCTCTATTCTTTCACCTCTTTGCCCTAAAACTAGAATTAGGGTTTGGGGGATATTTCTCCCGTGTTTTGGACAGGCTTTTACAGATAACATCTACCATGCAATTTTTAACTGATGGTGGTAAAATAAGCCTAACTGAGGAACAATCTCTACTGTGCTGGCATGCTTAGGTCCGTGTGACATTTTCTAAGACAATGTGACATAATAATAAAATCCATAAACCCACCTCCACCAGTTTGGACAGCAGTCAGGTGTGGTCCCATTTCTCGCAGCCCTTCATTGTCCAGAGGGTAAGCGGCCGTCTGAGACGAGCTCGTGCCTTGTGCATCATCGTCACCCAAGGCTGTGGTCTGAGCCCTGAGCATTTCCAGGGCTCCCATGCCTGCCATCTCCTCAAAACCTTCTGACATCTGAGCCAACGGAGAATCTCGTGACGCAGAGAGGAACGGGGTGTCCAGCGGCGAGCTTGGAGGGGACAAGGATGACAAGGAGGACCGCGATGACAGGGATGCCAGGGACTGCGGGGTATCCAGGGACCGCCGCTGCTTATTGAAATTGGAGTGTCCAATGGGATCAGCATACGGCACATCCTTTGTGAGAGACTCGAAGGGAATGATGTCAAAGCGCAAATGCTGCCCGTAGTCTGTAACGCTGTCCGATTTGTCGTACTGGGGAAGGCCATAGATGTCCGTGAAGCTGACTGAGCTGAGCGAGCCTCTGCTGGAGGCCAAGGATCCTCGACTGGAGGCCAGGGATCCCCTGCTGCTGCCAGAGGACATGGTGAGGGTGCTAGCTGACAGACTACGGCAGGCAAAGAAAGAGAAAACACAAAAATGCCTTTTCAAATACAATCAGAGCCACCAATGCAGACGTTAAAGCACTAATCCAGACTATACAAGCAATTTTACATGTATTCAGTATGGCGACATGGAAAGATGATTTAGCATTTTAAAGGCTAGCTCATGTCTCTTGCCCTGGTCTCAGGCACAACTGTGACTGGAGCAGCACGTGTTGACAACCACATTAGGGTTAAATGCCTGAAGACAACAGTCCAACAGGATGAGCCTGCTCTTTCCTCCAACATGTAAGCAGCTGTGATTTGGCAGAAAAGAGGCCAGAGCAGGCTCTGGATCAGCAGACTCAATGTAAAGCCAGGAAGGATACATCAGCATGATCCAGCTCAAATTTACATAAATGATTGGTCATAAACAATCCAGGGAGAAGAAGGGCAAAGGGATTTGCAAAGTCCTAACAAACTGCTGTGTAAGCCTCACTCTCACAGGTTTTTCCAATGCAAAATAAAAAGACTTTACGATTAATCCTATTCCAGTTCCTCTTACCATTCTCAGTTAAGGGGGAGAAGAATATTAGTGCCAGAGAGAGATGAAGTGAGACAGGAACTCAGCGGGAACTGAGCTTTTGATGCTGGTGTGGTGTTAAACTGAGGAATCCCCAAGAGCTGCATCTCAAAAGGCAGCTGTGAGTGTGAATATGCAAAACATTCTGGACTTCTGTGTGGGTCTTAACACATTCTTGTATTTAAATAGCAAAATTTTGTCATCTCATCAGGGATCAAAACCTCCTGCCTTTGAAGGTATCAGAATATTAAGAACTCACAGAACTTAGAAGAATGCTATCTTCCCATTAGTAAAACTGTAACAATATTACAATAGTTTTAAGAACTTAGTCCTTTTCAGAAAGTAAGGTAACATATAAAATTCCCAGATACACTTAATAATATAGCCCAAATAGCTGTCCCTAATACTACTTATAAAACACCATCCAAATCATCACATTCCGCACAGCAAATTGTATAAATGTAGTAGAAAATTCATTTACCTGGCACACATACACGGAAGTATAAAAAGGTAAACATCATACATTATTAATATTCTTCTATGCCGTAGTTACTTCAAAACCTGCTGGTTTTACATAACTTACCTTTTTAACTGGGAGTGTAAATATGAGGTTAAACGCGTAGCTTCTTCTAGTTGCATAAGCAAACAATTTCTCTTCTCCTGTAACAGTATCCTATAATTAAATAGATACATATTACTGTTTTCTTCATCACAGTAGTGTTCAAAAACTGCTAGGAGCTTCCCAAGTGTGGAAAAACATCAATGCATTGAAGTTTGGAATGTTAAAAAAAAAGCTGCACTGTTCAATGAAAAGTTTTAATTTATGCTGCTCATATGCAGAGATGGTAATTCCAGCAAGAACAAAAGAACCAAGTGTCCAGGAGAACTCCCAGACAAGAAAAGTAACTGAAGCACAATGTAAGAGTCATGATGCTGAAAATAAATTACAGCAATTAGCAAAGTCATAAAATGTCCTAGGTAAAAGTATCAGAGTCCACAAGATTATTTTTTTCTCTTGCATCAATCTGATTCTGTCATTAAAATACTATGAACTTCCAGCTTTGCACAAAAAAAAATATTCCAAGTAGCCCTATTATCCAAGATAATTAGTGTAAAATTTCAAAGATAAAAAGACAATTTCTGAAGGACTTCTGTTAAGCACAACCAGCGATGTCAAATTCAAGCTCTTATTCTATGTGTTTTAGGTGCATTTATTTGTAATTATATTTAAGCAGGCAATATAGCATTTTAACAACTACGTTGTAAGAAAAATCTCATGCTGCAACTTATTTTTTGTCCATTCTAATAACAAGAACTTCAATTACTCAGTACCACTGCCACGACACAAATGGAATGTAACTTGAATGCTGTCAATCTCATACACCTATAAGATATCTTAGATTCTGTATTCTGACATTATTAGAATTTCAAATAATAGATTTTATCTACTATCTACTCTTTTTCTGGATCCAGAATTATATTCCTGATGTTTTGTTTTTCCAAGCCCAACCACTGAACTTCAAGATAATATCAGGGTAGTATTCTGGTTTGTGTTGTACATTTTGTATGTCCAAGAAAGTTACAGCTCCAGCCCTACATCACAAGGTGGCCGGAAATGGGGATTCTGACAGACAGTTTGGCGAAAGCAGGTCAAACTTAAAAGAGTGCCTCACACCTTCCTCAGCTGCAAAGACAGCTGCTAGAATTCAACATGTTAATGAACAGGGTTTAAAAATCATCAGAAAGGGAGTTCTCCTGGATAAAAAATCAGCAGATCTCAGGCTTTTCTCCTGCCTCAGTGCACCTTGGGCCAGGTTAACCAAGTGGCACAAGGAAAGCTGCGGCTCAGCTATGCAAACTTATACCATAGGCACTGCATACAGGAAACAAAAGGACAAATGGACATAAGAAACTTAGCTGATTCAAAAGCTTGCAGGGGAAAGCAGAGATATTCACACCATCTACTGTAAAAAACAAACTTAGGAACCTACACTCCACAGTGATCGATGCTGTAGGGTAGGTACCTGCTCTGAAGGGTAAAATGTGCCTTCAACGAAGGCTGTCAGCTAATCTTAACAAAAACAAAACAAAAAAACCTCAACAACAAAACTCCCACTTCTGTCATAGAGATTTCAAGTTCATTTTGATCTGTGCATAACTCAGTGCCTTTAAAACTCAGTAACAGAAGTATTCATTATTTAAGAAAGAAACACCTTTGTATTTCCCAACTAGAACTAAGTGGAAAAGCAGAATAAGGAATATTTTTGGTTATTTCTGAGTCTAAAATGAACAAACAAAAAATTAGGGCTACTAATAGTTAAGCTTTCCTTCAATTTGTTATACAAAAATAGAGTGCCCATCAGTATTATTCTAACTTCTGCTCAACTTTCTGCTAGCATTTGAAATATCAAGTACCACACTGGAATGCTGGTTTCCACAGCATGAACTCCATGGAAAAATAGCTTGGCCTTCTTGCCAACACAGTATGCACTACCTAACATGAGAGCCCAAAAACAACAAATAAAACTTACTACAACTACAGTGTAAAGTGAACTCCCTTTTCTGTCACTTTAAGCTGGAAAGCCAGTGTAACAATATTGCAAAAATTGCAAAATATATTACACTGATCTGTAGGCTGGCTGTGACTTTTCTATTTATTGACTGAATTTACTGTCTGAAGTAAGCCTTTTCAAAGAAACTGAAGTTGTCAAAATCTGTATATGGAAAGCATTTCAAATATTTTAAAGTGTCTTAATTGTGTAAATATTAACCTTTACACATATCACATCAAAGCTGGTTCTTGTAGGTTTTCCTGAAGTGTCAAAGCTGAGGTTTTACCACTATTTAAGAGAAGCAAGAACAAGTAGTTTCTTGCTTTCACTGGAAGCAGTCTATGGTAAAAAGAGATTAAGAGGTTTTGTCCTTTTCTCTGGCTACAGGAAAAGCTGGGCAACTTTGAAATAAACATGGTGTTTCCACTAATATGTTTTTTGGGTTGTTTATTTTACATATAACTTGATTTTTAAGTTTTCTCTGCTTACTGTGTTCTCTGAATGTCAGAACTGGGATGTGTTCCCACTGCTGAGATTGCAAATGAAAAGGAAATATTGTACATAAAAGGAAGCAAAACCATAGTCCTTTAACTTTCCTGTTACAAGGCACAAACTAAATATAGCAAACAATCTTTGTTTTGATGCTTTTGGAGATGAGTACTACTCCACTGCAAATAACAGAAAAATCTTTCACTATCCAGGTAATGTTATTCAGTTCTCTATTATCAGACAGTATCACTCAGACCTATTCCAAGCATCTTTTGGGATTCTATTCAGATTTCTTCTTCCTATTCAGACTTTTTATATGAATGAAAACTAACTAGTGAAACATCACCACAACTCTGCTTCAGAAAAGTTCAAGACAGACAGAATTAAACAGTGACAGTCAGGAGCAGTGTCCTCTTTTTCTGAAAGTAAACTTCTCTAGTAAACTTACTTTTTCCTTAAACACAATGGAATTCCCTACTCTTCCTTTTCAAGCTACCTATATGGATCTCACAATAGAGAAGAAAACGATGGAAGTTCCCAAACCTTTCAGTGGCCCCATGAGCAGACGTTGCTCGAGCTCGCTGGATTTCATCCTCCAGGCGTCTTTTTTCTTCCTCCAAACGTGCAATGTCCTCTGGGGATCGTCTCTGCTGGCTGATGAGCTGCAGCTCCTGAAGAAGAGCCTCCTTCTCTTTGATGAGCTGAAGACGGTCCCTGTCCGCTTCAGCCATTCCTGGCCAGGATTCATTATCTAGCAAGGCCAGCTGCTGCTGTATATTGGAAACTCTTTAAAAGAGGATAAATGTATTTTAAAATGCAGAAGAGAAAGACAAGATTATTGGTTACAAAACACAAGCATCTTTAGATGAATCTGTCATAAAAATATGCAATTAAATAAGCTAACTTGGTTTTTTTTCTGTAGTATGCTTTACAGTTAAAGTAATTTCCTGTATCTCAATATGCTGAACCATGACATGGAACAATAGTTTATAAGAATAATTCCACAGCTGACATTTTAAGAAAATGTTCTTTTAAAAACGAATTTTGAACTCTTATCAATATTACCATGAATACTAAAGCTAGACATTTCACAAATGTTTCTTCTGGCATAAGAGGGAGAATACTCATTACTAGGTACTTATGTTTGTCTTGCAGTGACAATTTAGATACTTTAGAATTTAACAGTCAAGATTAGAGGTAAGTAAGAGAAAATCTAGCTTTCTGATTTTTGAACATTTGAAACTCAAGAACTATACAACATTTATGCAGTTTACACCTCAGTTTCATCTTCACTTTGAAATGATAGCATTCAAACAAAGATTAGTACATCTAAAAGATTATTACCCTTTAAATAAATAAATAAATAAAGGCATGTTTAAGCCAGTCATAAAAGTGGGATATAGTTCATTGGTTTTGGTTAAAATAATCTTTTTCAAAAATATCTGCTAAGAAAGAAAATTAATAACAAACAAAGCAAGGTAAAGGCACATAACACACAAACAGAAGATCCAGAGTGTGATAACAAATGATTATGAGTAAAAGAAAAGGCACAGATATGACAAAGGCAGGGTTTCCCCCATTTGAAAACAAAACCTCATGCAATAAGGTTTATCTCATACTGACATCTGGGAAGTATTTGGACATCTTACCAGGGGAAGGGAAATAAACTATCAATGTAAGTCATTTTGCAGTGACTGCATTCATATATGAATAGGAATTTCACTGTCATTTCCCCCACACACCTTAGATTTCATTTACAGCAAGTAAAGAAATTGGGTATTATGTCATAATTTTGTCTAAAGCAGAATACTTTATCAAGCCCTTCAATACCATTTCCACCTCCTTGCATTAATAACCAACTTCCTGCCAATAGCTACTGAAAGCACCATTGTGAATCAATACATACAGTCTACATATTTCATGCTTCAGCAATTGTGCATGAATTCCAGATGCAGCTTCCTGAAGAATACCTCTCCCCACTGACCAAATGTCAGGGCCAGGAAGAGCGAGCAGGGTCAGGATCCCTTCTCTCCCCTACCCAGGCTGCTCTGCTGTTAAAGATACAGTAAACACTCCTGAAGCACATACAGCTTGATTTTCAGGTGTTCAGTGCCAAATGAAACAAATAGGGACTCAAGATCTTTTCAACAGAGTCACAGAATTCCAGTACAATTGAGTTATCATAGCTTGGCAAGCGAGTGTGAATCAGATGAGCCTGGACTACTTGAGTGATTGTGTTCATAAGCTTTTACACAGCTTGCAGACCAAAGAAGATGAGATTCATCTGAAGTCTCTGTGTTTCCCCGTAAGACAGCCGAAGGACTGACCCTTTCCTTCACTTCAACACTCACAATTGTTTTGCTAGTTATTTTTACATTGCAGGGCGAGCTGGCTAAGAAGCAGACCACAGGTGCAAATCAACACTAATGAAGGCAACAAGGAAGGGAGAAGTATGATCAGGGAAGAGATCCCCCTCTTTCAGTGCTAGCAAATCAATGATTCCACTTGTCTGTGGTGTAAAACACCACCCCCACTAAATACAAGAGGTTTTAATTTAGACTCTTGAGCTTGCTTAGGGCTTAGGGCACGTAACTCCCTTTGTGTATGACATTCCAGCTTAAAGTTTGTTTTTTCCCTTCAATTTCTGTTATGGTGATGCTTTGAAAGTAGGAAGTTCTCATACAATAACTTAATTATACTGTTGTTAAAGGGGGAAAAGTACTGCTGTGGACAAGGTTTGTATCACTGAAGAGTTCCAAAATCTGATTAGGTATTTACTTTGATTCCCTTGACACTCTTAGCTAGCTCTTTCAGCTAGCTCTTCTTGTTTCTACAGTTTTCCCTTTACTCAAAGAAAAAGCAGGCACAAAACACTATATAATGTAGGTATCTGTTGAAGCACCAATAAGCCAGTTTCTGCAACCTCTATTTCCTGCACATGAACTGAAGTTTTGGAGCAATTTTGTTGCTTGATTCCCACTACCAGTGACAAACTTTTTACTATTTATCTCCTTGGCTAGAAGACATCCTTAAGGCTTTTACAGTTTCATTCACTCAAAACTAAGAAAAAAATCTGAGTAGTCATGTTTAGTTATGCTCAGAACATAATAAAAAAGTCCTCTTGATTATGTTTCATAATTGCAATCTGTCTCCTCAAACACGAACTTTTCTTCCAATCACAATAAATACACAAATAAGCCATTTCACTACACCTGCCTATGCCAGACTTTATGCCTGTACTACACCAGCCACTCTCACTGCTGATATGTTAGAAGAAAATGGCTGTTTTCAAACTCAGTGTATATATTAACACGCCTTAAAACATTCACTTAAATATATCAAGGACTTGACATAGATTGCAACCTAAAGTGGAAAAAAAAATATTTAGGATCCTTTATGAAGCTTCTGTTTTTAAAGCACATTTTCCCTTCCTACTGAGTATTTTTAAGATACTATTTTTTAACTGTAGTCACTGCAAAAGAGTACTTTTATCTGGCCTATTGCCAGATAGTGAGGTCCCTACTGATCCAGCAATTTAACATATTCCTGTGGAAAAAACAGTTAATTTTGAGCCATCAACATTCCAGGCATTTTGCCCATTCCCATCCTTGCATAACAAGTGCCGAGGAGCTTGCATTCCACACTGGAGTAGGTGGTATCAAATGACTGATTCCCTAGGTAGGCAGGCAAACTTGCTGCTTAATTCAGTATTTAAAAATTTCGAAAGGAGATGAACATAACAGTTCCTGGTAAGGGAGGGGCACAGATGGGATGACAAAGGTTTAACCTGATTGTTCTTAAGCAAACACTGACTTGAAATGGCACACTTGCCCTGAAATGGCCATACCAAGGTATCTAGAATGATGTCTCACTCATGATAATGCAGACACAGCATGAGGATGGAGATCAGTAGTCAGTAGTTTACTATACAAACTACCTCATGGGGGGGGAAAAACCATGTATTTCCAAAAATTTAATCAGACATAATTTAATTACATTTAGCAGCATGTCTCAATCATTATAGCTCTACACAGCTCCCTTTCCCCCTGACAGAACAGGGAAACCCTTCTGTCACTGAAAATACCTGGGGAACCTTAAAGATTTTGTTAATGTCTAGAAAATCATTTTCAAGGGTGATATCTGAACTCAGCACTAATGAAGTTATATTGCTGAACTCAAGAAGATATTTATTAAATATAGCATGAGAAGTGAGTAAAAATCACTTTTTGTGAGATGAGTGCTTTACAATTACAATTTACCCCATGTTAGATCCTTACTCGGACTATGAACAAGACAGGTGTCCTAGAGAGGGAAATGCTCTGAACCAATTCAAAGGTATTAACTCATGATCATAAATGGACAAATTATGGGTATCCCAGAGCTGGCACTTGTTCTTCAACCTTAACGTGGTTTGAATTTTACAAGGAGAAAAAAAGGAAACCAAACAATATTCCTCTACATTTAAATGCCTAGGCTTTTGGCTGACATACCAGACCACTCTAGAACTGAGACCTTTGTTACCTGTGGTATGCGAAGAACAGCGGGGATAAAATAAAGAAAATATTCCAGTTCTGATTTGAAGGAGAACAGTGGCTAAGATCACCTAAATCAGTCCTGCTTACTCTTTTCCCTAGGCTTATAATTGGACCCAGTTCTCTGACACTTCAGGTAACAGGGAATATCTCTCACATGCAATACCCAAAGGAGGTGGCTGTGGGACTGAAGACATAGAATGAAGGGTGTAAGAACTTGGCAATTTCTGGTATTTAGTGACCCTCTTGAGTGTGGATTATGATTTATATCCAAAGAGGGGAATGCTAGAGAAAGATGAAGAAAGAAATGGAAAGAACAAGAAGCTAGGGAACTCTGCCAAATGTTCACAAAATTTCTCCACTGTGTCTATTTTGGCTGTTCCTGCAAGTATGTGCCACTGTGGCTTTGGCACACAACACGAGTATGCTCTGTAGAATACCCAGCCTTCCTGACAACCCAATTCAGTCAACAACAACGAGGTCTTAAACTGGCTTAGGAAACTCATGAAACCATTAGAGTCCACTGGCATTTTGCAGATTTTAGGAAAATTGCAAAAATCTGCTAAAAGCAAGTTTTCCCAAATGCACAGGTGAAATAGTATAAAACTTTAAAGAAGTTCAAAAGCACATCTAAGCTCCCTTTACAACCCAAAGAAAATGTTTTATGTTTAAAAACCAACACTGGGAGATTTAGGTTTGGCTGAGCCAGGTATTTACGTGATATCAAACAAATTACTTCATCCTTAAATCAGATTTTCAGATTAGTTCAGCAGAACAAAGCATACAAATCCACTGAATTTCACTAGAGTTTAGGTAATTAAACCTTGAAACCTGCCTATGTAAGATAAATTTTAAAAGGAAAATAGTTTACTAAGTTCCTGTATTAGTATTGGAATGTTGCTATCAATATCCAATCAGCATGTATTTTGTCACTATAAGCACAAATTGCACTGACACACTTCTGCTTATGCTAGTGATTTTAAAGGCCCAACTGAAATTTAGTTTTGGAAACTAGACAAGTTTTCAACAAACTATACTGAACAGAAACAAATAACATCCTTAAAGACAAATGTGGAAATATTAAGCATATCTGAGGAAGAGGTCTTTTCAAGGCTGAAATAAATCTCTTGACATCCATTACATGCCTCTACAAAATGAATGGAAAAATAACATCTTTGAATTCAAATTTACAGCAGATACAAATAAATTACAGTTTTTGCACCCAAAGTATGTAACCTGGTTGAAGATGTTTGAATGTATTAGTTCATTAAAGTTAGTTACCATCAGACTGGACTATTAAAAAAAAACCCACAAAAAAACCCAGCAGTTAAAATTTTTGTTCCTTCTTATTGGAGGGATTATTTTTCATCTACCGATTAACACACTCCACAGGATATAAGGCATGGCAGCAATGACATTTCATGAACATTTGCTAATATACTTCATGTAGTTATTATACAGAACTGCACAACTTAAAGAGTTATCAAAGAAAAACAATTTGCTTTTGATTTCTCGTGCTATGAAGCAGTCTATTCAGAAAAGTGCTTGAGGGGTACACTTTCCAGTGTGCAAATGCTTTCATGAGAGGTGGTCTCACTGAAATAGCAACTGAAACTAAAAACAGTATTTACCCAGGCAGCTTGGGGCTGTCTGTTCAAAAAGACCGTCCTCCCTCCCCCTCCTGCATCTCTGGAGGGCCACACTGGCAGATCTGAGAGGAGAAATTTCATGGAAATAAAGTACAGTTTATTTAGAAATAATGGGGGAGGGGGAAGAGTACAGAGCGGAAGAGAAGTGATTGAGCCTCCTTTCAGCATGTTTGGTGAGTTAAAAACTGGAATTTACAAGACTCCTCCAAGAGCCTGGATCAGAAACAGGAGAGAGAATCTCTTCCCCAGCATGCTGGAAATGTCAGAACCCACAGTGTACAACATCTGAAATACCCATGGGAAAAATTAAATTGCAAATCATCCAACTTCCTTCCAGTGGGAAAGTGATGGGGGGGAAAAAGCTATGTGAATGTCTTAATTTATGCAAAGGCCAAACCATTCAGCAGTCAGAGACATTTTTGAAGGAGGAATTAAAATGAAATTATCCTTTATGAGGGAGAAGAGATATTTTGGGAGTGCAAGCCAACTCTTCTGCAATCACTGGGTCTCATCTTCTGAATTGCTCAGGATAGTTAATTCAAAAATCCCAGCACTGCATTTCCTTGCTTGGACTCCATATACAGAGGATATATTTTAATTTTTAAAGACATTTTACTACATCAATCAGATATTCTGCTTATATCTGGCTAGATTCACAAGAGCAACTAAAACACAACACTCTGTCCTTCAGTTTGTGGGGCTTTTTTCCTGCTTTCCTTTCAGGGAAAAGATAACTGTCTTATCTTTAAAAGAAAACTCTCTTATCTTAGGAGAAAAGAAACTTTTCTCCTACAGTACATTTTAAAAGTCTGCCATTAAAAGTTTGTCTGTTGTACTTATTTGCTGTATGTTTCCACACCCGCTTGACAAGCAAGCAGTCACAATATACTGCCTTACAGTTGTGACATACTGTAGCATTTTAATTTTCTACTTTGTAGTTTTAATCCATCGCAGCACATTCCGTCACCCACACTGTGCAGTAACAGTAGATATTTCACCAGCCAAGGGAGAATGAACACAAAGATATTTAGTAGAGACAAAAGCCCTACAGAAATGCCAGCAAGCTAAGGGGAAGGAATGCATGATAAATGAAGAATGCAACCACAGAGATAACTGGTAGGGGCAATGAGCTTTGTGCAGTTCCACTCAAAAGCTGAAAGCTGATTACTTCCGTACAACATACTGGGCAGAATAAGGCTACTCTTTTAAGGCAACTAACATGCTTTTGCTAAATAACAGACCATTGTCAGAGCTGCTATCCTGGGAAAGCAAAACTACTCTTACTGCAATTACCAGTTGCTAGTTGGAAACTTAGTTACCCAGATTTTCTACACTTAATTAAGATCAAACACCAGCTCACTTCTGATGTTCAGAAATACTGCATTCCATGCAGAAACAAATACTCGGTATTTGCAGCTGAGAAATGCTTTGCTACTAAAAAAAAAAATTAACCCATAAAAATTCAACACTTCTTCACCCCCTCAAAAAAAAAAAAAAAACAACACTCCCTCTTCTCCCTAAAATAAAAACACAAAAAGAGAATTGTTTTGAAAAACACAGAAAAGGTATGTCAGAAAGCTGAACTTAAACCACTTTAATACAATCTTCACAGCATCAGTGGCTCTGTTAAAGTAAACAGTATAAAACTAAATTCTATCATTCTTCTTTCAGCAACTGTAAGTCACTAAATTATCACTGGACTATTAAGTGCTAAGCTAGTCTGTGAGCAAACAGGACACTGACACAGTTTCGTTTTGTTCTTTTTTCCCCAATTATTTAACCTTTATTAGGTAATAGTCACTGCTATTTACATGCAGTATGTACAATGCAGACCTCCATTCAAGTTACAAATCCTGAGGATTTAGCTGTGTTTACCTAACTTGCTTGTACCAACTTCATTTTTTTGAAGCCTGTATTGTGTCCACATGTAGGTAAATTTTCCAAGAACAACAAAACGGTGAACTGCCTACAAACTTCCAATTCCTGCCAAGACATGAGACAGCATCACAGATTCCCCCAAAGAAAAGGTCACCATGATATGAAAAAAAGAGGCAAAAGAATTAAACTTCTTTTTTAACTCTTGTTCTGAGAGATGTAAAAAACTGGTAGAATAGAACACATTGGAAAGAAAAAAAATCATAATTTATACAAATTTTAAAACTATGGTTTTTAAAATTAACTATGTAGACTCTTTTAAGTGTCTGTCAAATTTAGTAACAGAATATTCTACCAGTACAAATCAAAATAATCGTAAGTGCATTAATTAACTGTGTTCAAGTCATCATCTGTACCCAAACTATTGTCCTGAATATGTGGAAAATAGTTTGAAAACAATGAGATTCAATGAGGACCCGCTAAACTATTTAAGTAGACAGTACTTTTAAAACTTCTACAAACCCATGAAAAAACACTGCAAGACTGTCCTCCACAGGATAAATACTTACAATAAGCAATTAGACTGAAGGACTTAGTGAAGAATCAATCTATTTCAAGTAATACTTTTTATTATTTTTATCAGACTTTTTTTCCAATTTCAACATTTATTTTTATGTACCCTTTTGTTCAGCTCTGAACATCTTCATTTATCTCACATGAAGTTCTGCATTCTTTCTTCTTCGTGGCTTCAGTACACTGAACTTAAGACACAGGTATGCAAAGCTTTGGATATACTGACAAACGAGGCTGATAAGTGTAAATTTAAAGACTGTTTATATCTAGGTTTGAGAAGGAGGGTGAAAAAATGAAAAACAGTTTAATTGAACCACTACAATTTTGTGTTTATACAAGTATAGAACAGGGCTGACATTTAGCTTTATCTCTGCAAACAAATATAATAATCTTATGATCAAGTCTTATGTTTACCTAAACTTTTATTATCTGTGAACTACTCAAGAGAGAGCAAATTAGTCTTCCCAAAGACATTTCAGCTAGGAGGCAGTTCCACTTTGATAATTTAAATCACAAAAGTAAATATAAAACCCAATAGATTTATCTTTAATTACCTTTTCTTGGCTTCTTCATATTGCCAGTTCAGCCTTACTTTGTCCACAAGTCTTGTTTTGTCATCAAACCCAAACTTGGAGAGTTAAAGAGCAAGGAGAAAAGGAAAAAGAAAGGAAGAAACAAGTTAAAAACACTCTCATCGCAATAAAGAAAGGGATAAATTAGTCTTCCTTACTGGACTCACTAAAGAAACCTCTATGCTTTAATTAATAACATAATAAAAAATCTTTTAATAAAATCAGAGAAGATAAATAAGCCCTTTCAATAAATTATTAACCTGGAAATCAAGGGTTAGCAAACTGAATCACTGATAAATGGTGAAAGCTTTTCAACTTTATCCAAGTCTAAAAGACAAAGAGTGATGTAATTGAAATATTTTGCTACTTGATACAGCTATTTTATGAATAGCTTTATTAGAAGCAATTCAGATTACATTCCCTGTACTGTGATGTGTTACCCAGCACTTACAGCATTTGTGCATTTTAAATATTAGTACAAAAAAAGCACCTGATCCTTGAAGCAGTTGTAGAATTTGCCTTTATGTTGCAACTCCTACTGCATAGTGTTTCTACAGCCATTTCTATTTTAGGGCATGAGCACTTCCCTCCTCAGAAGTTCGTGTACGGTCTAATAGTTAAAACCTAAGTTCCTATACAAGTGCATTGCTGCACCTCCTCTAGCTGCTGCTTTTCCTGTCTCCATCATCACATGGGTAAAAACTCCATCTCTTTTCTACTCACATGTCACTAACAATAGTTCAGTGAAAAGATTCAGATAATTATGTAATTTTGTTTTCCTTACAAAAGGTCTATACCTGATAAACATAATTTCCATGGTGTACTTGTCTTGGATTGTGTACTGCGAATGGAAAAATGCTCCTGGTGTTCCTTCTGGTAATTCGTTTCAGAATTCAATTATCCCATCCACCACCCATCTGAAAAATGACACCCCAAAGGCATCATCTGCCTAATACCCTGAAAGACAGCCTAGCATTAGCTCTGTTTTCTCAGATTTTTGAAGATTCTATCTTCTCAAAAACAAGATTTCCTCTTCTGTAGGGACCCCCTGGAGACATCAAATCTGACAACTAGGCAGCAGTGAAAGAAGATTATAATAGAGGAGAAAGGGGATGATAAAGCCAATAATGAGATGATTTCTAACTAAATGTGAAGTAACATCTACACTACTGTACTAATGAACTACAAACAAGTTGCCTTCTTGCTTTGGTGTCACTCATCCACAGAGGTGTATGTTTCATTACTGATTAACAACTGGGTTGCCATAGTACTAGTGCAAGCCAAATTTTTACTTACTATTATTTGGAGTACACAATTTCATTCAGATAGAACCATTTCCAAGGAATGCCACTATGTTCTTCTCAAATATCATATGTAAAGGCATATTTGAGCACAAAGGTATAACAGACTACATCAGAAGTTTTGTTGATTAAGAAAAATACTTTGAGAATAACATACTTTCCTTGTGTTAGACAGAGGAAAGGAGCAGAGATCTACTACACATCTTCAATGTACATGAACAATGATTATGAGCATGATAAAAACAAGATTTAAAAAATATAATTTTAAAAAATACACAGGTATCACTACTATCACAATGCTAACACCTCATGCAAAATCATGGCTCTACTGCAACTTCAAGCTGGCTAGAGAATTTTCTTCCTTCCTGCCTCATTACAAGTATCAGTAATTCAGAGCTGGGAATATGAGAGAGGTCCGTGGACACCTAAGCAAGAGCTGTTACTCCAAGATGAACCTGCAGTCACTGAAGAGGTAATGCAAGAAGTGCTCTGCTGGGCTGGCTGAGTCCAGGAGCTGATTTTACCTGTCACTGCCCACAAGCATGTCCCTGCATCCCTCTGCCACACTCAAGCAGCAGAACCACCAAGCCCATAGCTCGCACACAAATGGAAACAAGCAAATGCAACTCCCTCACCACCAGTATTGCTTTGGATTTTTCCTTCTACTCCAGCCAACATCTCTTAAATTAACACAGTAAGTAACACTGTATCGCTATAGTTCAAAAGCAGCTAATTTTGTACAGCAAATGTTTCACATAGGAACACTCGCATACCTCTCCAGTGATGTCAGTCTGAGAACAAGCATCGCAGTGTTGTTGAGGTAAACAGGAGTCACTGAGTGAACTAGAATTGTGTTGGAGATCCTGCAGGGAATCGGTTATACAACAGCTATTCCTGAATCCATCTGTTAACTTGGCCAAGCTCTAAAGGAGAAGACATATTTTTAAAAATTAGAAAAAATGTTTTTATAATACTTTTATACTACTTTATAATACTTTTATAATATATATATACTTTTATAATACTTTATACTTTTAATAACAAAAAACAAATTTTAAAATTGTATTTAAGGAATATGACTGGTAGCTTGCCTATACAGAGCTATTTACAGAAAGCAAAATTCATTGTAGTGTTACTAGCATGCAAAAGGCTTGCTTTGGAATAAACCTCTCCATTTAAAAGATGCATGTAACCGTAAACAGACTTAATACTATTTGGTTTAGATCTATGAATGTTTTATCTTCTGTATGCCTTGCAGCTCTTTAAATCTAGCAACTGTCAACTTCATGTTAGCTGATAGGGAAGACAAATGTGATTCACCTGCCCTTTTGCCATCTTCTGCACAGGTTACATTCCTTAGTCACTACTGTTATCTCATCCAACTTGATGAATACCTTGTATTGATTGCACTTTTATGACAGCTGATATCACCCCTGTGCTTTCTTACCCAGGGTTCACATAGTTAAGAGATATTTTACACTTTGGGTTAAGCAAGGAACATTGCTGAAATGTCTAGACAATGACACAAACTGTCAGAGTAAAGGAGAAACATCAGTCTTTGAGGGGAAAGTGGAATATGACAGAATCACACAAAATAAAAAAAACCAACATTTTTGACAATATAAGCGTGGTTGACAGGCTCTTAAAGCGCCTTTAAAAGAGCAAAATTGTTAGTATCACTTTTATTTTCTCATTGTGCATTCTCTCTTTTTCAAAAATTACAGATAATGTAGTATTAGTATTAGTAACAAAATCACTGTGCCAGCTGTTATTTATGACAGAGACCCTAAGCATTACACATCAAACAGAAATTAAAAACATTCTGTCCTCTCACCATGGATAAAGGACAATCTAAAAATGTGGGGGAAAAAATTATCAGAAATTTGAAGAGCTGTAGTAATTTATAAATCATAACAGAATCAAACAATTTTCTTCTAAAAATACACCTAAAAAACTGTCTAGAACTGCTTACTCTAGTGTCTGAACTACAGAATCAGGGACAACCCTGAAGCACTGCATTGGGAAAAGGCTGGTCCTCAGGAATTTCAGTGGTTCTAACCACTGGTGATTTGCAACAAGCTGAAGTTAATGTCCATATCCAATTATCAAAAGATTTCTCAGTCTTCAAAGTGTAGTTTAAAAAGGATAACACAGCAATGCTGCTTTTCCTTACACCAAATTCAATTGGTCGAATCCAGAAATGAACCTGTGTAACAGCAACTGTTTGCTACTGATAGGAAGAGCAAGACCACCCTGAAGATAAAGGCATCTGGTTTCAGAGCCTAGGAAGCATCCAGGATTACAGAACTGTAGCAGCCCTGAAACCAGCCAGAAAAAGCAGCTTTTTCTGATGGCCTCCATTTCCATCAGACACAGTGCATCCCTTTGCTCTCATACACCAGCCCCTCCCTCAGGCCAGCCTCCACCAGAGATGAAAGAGAGGGAGAACACGCAGCCTGGTAGAGGATGAGTGAACAAGTGGGCTCCCCAGCCACGAGAGTGGGGGCCTGTGTTCCTCCCTGACAGCCCCTCAAACCACACGCTCTGTTTCTTTCCTATTAGGGAATGGCAAGGAGAGGCACCGTACCACCCCACGTATCAGACACGTGCTGCTCCCTCTTCAGTCTCTGCCTGCTCTCTACAGGTCTGAGAGGGGCTGAGATTTCACAAGCAGCACTGGCAGGGACAGAGGACAGTGTAGAGCAATGCCACATGTGCTGGCAGTGGGATAAGGCTACCACCACTTGCCTTCAGAAGCTTAACTTGTCTTGGGTCCTCTAAAAAAGCCAATTCTTCTACCACCTCCCAATTGAACTGAGGCATCTTAGTATGAAGGACAAACAACATATTTTCTTCTCAGCCCTGAAACAGCAAATTCAATTTCAAGTTACATGGCCAAGAGATCCCTAGCTAGTGTCCCTTTATCCTCCAAGACTTGTTGTGAAAGGAACTGCTCCACATCTTGGGGAAAAAAACCAACTTTTACTTTATGAAAACTGCAGACTCCTCTCTAACTCTCTTCTTCAAAACTCACTGGAAATCATCCAGTCCTGTCAAGACTCCTGCTGTGTGGAGGATCAAGGATGTAATGGGTTTGTAACATGGAAATATTAACTTCATATCACGGCCTCTTCCCAGTAAAGCATAGCCAGTCGCATGAAGAAAAACTCAGGATTCAGAAAGCCTGAGGTTTCTCCTAGTAAGTTAAGTTCCATCTGCCTTCTTTGGCTAACACATATTATGTTACAGGTATGTGGAGTACCACAGATCCTGATGCCAGAACTTGAATCTAAACTTCTGCCTGTATTTCAGCTACTTTATGAACTCCTGGTATGTTCCTGATGCCCTTTAGCATTCTCCCTGGCAGGTAATGAAGGGCTGCTTGGCTGCTGGCCAGGCTTCCTATCCAGGCACAGTTGCTGAATCCTGGTCACTACTTAAAAATGAGAAAACATTTGACAGGTGGCAATCACCAAGCAGCATCACCTTAACTCACATCTACATGCACAGGTGGCTATGCCCTAGGGAAAGCATAAATAGATTGAGTCCTTCTAGCTGGATGAGTGAAAACACAGGCAGCAGCAATTCTAACATGGAAAATTACAACCCAAGTCAGCAGACTTTCAGATAGAAACAATTTATATAAACTGCTACACGTAATTTCCTCCCCAGATACACGGTAGAATCCATTTTTCATCTGGAGTTTAAGGATTGTTTATGGCAATCCCACGGAAACTGCCAAAGCAGCCTACTGTTAATGTGAAGTTCAAGGCACAACAGCCCAGACTTACCCAAAAAGAGAGAAATGAGCCCTGTCATTTCACCATTACCTGTTGCCATCTGATTTGGGAGCTCTGCACAATTTCAGTGCACTTCCTATCTAACCTATGTAGCCAATTTAACTGGTAACGGAGGGGA
>VZRO01002612.1:644695-673447 GCA_013397915.1 Daphoenositta chrysoptera
AAAGGAATGAAAAGGAATGAAAAGGAATGAAAAAGAAAAGAAAAGAATGAAAAAGAATGAAAAAGAAAAGAATGAAAAAGAAAAGAATGAAAAAGAAAAGAATGAAAAAGAAAAGAATGAAAAAGAAAAGAATGAAAAAGAAAGAAAG
The DNA here is from genome assembly GCA_013397915.1 of Daphoenositta chrysoptera. Lineage (NCBI taxonomy): Eukaryota > Metazoa > Chordata > Aves > Passeriformes > Daphoenositta > Daphoenositta chrysoptera. Next base: position 644,844 of record VZRO01002612.1, read on the forward strand.
AAAGACCTCACAAAAATCAAAGTCCAGCGCTCTCCAAGACGACAACATTTTAAAAGCATATGCACACCAAAACAGAAACAAAATTATGGAAGAGATGGGTGAGGAGAGACAAACACACTGTTTTCAGGAACCTAACCACACACCTTTATTATTCAACCTTATATAAGAAGTCTGCCCACTTTTTTGGAGCAGTGGCACTGCATATTTTGCTTTATTTGTAATCACAGCATCCAATTCAAATCTGACTACCCTCACCCACACAACTAAACCAATTATCATACTTCTGCAACAGCTACAATTTTCCAAGCACCTACACAAGACTGAGTCACTTCTACTAAGTTTAGTTCTGTTGCCTACACTGGCCAGATTTAAATTAAAAAGTAGTAAGAAACTGTCTATTTCCTTTCTCTGAAATAAACCCCCATATTTTTTACATTATACTTCGAACTCCTCTATTAACAAATTTCAAAATAAAGATTTCATAAGAAAGTTTGTCTTAACAGCAATAGCTTTAAAATGTTTTCAGGGACAAAAAAAATCCAATATTGATAGGAAAATAAAAATCATATTCTGAACTCATTAGGAAGATACTTAAAATAGACTTGCACTTATTTGACAAAGCTACCTAAATCCATGACAATTATCTTCACGTAGTTATAAAAAGGTATAGCATAGATTACTTTGGTGACACCAAAAGTAATTTTTTTTTGGTCAAAATTAAAAAAGAGAGCTGGATGTTTTTGCAGAGCACAGTAAGTTAGCAAAAATACACAATTTTTACAACTGTAGATGTTGTAAACTATGGCATTTAATCCTGTATAGCCTTTGTAACAAAACATGCAGAACTGTTTTGCATGCTACACTTACATGGAACAACAATTTTCTAGATTCTCTTGACTACATGTAGTCTAAGGTACAATTATTGTATTCTATTGGAACAGATTGTCATTAATTAAAAACCAATACTTCCTAGACTCCTATTTCCTGTATATCACACAGAGCCATGAAGAAGGATGAAACACTTTTCATTTTTGCTTCTGCACTGTGCAACCTCTACATTCTGGTCCTGCCAGCACTGCCCGATCCTTGATCCTAAAGTTCTAATTCCAGCAAAACTGTATTTAAAGAAATTGCAAGCACACTTAAAGCTGGTTTACCAAATATGATTTTCAAAGCATCTGAATGTTTACAGCTGGATTTACTGCCACTGAGGACTGAAAATGTAAGGAAAAAAGGTAAAACAATCTATTGGGGAAGTAAAAACAAGGCCAGTAGTTAAACTGCTCCAAGATCTCACACATAAGGCTTTGTATTACCAGTTAGTTTCCTAAAATGTGTGTTACTGCATCCATGAAGAACTGCCTTTCTAATCATTTCTTGCTAGCCAGGCATGTGGAAGACTGAGAATGACTTTAAAACTTGGCCAGCCCAAAATAACAAATATGTGTAAAAGTTGCCAAGGCAGAAACTTTTCATAGTGACTTAAGTGTTCTGTCTACTTGAACAAGGATTTGTGGTCCACCAGATGATCTCTGTGTAATGCATTGGAGACTTAATAATTGCATAACTATGGAAATTCATTACATGTAGATTATAAGCTTTCCATATCATTTAACAACTAAAAAGAAAAATTAAAAAAACCCTGGAAAACACTGCTGGAGAGAAAACTGAAAGAAAATTTTGCATGGCAACGTTAATTTAGTATGGTCCCATAACTTTAGGTAACAAAGACACCTTTTTCCAAACAAATGTTTGAAGACTGGGTGAAGAGAATTGTCCTTATCACCTCTCTGCATATGCAGTATATTTTAGCAAGTCTAAAGTGAAGTCCCTGTGGTGGCAGTGGCTCATAGTTCTTTGACCAAACTCCTATCACATCAATAACACAGACACTCAACTGAGAGCTCGAGGCAGGACACAGAATCCATTCAAAAGTTAGACCACTACTCAGGCATGTATCTCCCCTCAATCCTCATGCTCTAATTCATCAATAATTTCAAGCTCACACACATTGTATTTAATCACACTCTTTGTGGGTTTTTTGAGAACATTTGAAACTAACATGAGCCTTGGTACGGGTACTTGAGAGTTTGGGGCAAAAAGTGACATCATGACAGAGATCCAGTTTGGTGAAATACATACAAAGGGAAAAACATGGTTGACAAAATGATAAACATTTTAGTAGTACATGAACTCTCAATCCTACTTCATTATAGGTAATAGAAAGAGACATAAAACAAAATGAAAAACAAATACCGCAAATCACAAAGGCTTTTTTCATCCAGAGTAATTACTCCATAGCAGCCATCAACACAGCAATAACAGAAATCTATAGTCAATGAAGACATTGATCTAAATGAATCTTAAGTAACTACATTACTTAAGACAAAAATATGAAATGCATAGTCTTGTGTTCATAGTATAGACAATGACTACTTACCTTTTTTGAACTGCTTGCTGTTCATAATTATCAAACAGAAAAATCAGTTTAGGCCATCCTACTTCCTTATTTAAACTTGTTAAACCCAATGTAATCCCAACCAAGAAAACAGAGGTAGGTTACTACTATTCAGTAGTTCAGTAGCATATTTTTTACCTGCATAAGGTCCTGCCTTTCTTTTTCACCTGTGCATATAGCTTTCTTTATGGTTCGAAGTTCACTCATTATAGCTTGTGCTTCATCCAGTCTGTAATTTGTATGAGCATTTGACATCTTACGATCAATCCTGTTGAAAATATTAAGACAAATTCAGGAATTTTCACATAATTAGAAAGCATACAGATTTTTTAAGACCTCTTGTTTATTCATGTACCACTTCATTTCCAGGAATAAAATGATACTCTACTCGGAATTCACACAGAACTCAGTGCCAAGCCCACTCTAAAGACAAAGCAAAGCAATTATCTACCCAGGTTCTGCAGAACCAACAAATTTCCTGGCTTTAATGTCCTAATGCAGAGCTTACTTATGAGTAATGTCTGTGGGCTATTTCACACACCAAAAGTAAAATGAATCCAAAACTAACCTAGATGGTTCTAACTCAAAAGGTAACAATGAGCAGTCTAGCTGTCACATTTTTCATGCAGCGTCACACATTGCAGCACCTCTTCCAAGGCTTCTACTTGATCCTGCTTTAGAAGTTTTTAACAAAGGCTTTCATTTCCTCAGGAAGAAATGTTTAATGCTTAAAATTTTATTGAAAATGCTTTCCTGCCATTATAGGCCTCTTTGAATATCTTTTCCATAAGTTATCTGTAAGACATTATCATTCTGCACTGAAAAACATGATATGGGAACATCCCAGAAGATTTTAAATATTTAAGCAAGAAGCAAGAGCACGAGTCATGACATAAGACTGAAGTAATACTAACGTTTCCATCTTGACATATTAAAATCTCTTAAGTGGAACATCAACTGGCTGACTTTTCAACTTTTTTTCCAACAATTCATAATAGTAAGGGACAACGTATCAGGATGCAGAAGACTAGTCCAATGTATTATCTTGATAATTTGTTTTGATAAATAATAAGACTAAAGACTATTATGAACCTCCAGAATAACTGTTTGGTCTTGATTTACAACAAACGGTTATGGGATTTTAAGGGACTATTTACAGCAATTATTGAAAATCATGTAAAGTTCCTGTTAAAATACGGAAAACTCAATTTTCCTGTTAATCTAGCACAGAAAGTATGTATATAGAGAAAAGGTGGTAAGTGTAATGGTCATTAAGCCAATGCTAAGAACAACAGGTTAACAGAATTAAAGATATAAACCCACACTGTTCATTGCAAAGGACATCAATGTACAAAAAGATGTAGTAGGAGAGGGTATGCTATACATATAGGAGAAGAATACCCAAACTATTTAAAATATTGAGACTAAGAAGTTTCAAGATAGATATTATACTAAACTAAGAGTGTCAACAACAGTCTCTCAGCATGTTCTGCCACTTAAACACAAGCAGTGCAGTTGCACTTACATCTGACCACTTGCTTTAAAATTAAAACATTAAAATGAAAAATCAAAAGGGGTGAATGAAAATCCCATGGTTTTATTGTGTAGCTCACAATATTTAGATAAAAAAACAGGTTGATTTCAACAGTTTTGACTTGTTTGGGTTTTTTCTGACAGTTTCTGCTTTTGGAGACAACACAAAATAAGTCTGAATCTCAGGGTTTTTGCTTAAACACAAATTTCCCCAAGTTATGTAAGAAAACATATAATCTTTTATGAACACTGTTTCAAGAACAAGAAAGGACTTAAATGTCGTGTATTAAATCTGGGAGGTTATTTGTTTGTTTTTGTTTTCAAGATGTTTCCTCGAGTCTTCACTAATTTTTCGTTAAAATCCTGAGCAGAGAAATCCATAGTAAAACAACTAATCCAATTCACTAAAAGTCATGTTAAAAAGATAACCCCTTTTTTATCGGAAGTTAACTGCAATATTAAGAACTATGTTCAAATACTAGACACAAAAATGCCTTCTACACAACTGCTCATTATACTGTTTGCCAGGACTAAGGTGGCATTTCAGGAAAAGGAAATTATTTAATTTCAACCAGATTTCTGTCCAGTTATCCACATATTCATGTTCCTGGACGCCACTTTGGAGCCCAGTTTATGAATTGATATTTGTTTAAGGAAAGAATCAAAGAAGTTTCTACTGCCAAAAATATTTAGGCTTAAATCAGTATTGCTGTCAACCCAAAATGACTAACGTAGCTTACAAAATTACTTGTTATTTATTGTCTGTTAATTCTTTTCCTTTTTTTCATAAAGATCTATTTCTGAAAGCCATATAGTTAACAGGAGTCTTCCATTTTATTAATGGAAAATAGCATGATACAAATATAGATCGGACCTTTGTAGGAATAGCAGGAATATTCAACTAATATGCAAGACTGTAAGGGTACAAAGATGTTTGTAGGATACACAGACTATTAATATGCTTCTCATCATTTCAGTCCCATAGGGCAAGATTCCGTGTTCCTCCATTTTCCTCCACATGCCCTCAAACGCACAAGACTCCCCCATTCTCACCAAAGCACAGGCCTGTACTTGAGCAAAAATCTAATTTTAAAGCTTTTGTCAGGTCTCCTAACCTCTGAATTAATCTGTAGCTACAAATTGTTTAGCCAGTCCTAATTCCCTGTCACTCCCAACGTCTCACAGCATTCACTCTGCTCTCGTGGCCAACTGGCCAAGTTTTTATTTCCTTTGTTGCTAAACGCCTTCTTCCTCCAAAATTCCTGCCGGGGAGCACTAGGGTCATTGAAAACACAGGGGAGAAGGAACTGCTCCTCCTTCTCAGTCCCTGCTGTCAGGCCAGAGGAAGGAATTTGTTCCAGAAAAGGCTCATATTTAACCCTGTAAGTCTGGGCCGTGACAGGATCAGATGCACCTACGACCAAAGGTGCTGGTGGAGGCTGAGGTGCAGCATCCTGGCAGGGTGGGATCTTTGCAGGCTTTAAACAGTGAGCTCTACAAAGTCTCCACTGGGCAAACACAGACCCCCGTCCAAAGCTTTATCACACACAACACTGCCAAATTTAGATGAAACTGTCGAAAGTACAGTCCCAATAAAAAGCTGCAGCTCTATGAAGACTGCAATTCTGACAGTATTGAAGTCATAGAGGTATCAAAACCCCCCTCAATTGTGTCTCCACTCATAAAACCCCATTTCTATAGTCATTTTATGGTTTTGTTTTCTTTTCATTCTCCTCAAAGATGGTTAAGCCATTTTACTAAAATTAAAAAGAACAGAAAACAAAACACAGTCCAAGGCAGACACTGTACATGGAAAATGTCAGTGTAAGAGATTTGCATTTAACAAAGGCATTTGAATCAGACAGTAACATAAAATGATGGAAATACTGAGCAACCCATAAAAGTTGTCTCTTCTCTGAGAGCTATACCCAGCAAAGGCTGCACAGAGAGTCACCTGGCAGCAAGTTCCAGTATCTGCACATGATGCCATTCTGGTAAGACTTTCAAAGCAAACATTCAGCCAGATGTAAAGCCCAAAGTTTGATGGCTCCTAATGTTGTTCTTGGCTTACACTTGAAATAAAGTGATGTACATGCCTTTAAAAAACCTGAACAGGATGCATGCCATTTGAAGTTTGGCAGTTATTTGAAGATTTGACTGAGCACAAGAAGGAAGAAGAATGACGCAAACCAAAAATTTAGAAAACGTAACAGAAGTGGGAAATGTCTGAAACGCAATAAACTTTAAAGGGGAAGCAGGGGGGAAACTGAGCAAAAACCCCAGTATTTTTGTTTTAAAGAAGGACCAATGGATTTCTTTATAGACAATATACTTACTTGGAGGATATGGAAAAACTAAACTACTTCAGCCTTGGTACTTGACTTGAGAGACCCTTCCCTCCCAACAAATACAGGAGGGTAGTGGAGTGATTGCACAGTGACAGCCTAGAGCACAGTTAAGCTTTCAGGCTAATTTGTCTCCTGACTACACAAGGAGGTGAGAGAAGCTCCTCTCTTCAGTTCTTAGTGTAAGTACTCTCCAAATTGGCTCACTTCCTCCTAGAAGCAAAATACTCCAAAAAAAAGGCATGTATCTCACCAGAAGGGCAAATTAAAAAGCCACTTAAAACACTAAACAAAAACAAAACCACAAGTCTCTTTCACAAGTGAAGAAGTCACTGCAGAGAGCAGAGCTCAGCTCCAGGTAACACAGGCAAAAGGTTCTCTGCAGCTCCATCAAGTAACAACAAGTGCCACCCAGTGCACCAGTGGGACAGAGGGTGACTGCAGCAACAGCAGCAATGAGCAGCACTGAAGCAGCGAGTTGTCATGCTTGAACTTTTAAACTGCATGAATGGAGTGACCACTGACTAATCAGATATGCTTTAAAATAATTCCTGTCTTGAATGTCTCTCCTATAACCCCATCCTAGAGCATGGGCAACTTGACTTGGGCTATGATCCAAGACTAACATTTGTATTCTTAATCATTTGCAGACTTTACTTCTCAAAAAGTTGCACTACTTTGCTGGACTATCTTAAATGAATTATACTAATTAAAACAATCTTGAGTTTCAAATGGCCTGCAAATACTTTCATCATCCTAGTCAAGTGGTTAGTCCTTTTATAAAATAATTGAACCTATAGCCTTAAAATAACCCAATAACCAGAAGAAGGAAAACAAATAGAGAAAGCAGAAAAGGCAATTCTTGAGCAATTCTTACTCAAAGAAAATATGACTAAGAATCAAAAGACAAAGTTGCTTTTGTTCTGTTACTGTTTACATGTCTAGGCCACCATACTGAGATGTTAACTATATTTAAACTATTACTTAGTATATTGAAACTGCAAATACTTTTGAGTGCTTTATTTTACTAATTTTCAGTTAATATCATACATTACCAATTCCCCCAACTACCTCTAGATGCTTCAATAAAAATACATTTTTTAAAAAATACATTAAAAATACATTTAAATTAAATTAAATTAAAATACATTTTAAAAATACATTTTTTTGAAAATTATTACATTGTATCTGCCAATGAAGAATTTTGGTATTTTGGTTGAACAAATTTTCTTCCATGAAATCTTTTAAATGCATTATAAAACAAAAGAGCCTTGTTTATTAAAAAAATAGAAAATTTTGTAATTAAAAAAACCAACCAAACACACCAAAAATATTAAGCGCATGGGTTACTCCTTCCTTTTTAAAAGTTAAACCTGAGAATTTTCCCTTATATTGTTTTGTTATCATACTACCAATCAAAATTGGAAAGTAAGTACCCTAACTGCTCCAGGATACCTGGAATTTCATCAGACTTCCTGAAGTGAAAGCCTATGCTTTGTAGCACCAATGCAATAAATCCAAAACTCCAAAATATTTCTGCAGCTGCTGTACTTATGTTGCAAAATGCCTTGGACATGCAACAGTTCCTTTCAAGAAGCTCCTGCATTAGACAGTTTGTTCACATGCATGCTGGAAAACAGGTCAAGGTTTCTAAATGCACAGCCACATATCCAAGGTGGATCCAAGTGCTGTTCAAGCTCTTGGTCCAGCCGCTGGCCTTGCTGAAGAAATCTGGAAGCCACAACAACCTGTGTTTCCCTGCCATCTCTTTCATGGCCTGGCAACCTCCCTCCCCATGCCACTGGGCATCCCGTGTGTGAGCTATGTGTGCAGGTGACTAAGCACACAGATGGCAGTCACGCAGTTCCCATCGGATGGCCTGCAGGAAGAGGGGCAGGGAGAGGGTCACCACAACATCTCACAACCTTTGACACCGCTGAGCACACAGGAAACAGAGCGGGGCTGCCAATAGCCCTGGGAGCAGTGGCAAATTGCCCTGAGCTTCCTTTCCTTACTGGGAGGAGGCAAGGAGTCACATTTACATGAAGTCATTTTGCACACATGCAACAAAATCCAAGGTCTCACAGACCACTAGATTTACAATACAAGCACAAATCAGCCATACAGTGCAGAATGAGGTGGCTTGACCATCAGGTAACAGGGAGAAGCAGTGTTGTGGTGTAGAGATTTCCCCTTAATAAAAGTTCTGTGCCCAGCCAGAAAGCTTTGGTACTGCCACAGGGAAACTATTCTACAGCATGGTGCTTTGGGCTGTGCTCCAGGCAGTAGGTATCTCCAAAAAATATTTGGAAAGTATTTTAAAAAACCTAGTTCCACTTCAGCAATATCTTATGGAAGAGTTAAAGAACAGGGCCTATAAGTGTTCTTGCATGTGAACCTACGAAATCACAACTCCAACCAATTGTGTCCAACCCTTCTTCCATCATTCCACATTGTTCTCACCTTGCATCACTATCGCAGCAGAAAGTCTGAAGCAAAGCATTTAGCTTTTTTTTCTAACAACACTTTTCTATGCAATCAATTCCAAGGCAAACTAAGAAAAAAAAACCACAAAACCCCAACAAAACATCCTCCCACAAACTTTTAACTTACTCTTGCAGAGTTTCCACTCCTTTTTCTTTATATTGCAACTCCTGCTTCATCTGTGCCAATTCTCGTTTCAGCCTAGAAAGCTGTAATACAAAATAATTAAAAGTAATAATAAGTAACAGTAGCTTCCACAATAAAAAAAATTTGGTTTTAAATACAAAATCTTAAGGTACTTTAAAGAACTGGAAGTAATAATTTAAGTTCTCTTTTTTTTTTGCTTTAAAATTTTGCATTAAAACAACAGAAGACTTTCTCAAATATCATAAGACCCAATCAAACAGCAGTCAAACCACTCAATACTTTCAAAGTATCAATTTCCTCATCTATTCTATCACGTTTCTCTCTCCAATAGCTTATGCTAACAGCTAGCAAGTTTCAATCTATATAAATTTTCTTCTCCCATTGTAGCAAAGACACCTCTCAACTGTCTTCAATTCTTTAGTCAACTTTAAAAAAGAAGGAACATTCAATGCTGTTAATTTTTCACTCCAGGAAAACAAAATTACTGGCAGCAGAACTGGCCTCTCTCCCAGAAATGGCAGCCTGGCTTTCCATAGTTATTTTCATATTATCTTGCCCTTTCAATCCCCTTGTCAATTACCTTGATCCAACTAGTGAGCATAAATCGAAAGCGACATAGCAAAGATGTCTCCAAAAACCTATTTTTGTGCTTTTATGGAAACAGTTACCTGAGTAGGTTGTGCAAACCATGGAAGAGCCAAGAATGATCTGTAAAGAAAGAGCTTCTTGCCCTCCAAAGCTGACAGATAACTGAAGGCAACAGGGGGAGGAGAATGCAAGGGACTGCAGACAAATGGGGGGGAATAGGGGTGTGGTTTTAGTGTGTGGTAGTGAGGCTAAGAACGAACTGAGAGCCCAAAGAGGGGCAGGGATGGAAGAAAAAAGCTCCCTCTTCTTAAGCTACCAAACTGAGTATATTTTCTAGAAATTACACAGAGTGCTCTTGATTTTCACATGTACATGTACATCAATAAATGACAAAATCATTACAAAACAGATTTTTAAAAAAGAGAGTAAAAAATTAATTTTTTCTTCAGCTCTATTCCAAGAGCAAGGAGCTTTGCAGCAGTACCAGGATGCAAACCAGGACTCTCAGAGTCCCACCATCCTGCACAGCTCTCCCCATTTCCTCAAAATGCATGGCACCAGCCCCTAAACACTCCTATACCCTCACCAGCTCCTTTAATACTCACCAAAAGTAAAATGAAAAAATGCGTAACCAATATCATGTACACAGAAACTTTAGAGTGCCTATTTCATTCTATTTCCTGAAACAACTCAATGCCTATGCACACAGTCACTTGAACATATTATCCTATGCATGTCGTAGGTCATTTTATTTTAAGATGGAGGAAGAGAGGAAAATAGTCATAAGTGAAAACCTTGTTTATTTTCTTTAAATATTATTTAAATAAATAAGGCTTATTTTCTTGTTTAGAAGATGCTGACATTTAGAGTATATAAAACAAGCAAACACTAGTCAGCATGTAATAAATATATACAGATAGAATAAATGCCTTTGAAGGGTGGTGAACAGGATTCATTTTCAGAGGCACTCATGTGAAAAGTGGTCACTACAACAAAAATGGAACACTATTCTGCAAGGATAAATATTTTTTATTTATTTTGTGAGCTGAGTGTCTAGAATGCTAAATGCAATTTTATCCATTAAGAAAAAGAAATGTACAGTTTTTTAACTGGCTCTAGAGTGTAATATTATAAACTACTTTTTATAATTGCTTATGATCAATTTGCTTGTAAACAACATGCAGGCTTTTTCTCTGTGCTAAAGCATTGTGGGAGAAATTCAAGAAGTCAACTATTCTTCCTTCAACAAAAATGGTATCAAAACCATGACTCCAGTTTTTTTAAAAATACATAAAAATGGAACATTTTTGTTACAGAACTGCCTATCATTGTCAGAATACTTGAACTTCCCTCTCCTCATAAAGGAGCTCTGGCCAATCAGCTGAAAATTTCTATTTGGCCAATAGGTCTACTGAATTGTGAAGAGATTTCCAAATAAGTGGCTAAATCTACAGGTGAGCAGAACCTTGCTGAAAATGGGTAAATAGGTATGAAGACAGTGAGTTTGAACTGAATGAATCTGGCTGCAGAGCATTTACTACTTGGGGCAGTTAGTAGAGAGAAAGCAATTTCTGAAAGCCTGGCTGAGCTTGCCTCCGACATCTGTGACAAAAATGTTTGCACTTGTAACATGGAAAAAGCATTACTTCACAAGTCACTGAAATGCAGTTAATATAGCCATTTTAATACAGCAACAGGATAGAATAAAAAAGCACTTTTTAATACTGTATTTCTACAAATGCATGCAACATTCAGTGTAAATGCTACAATAAAAGAAAAACAGACCCTCCCTCCCTTCTCCATGCCCAATTCATATTTTTACAAAATGAAAAAAGATTACTCACTCTGTCACGACGGCTGGCTATTTCTGCTTTAATCTGATATGGGTCATACTTGGTATTAGCTGAAAATCCAGAGAATGCTAAACAGATGGAAAACAGTATTTTACTATTTTTTCTCCTTTCTTTAACACAATTGTTAAGATGTGGCACTAATGTGGCATTAATTCTTTCTTACAAGTCACCAGGTTCTAAAATAATCCTCTGGGCTGAAGTACAACTGAAGATTTCCATTTGGCCCACCTGAAACTTTTTTTTTGTCCTGAACAACACCAAAAATTGCATATAGCAGCACCGCATATTTCCTAAAAGCAACTAACTTCAATGAAAGGATGGCGGCATCTACTGATGCAAGCAATTTGTGTAATATTAATATTTGCTAGTTGCTTCCTAGGTACACTGAACTAACAGTATGACAGGGACTAAAGTCCAAGAAAATTATTGTCAGAACAAGATTATATCAGCTAGGGAGAAAAGTTGCCTCCTAAAGTAACAGTGTAGGGAACCAACACACAAATCAACTCTGGCAAGTGAGCTCTTAACACAGGGTATCTACAGTCAGGCAGTGATTTCAAGTTGTGGCATTACAAGCTAAAGCCTACACAGATGAAGTAAATGTCCTAGAGGATAGACTGGGCAAGGGAAACAATGATTTATGGAGTGAGCCACTCAAGGCAGCACTGGCCCACTGAAAAATGCCTGGTATGTGAATGGATGGGGCTGTGCTGTCAGACCTTCCATCCTTTCTCAGAGCTGAAGGCTGCTGTGCTGAAACCCATATCTGTGTCTGGGGCTGCACTGAGTCTTTCGACTCTCGAAAGAATACTGCAATGCCAAGGTCACGTCAAGCGTGCAGGAACTTGCCAAAATGAATAGTCATGCCTGGACTAATTCTCTAAATCCAGGATTTTCTATGGATTTTTTTTTTTAAGCAGTGCTGATCACAACTGAGTCACGAAACTGCTGCATAGGCACCTCCCTGCCAACCCCCAACCGCTGAGCTCACACCACCTCCCACTCATAGGCAGACGACACTGAGTCAATGGCAGCACCCACAAGCAAAGTGGAGGAAAACACTTCGTGAAGATTTACTTCTTTTAATGCAACAACGCCAAAGAAATGGTGGTGGAGGCAAAGATATACACAATATAAGCATCCAACTTTGGTCATGTAATTGCACTCAAATTAGAAGCCTAATATTTCTGCACAATAAAAGGAGAAGCAAGCATCGCACAGTGGAGTGGAGGTGTCAAATTAAGAAAAACAAGTGGAGAAAAAGCTTTTAGGAATCTTGAGTTGACAGCATGATTAATCCCCAAAGGGATGCTTAAAAAAAAAATCCGACTAATCAGCCCATCCCATTTTCTCAAAACAGATGCATATGACTTTAAAATAATATAAAATATATTAACACATCTATAGAAAATTAAAATATTTTTCCACCTCAAAACAAGCAAATTGTTTTATTTAATTGGTCTTACAGATTGTCATTATCAACTCCAGATATACCCACAAAACCCCAAACTATTGGAAGATTGAGAAACGTGAGTAAATTGACTTTCTTCAATAGCATTGGCTTTCATTACAGATAACCCCCAATTTTGTCATTTGCAGTCAGATTTTGCTGCTGTTTCAAACAACTTGTTTTTCTAAGAGCTTCAAATATATGTAAAAGGTTATACTTTTCTAGTATATTTTCATCTTCCACAAACTTTCTGTATGTTCACATGAAGTAATTCAACAAAATATCCCACAGAACTATTGCAAATTTTAAAAGAACAAAAAGCCCAAGCTCCTAGAAAGGTATTATAATAAATGTCTATTTAGATTTTATAATCTCAAAAAATACTGATGACACTATCTTTTACTCTATTCAAAGTCTTTATCAAAGTTAAACACGCTTTAAACAACAGTTTTGTTTAAAAAAATAATCTTTCCTAATAGAAAGATATCTTGCTACTTCTTCAAAAACTTGAACATAAGAGGGGGAAATAAGACTAGTCACAACTGTTCAGTTACATCACAAACTGAATCACAGAATACATATATATATATAAACTAAACAAAAATATGAGAATCCCAGTTCAACAGTTACAGAGTACTTGGTCCAAACCATCTGGGACACCTCAGCTCTAGAAAACATCTTTTATTCAGGATTTTTGCATATGTATGAATTACCTTGGATTAATAAATACCAGTGAATCAGTAGCTAAACACTTCTATCCAGACACCTGCTCTAAGCCCCCTTCCACAGTCAGGTTTCTTGAACATTTTCAGAAAAGGCTAAAGCAGAGCTTCCCATTCTTATTAAACATTTAACAGCATTTAACAGCAAACCTGCAGTTAATGACTGTACAGCCAATGAAAAGCCACCAGCACAGTAAAACTCCACTACATTTCCACATGGCTGTTGGATATATCCATTTGATATACTTCTCTGAACTAGACCTGCTGACTCTTTGACAAAAACACCTTTTCTTACTGCACAACCAACAGCCATAAAAATGGCACAACATCTTCAGAATTCAGAAAGAGTGTTTCATCTACTCCAAGCTACCAGAGACATCTGAAGAATGCGAAGGGCAGAAAATCAAAGCTCTGTATCACCAACATCAGGATCACCAGCTGGCACTCAAGAATGAGGTAAGCTAATGAAATATTTTTTCTTAGTTCATGGTCAGAGGTACTCTTGCACACAACAGCTCATCTTTATAAATTTTCTAAACAGACTGTGGATACCCATGGGGTTTCCCCTAAGGTGATGGCTCCCTCCCATATTAAGTGGAAAATAATCTTTGAGTTTAGGAGTGCAGGTAGATGGCTGATCCAGCAACATTCAGCCCTGTCTTTGTTGCCTTGCAAGAAGCATCACTACAGCTGGCTCCAAGATAGGTAGAAATGCTAGCTGGGATATATGCCTGTTTAATGTTACATCCCTTTTCAATGTTAACATTTATCCCTATTAAATGTTAAATCTCTGTTGTAATAAACCTAACAGGAAATGGAAGATACTGAATTGCAGAGTCAAAGGATAGCACGTCACTGCTGTAGTCAGGACCTTCATTCAGAGAAGCATCAGGTGATGAAAATACTTCACACTATTTCTTACACCACATCTTGTGAGGGCCGGTGGGTAAAATCAAGAAAAGACAGTAAACTCACAGCTGGCATAGGAACGGCTGTCATCCTCACACATTTTGTGCAATTGTTGATATTCTTCTTGGGCTAGTTCAAAACGCTGCTGCTTTATTTGGTAAATCTCCTTCTTGGCATTGAGTGCCTCCTGGGCAACTATTAAATATTCCTTTAGCATGCGTTCTTGCTCCCTTCTCCATTGTTCCCTTGGGTCCTCAATTTGTGTGAGCTCTAAGGAGAAAAAGTAAAAGCATTAAAATAAAATTATATGACATTTTGTGCTACCAAGTCCAAATTCTTTTGTTAATGTTCATTCTCAACCAGCACACCTGACACTACTGTGCACAAAATCATTCCAGCCAGGATGAGAAGAAGGAAGGATGCAGAGTGAAAGAACAGGAAAAGCTTTTCAAACACAGAAGGCATTTAAATGTTATTCTTTTCTTTACAAACCAGTGCAAACCCTAAGAAAACAGTATTTTGGCTCTAACCTTCCCTCATAGCCAACTTGAAAATTCCAAAAACTACCTAAAAACCCAGAACCACAAGGAAATGTGAAAGGTATCTCAATGCTTAACCAATGAGTCTATAAATAGCCGAAACTACCTTAAGACACTACATACAACTTTACAAGTATAACATCTTAAAAGGTCAGAGGCTTCCCCTGCATAGTTAAGAAGAATAAGGTAATTCAACAGAGAAGTCAGCATCTTCATCTCAAATCCATAAAGCATTTAAATCACTTCTCCTTTTTTCGTCTTCAGAAACAGAGGTCTGGTGTTTTTCCTTGCTGGGGTTTAGAACAGTTTTTATTTAAATACAAACCAAAACCAAGTTTCCCATATCTACTGATTTTCAAAGTCATTACTGCAAAACAATCTCTTTGCAGTTGCAAAGGCATTTGAGGATGACACACATTAAAATCCTAAAATATTATTGGTTCATTTGGGGGGGTTTTGTGAGTCCACAAATAAGTTTTATATGAGGATGTCCATGTAAAGTCTTGTGTTTAAGTGTAATGTTAATTTCTGATGATTGAAGCACTATCAGTAAGTTGCTGCAGACACAATGCCAGTGTTCAGAGAAGTGGCAAAACCTGCAGCACAGTCAGGAGGTAAGCACCTAGCAATTTTTCCAAACTTGGCTTCTTACAAGAGATGAAAGCCAGTTATGTTTTGCATTAATCCTGAGTACATAATTCAGTATATTGGTGCCAGTGATGAAACACAAAACGGTAGAAGATTGAGCCCAACAGATTAAGAACTCTAATGGTGTCAAGGTCATGCTAGCAGCTCTACCATTTCAGAGCCATCTGAAGAGTATATAAACAAAAACAGAAAGATCATCAAAGAGCAGTGCTTCCAACAGATTTGCAGATTTGGCTCCTAAATAACCTTTTCTCTTAAAAGCTGTACCTTTTCTCTCCCTGCAACTCCTCACATTGAAACAGCATAAAGATAGTGCCTACAGTTCTGCAATTTCTCCCCACTTCCCGGGGATCCCTTTCATTCCTTTCTGGCTCCCATGACCCCAAACTATATCTCCTCAGCCAAGGACAGGAGGTGCTTTGGCTTGCTGAGTTGCTGTAAATCCTTCTCTACATGGAGGGCAAGCAGAAGAAAACAGAGTTCTGACTGCTGCCCACCCTTCACTGAAGACATTTCAATTTCCACTGCTACCTCATCTGTCCATAAGTACCCCTGAAATCTGTGTAAATTTTAATAGTCTTAAAACTGCAAATCCCCCATGGAAACTATGAAATAAAATATAAGTAATAAATAATAAATATTATGAAGTAAATATTTATGAAATAGATAGGCTTACTAGGATCCAGTTTTTCTCTTTGAATGGAAAATTATTAGTCCTAACCTCAATAAACAGTCCAGGCTAAGATGTTACGTTCCAGTACACATTAAGCTTCTGAGGTCCTATACTTCAGGGCCTGCATCTCTCACAGAATTATTTCACACACCTTCTGGAAAGCTAGCAGCACCCATCTGAGGTAGAAAATTGCTTTAGTGCAGTAGTGACATTTTTTCTGGTTTATGAAACTTTGCCCTGGATTTCTAAACAAGTTTGCCACATAACAGGACTAAAGCTACATTGTATGATAAAATTAACTTCCTTCATTTCTTTACAACCAATTAAAAAAAACCCACTACAGTAACTCAAGAACAGACCCAGACAAACGCAGAGAATATATTATTCCCTCACTGGGGAATGCCCAACTGCTTAGAGGAGACTTCAAAGGCTCCCAAGACTCTGAGGAGGAGGGAAAGGAATTCTGTGGCTGGCAACCGCCAAGGTTTTTAAGCAATGGTTGGACAACAGCCAAGAGCAGCTTAGTAAGGGTGTCAACAAAGTACTGAATTTACAGAACAAGATGGAGATCAGGGTTGGAAGTACCATTGAGATTTACAGAAGATTCTTCTGTTCCTGGGTTTTTTTCAATATAAATGGAAAGCTATTGCCTAGAAATCTTTTTCTTGCTTCCTGGGTAAACAAACATAGCAAAAGACTTAGAAAAAAAATCAGATGTATTGCTGTTTTCTTTTAGAAGGTGCAAGGGCAAAAAGCTTGAGAGACTGCACAAAACATGAGAGGTCCCTGGTAAGTCTAAGTGTAGAAAGACTCTCTTTGAATTATCCTTTGCATTTTCTCACAGTATTTCTTGACACCGAAGCACTTCTAACTGTTTTGTCAATTAACAAAGAACTTCAATGCTGCATAAAGAATTTAACCCAGTCAGCCACAAAAGGCAGTCCAAATGTTTTCTCCTGAAGCTGCCATTCCAAGTGGTTTAGACATACTCATTTCAGAAAAACATTTCTTCAGCTCCTGCACCATCTCTGCCACTTGCCTGACACTATTTCATGATGCGTGATTGTCTACTCATTAGTTCTCACTTCTACAAAGAAAGTCAATGCAGTCTTGATTGGTACCTTTGTTGTCCACAGTTTAAAAATTGGATCAAGTATTCTACTAATTTTTGAATAATAATTATCCAGCTATAATATCAACTCTGTCTTCCCTCTCATTATAAATCTTGCTGGTATTTGAAAGCAGTGTATTAGCCTAAGGGTGACAAACCCATTTTACTGTGACGGTTGAATTACCATTTAGGATAGTATCTGTGGGTTGCAAGTAATTAGTTATCATGAAAGAGACTAATTTTGCAACCTTGTTAATTGTTGAATGATTCCTTTTATTCAGTTCAGCACTTTATTTTGTATCTAATATGATTAGCTTTACTTTTCCAGACCCATTAATATTCATCTTTTCTTTCTGTCTACCCACTGATCATTTGGGAACTCAACTGCTCTTTGCAAAAACTCTCTTCTACAATTTTTGCTCTCAATTGCACAGAAAAAAATGCAAGCCAGATCTGACATGCCTACAATGATTAATATCCCTTCTGTAAGTTCAAACTTGAAGTCTGTGGTAAAGCTGCTAAAAAAAAAATTAAAAAAGCAAAAGGGAGCCCTTTTTTTTGCATGTGATGGTGATTGTTATTCCTATCCCCTATTCCTATCAGTAGCTTTTTTAAGTCACAGCATTGCAATAGAAGTTAATGTTCTACTTATTTTCTGCAGAGACTCTAAAACCACCTGCAAATTAAAAAAAAAAAATTAAGAGTTGGCAATACCCTCATTTTTTTAAAAATATATGCATTCACACACATACTTTGGTGCAAGTGTACTCCATTACTGTACTCCAATTGTAATCCTCACTTTTTATTAAATTTCAACATTATTAATGTTACCATGACAGCAATCCTTAAACTAGTATTTTTTTTTTTAAATGGAGTTATTTTAAGAATTACCTAACAGTTTGTATTTACTGCCTTTGAATTTTTTTGTCTATCTATCATTGTGATTAATGTATTAACAGCTGTTTAAAGTTTATCATTTAGTTAATGATCTTTGTTAAATTTCACAACAAATAAGTACCTGTGTAGGTCAAACAATACCATGGGAACATTTATTATTCTGTTGTTTGGGTTTTTTAAAGCAAGTAATTGTGAAACCACAATACACAAGTAATTCCAACGATGGCTGGAAGCCCAAAATTATTTCTACACTTCCATTTTTTAATTGACTAGATTTCAAGTAGATAGTATTGAGGTTGGTTTTTCAGATTATACTATTTACCATTGCTGTGACAGCCCATATAACTACTTTCTTCTTTTCTTAGTCCCCACCAACTGCCAATTCCCACAATACTGAAAGCATTCACTCAATAGTGATAAAAGGCTTAATGATAGCACAACAGTAACAGCAGCAGCAGTACAAAGCTATAAAGATAAGACATTTTTTTAAAAGTAGAACTGGCAAATGTGCCACAGGGATGATACAAAGCTCAACAATAGACCAAAAGGGAAAGCATCCAAAATTAGTTTCCAAAAGGCCTGTTGTCTTTTTGATAGCATTTTGTCCTGTATTAAAGCATAAAACATGCATTGCTTAAGCAAGGATGAGATTACTGTATTTGATAATGCTTCTGATTAAAAATCAGCACATTTGTCTCAGAATGTATTTTGGTTTTCAATATAGAAGAGCGAACGATGGATGACTGGAAAAATAGGAAATATAAGAGTATAACACAAAAATCTTTCTGACATGACAAAAAGCAACAACAAAATTACTAATACTTCACAGTATGACCGAGCAAACCAAAATATTTGTATACACTATACCTCAATCACAAGTGGTAAAATTCTTTACAAATGGAATGTTTTACAATTATGCCCCCATATGAAAGATAAGGAAACACAGTCTGCAAGAAATGACTTGCATACATTTTCTCACTGTAGCATGAGGTGTGTAAATGGTATTGGAAGCAAAGTTAGTGCCAAGAGTTAACACCAGCTTCCTCAAAACAAGCATACATCTACTCACGATTTATGTGGTCCATATAATAAACTCCAATCTGTTGATCGTAAACAGTTTCCCATCCTAAAGGAAGCTCATCACCAACACAGTCAGCAAACGTCAATGGCTTTGTAATCCTGTAAAAACAAAAATAACACAAATAAATACAAAAGGTGCAGAGTTTACAGTGCAATGAATGTTGTTACATGTTTTGAAGATACCCTCATCAGTTGATCAAAAACTAGTTATGCTACTAAGGAATGTGCTGATAATTACAAACATACAGTTTCAAAATAAATTTTCATTTAAATATGCTGACAGATACTCCCCAAACAGGTAAGACAAGCTTCTCCCCTCTAGTTTCTATGTATAACAATTTAATTATAATGGCATGCAGTCCTGCCAGTTCTTCTCACATACTGCAAAGAACACAAATGTGAAGCTGGAGTTCACCACTGCTGAAACTACTAAAAGCTTTATAGGTTTTAACTTCTTTCAGGTGACAATGTATCATAATTGCTTGTCTTTAAAAAAATAACCTAAAATTCAAGACAGCACTATATAACAGACTTCCTCTTTTCAACTATACATTTCCAACTATTAATGATACTCTCTTGGTCCAGACATATCCAAATAATTCCTCTCCCTCAAAAAGAAGAGAGACAAACAAATGTCTCAGAAAAATTCCGAAGCAATTAGAGCAGAAATAGTAATTAATAAGTAACAGCATTACTATCTAGCAGCTTAACATATCACAGCCTTGCTAGGCAAAGATAGATCAGTGGGTAATAGAAAACTGAAACAGCCATTTCGGTGTTCACAGGAACATTGAAAGTAGTGGGTTCCATATTATACAGAAAGACTCTAAATCAACACTGCTCTAGAGCAGCAAAGTATATTAAAAAAAAGGAAGGATAAATTATATAAATATAAAAGCCCTTACGCTCAGTCTAATCATGTCTATCACCTAAATTCATTTTAATCTTTACTTAACCCCTAGGATAATGTTTTCCTCTAAAAGCTGTCACAAATTAATTTACTGAAAAGCTACTAATAAAGTAATTTCAGTTATACATGGGATATAGATACAACACCTTCCTCACGTATTTGTTGCAGCATTTCTAATACCTAGAACTAGGACAACTTTGCAAACATTAAATACATGCATTAATTTAGGGGCTGACTTAAGTTGAGCATAATCTATAGCATAATACTCTTTGTATGTTATAATATCCAGTTAAGGCTTTCTGACACCAGATTTGGACTATGCTTACAAACACACAAAGGAATGGAGAGATCATTAGGACTCATAATTGCACTTCATCTGATAACACCTGTATAAAACAGTAACTTTGTCTGAACTAAAGTATGTCTGTCTTTGAACTTGGAAGTCCTTTCCCACCCCAAAATAAAACCAACCAGAACAATCCAAACGTAAAGACTTCAAATCATGGAAATACTACTACAGCTACATTCTAGCTAGTCCAATGGCGCAGTAAGCACACCATTCAACCACCAACAAACAGCAAAAAAATTTGCACACAGCAAACAGAAAAACTGCATGCACCTGCCTCCTGAAACTGTTTTAGTATTCTTGAGATTAGCGTTCAAAATTACCTGTAGTAGAATAAATAAAAACATCCTTACTAGTTTCAATGTAATGTTTCAACAACTCTACACAACAGTAGAAAGATCAAGCTATTCAGGTCAAATAATAGCTTGATTCTATTCGGTGGATTCTCCAACACAAACAGTTTAACAAGATGAAGATGTACATAAACTTGTGCACCACTATTTATAGTAAAGATTTTCCATTACTGAAAAATATGTAGTTTATACCATGCAATCATGCAAATCCAAAGATGTTGTATTCAAGAAAGAAAATGTTACTAGGAACTGACATATGTGCTCTCAGTAATTCATCCAGCAGTCAGGCAGATCAGATATTGCCAAAGTACTCCTGATCTCCCTGGAATTCAGTCAAATATTAAACATACAACATGCAGCATTTTTTATTAAACTCCCATGGTCTTGTTCTGAAGACATCATGTTTACAATTTCTCAAAGTAGTCTAGACATCAGCTCCTAAATTACCACACTAAAGACAAGATTTTCTTTGGAATGAGTTATGAGACTTGCTTGCCTGTTATACAAACACACCCTCACCCTTTATTCATAAATAAAACCTGCACATGATACTCTAACCTTTCACACTACAAAAACTTTAACTCAATGCTCTCTGTGATCCCGCCAGGACTCAGACCTGCAGGACAAGGACAATGTTCACTTTTTGGAAAAGGGAGACAAGAAAACCAATCCATCTGGTCTAACCAGTTTTCATTACAGTGTTATAAAAACACGTGTGAACAGTTTAATTAATGGTTTTGAAGGAAAACTTGTAGCAAAAAAACCCCAACACATAAAAAGCTGTGTTCCAGATAGTCAGACCACTATTAAGTTCATGCTGCTCATTTTAAGCTAGAGTCAATGTTGCTCCAAGCTGGATTCCCTTCAAAGCATAACATCACATTGACTCTCAATTCAGTCACATTTATACCTATGTAGTTGGACCTTCAGCCAAAGACACAAAAGTAATAATTGTAAGTTTCTGCCTGTGTTTTACACTGCTTTGATTAAATGAACTGAAAAAATACCTTTCTGGTTTAACCAGCACAACTCTGAGGACAAGATTAGTTTCTTGCCATGTTAGGGAAACTAGGGTTTTTCAGAATAACAGAGACAAAATGGAACAGATGCAGATATCTACATTGGAGGTCAGCCACAAATTACAGCAGTTGACTGCTGAAATTAAGTATCTTCTGGAAATACTGCTTTACCCTCTGGGTTTGTTTCTAATTAGCTTAAGTTCTATAAAATAGAACAGATCTTTTCTACTTGTTTATAAAGAATTGTACAAGGTACAAGTACATCTGTTAAAACATTTCAAAGTATTGAAATAAAGACAAAAAACTTTTCAAAGCATTATCAAGACAAAGGCACAACAAATATGCTGCCATCTTTGATTAAACATAAAACAGGGCTGTCCCAAACTGTGCTATTCACAGTAAAGAAAAACTAAGGCATTTATCCGTGATCACGTAGTAAACAGTAATATATTCACCCATGATCACCTCCTGTTTCCCCCAAAACAACTGGCAGACACTAACAAGAATGTTCTGAACTTCCAGCTGAAGATGAAAACCTTCTGGGACCAGTTTACAGCATTAACTCTTTGCAGTCACTGGATCTACAGGCTAGGTACAAGTAACAGTTCTCCATGGGGGCCAATTCTGCACAGATCAAAAAATCAACCTTAACTTCAGATTAACTGACTTTATCCTTTCCAAAAGTAATGATGCTCTTCAGTTCTTAGGCATCCAATCTTCTGTGACTCTGAAACCCTTCAGAAGCAAATACAGAATCACATAAGAAAGCTTCCATAATCTAAATCCAGTATATCAAGCCCAGAGAAAAAACTATGAGCAATGTCATGCACCTCAGATCTGTCACTTCTAACTCTGCCCAAATTATATGTTTTCATTAAGAAGAAATAAAAGTCTGGTATTTGCACACAATCCAACAGACACATCTGAAAACCCAAATTTTATTCACATTTTCTCTGCATTAATTACTAAGCTAAGCAGCTAGAATATGGAAATTAAACAGTAAAATAAAACCAAACAAGTGACTAAACTAAGTTTTTTCTCATCCTTGCATACTTATTTTGTATCTTTATCCACTACA
This sequence comes from Daphoenositta chrysoptera, assembly GCA_013397915.1. Lineage (NCBI taxonomy): Eukaryota > Metazoa > Chordata > Aves > Passeriformes > Daphoenositta > Daphoenositta chrysoptera. The sequence goes on from VZRO01002612.1 coordinate 667,987, forward strand.
ATACAAAGAATGATTCCAGAAAATTATTACAGCTTTCTGAATATGCAGCAGCAAAACAAGTATTTCTTGAATGCATCAGTTCACGGCAGGGACCGGATGGGAAGAAGACAAGACATTAAAAGACAATGGCTAAATACCATTTTAGATAAATTACTTCAAAAGTGCTTTCAGCTTTAGATACATTGTTAACAGCATCTAATTTCAACTCTCCTCCCCACGCCCCTCCCCCAAAAAAAAAAAACATAGAAAGCCTCAACCTTTAAATAATAAAAGAAATGCTCCTGGGTCCAAAGAAAAGACATATTTCACATCTCCAAAGCACAGTTTGACAGATATAGTAGGGCAACTTCATTGTCATAGACCTTCAAAACCAGAACCAGATCACTAAAAACACAAGGCTTTGGAAAATATTATATAAGATCCTCAGTCTTCCCATGGCCCTGATGCCACATTAGAGGGCCCTGGCTGCTTGAAATCCCTAGGTCTAACTGAGTAAAACTTCCCCTGGGAGGAACTAAATTAAGACAAACAGAGCCTGTTTTTCCAAGACCTTGAACAGGAAATCGAAAAGGTGTTCCAAAGTAGAAACGCTGTTGTAAACCAGGTGCTCTCCTTTAAACAATGCCTAGACACCTAAATTACACACAGGGTCACCCCACCTTTCAAAGTGGGCCTGGATTAAGAGGAAAGCACTAACCATGACAGCTAATTATGAAAAAGAACCACCAAGTTCTGAACAAAAGTCACTGTCTGTAGGAGACAGAGAGAAGGATGCAAGAATAGCAGCTGTCAACAGTGTTTTCAATTTTGGTCCTGATTTTGGTCAGGTCCAATGGTAGCAAAATATATCTAATAAAATTTGATACACCTCCACAGACAACTAGGAGAAAAATTTCCTTAAACCTGATCTCAGTCTGAATTGTCATCTAATGTGATAGATGGTTTTGCCTGACAAATGCAGATACAGCAAGTGTATCACTAATTTACCAGGAAATTGTATAAATTCACATTAGAGATCTAAAGAACACCATGCAATTTAAAAATTAGTTAATAAAATAAGTAGAAAAGACTTAGCAATCTGATAAATCTAGCAATAGTTTATCCAAGGAAAGTATTATGCCAAGTATATTACTGAGTGTCACAAGGCAAGAAAGAGAAAAGGCAAAATGAGAAATCATGCGCACAACTTTAAAGCTTTCAGTCAATGATTTTTTCTTACCTCCTTTCAAACATGAATTTAAGTTACAGACATTGTTATAAAGTTCAACTAACCCTCTTGTCTTGTACTGGCTCTTACTCCCTCCAACGGCACAGAGAAAAAATAACCCAAAAAACAACAACAACAACAACAACAAAAACCCCGAACAAACCAAACCAAGAAATTGAGAAGGAATGGAAGATGAGTTTTTTGTTGTTTCACAGACACTGGTAAGAAGAGCTGCTTACACTGAGGGGGAGAATGGGAGGATTGTTATTATATTGTTTTTAGAAGTCACACTGCAGTCCTGGAGGCACTCCTTCGACACCTTCCACCGGCACAGCTGTGGCCTGGGCCAGACCGTGTCAGTGAGACACAGCGAGGGTCTGCAGCCGCCCAGCTGTGCCATGACTCGGGCAGGCTGCCCTGCCCTCCCCAGCAGCGCCCACCCCGAGCAGGGCAGGGACACGGCTGGCACCCACTGCCCCGCTGCTGAAGGAAGGAGCTGCCCCCACGGGGCAGAAACACGCAGACCCACGCAGCCTCACCCCGGGGCAGAACACACGGGCTGCTCGCAGGAAACGCCACCGTGGATTCCAGATCCCCTGCTACAGCACTCTGGAGTACACCCTGGTTTGCCTCCTCATCTGTCCTCCATCCACTCAGCTCTCTGCAAGCAGCCAAGTCATAAAAATGAACTGGATTTTGAAATACAGTTTGGCAAATTACATACCAACTGCTTAGTCAGAAGTACAACAAAGTTCACAAAAATAAACATCTTTTCAAGATACAAGTTTCTTTTAACCTTTTTCTTAATTCAAATTACATGTCTTTATTTTACTATGTGATTTAACCTCAGATGCTGAATAACTTACTGATCATCTACTCAATTCTTCATTAAAATAAATCCACAATACAGATGCCAAGACTGAAACTTCCACAAATTAAATTCTGTGCTCAGGACAAAGATTAAAGAAGGTAGTATGTGTTCAGAGTCATTGCTAGGATACATTTCCCTTCGAAAAAAAATGGTACCCTACAGCAAGGAAATAACAGCACCAACTCTTCTAAAGGTCAGTTCAAATTCAGTCTTTTTAAGACCACACTGTATTTTGCATCTATTTATGTTGTTGTTATTAGTATTATATTTCATAATTTTCTCTTTTTTTCTCAACAAGACAGTGCTAATACTGTACAATCAGTGTATTTGCTTCAATTTACAGTAACACAAGCCAACACAGCCTACATCAATGTGCAAAACAGAATGCACAGGATGGCATTAGCCAGCCATTTGTACAGTAGTAAATCAACATCTTGTAGTGTGAGGAAAATGTGTGATCACTTTCAGACCATTTTTTTAATTTAAACTCTGAATAGTTAGATTTTGTGATGCAAAATGTATGTAAAGCTACACAGCTAAGAGAGAACCTATATGATTTATGGACTTACAAGAAGTAATAGCAGTCTACATTGTCTATAAACACCTCTAAGAAATGTACCCAAGGACACCCTCTTACCTTTCACTATTGTAGAAACAATAAACATTTACTAACAAGCAACAATAGACAAATAACATACTTTTGCTTTTACCCTTTATCATAATCCCCAAAACCAAAACAGCTGAAAAATACTGGCTTAGTATGTTGAAACATAAAATGCTATGTCCAATTGCAGCTCTCGCATAACTTGTCTGGCTGCTCAAGAACTGCTGAAACAGTTCCACACAAGCAGCCAAGTCTTCCAGCAGTTACCTATTTCTTAACAGCAGCTATGATCCATATCCAAATTCAGAACACAAATATTATGGGAAATTCTTGCTGAAAATATACCCTCATTTCATGTACACAATGAAAATGCCTTTCTCAAAAATTATAGCCGGGTTGAAAGTCAGGGCTTTTAAGAAAACTATTTTTGTTTCTGCAATTTATTGTGGTCTTTTACAGAGGATAAACAGTAAAAAAATGGGCAGAGGGGTTAAGTAGGACTATCTATGAATGCTTTAAAACTTATTTAGTTTGTGTATGCATAGATAGCCCAAAGTGACCAGCAATTATACAAAGCCACCAGCTAAAACCTAAGATGAGCAGTGGGGCAAAGACAATTGCTGGATGGACTGGCTGAAGAAAAGCAGACTGGATGGCAGATGACTCAACATGACTCGAGCAGAAAATAGACAAAATTATATATGGCAGCTGGGAATAAACCATAAGAGGAAAACATCAGGGATATGTGGCAGATAGAACAGTTAAGGGGAAATGAGGAGACTACAGTTTCTGATTTCAAATTGCACCTTCAAACTGATTCCAAAACTGATTTCAAATTGCACCTTCATATTGAGTATGCTCTTTGCTAGCAAGAATAACGTGCAAAATATTTACAGCTTTTCTTTTACCAGTGCTACTCAAAAATCTCTTAAATATTTACAAGATCTTCTCAAGGACTTCTGTAATGTGTGAGACTCCAAAAAAAAAAAAAAAAACCCTAAAACCAAATTAATAAGAATCAAAAGCCTAAACTAAACAATAAAGAAAATTCAACAGTGAATTTCAAAGTTTGAGAAGCAAGCTGAATTCTTCCACTTGTGTAAGAAGCCTAACATGACACTACACATGTCCAGACACAGCACAGCTTTAGAGTGCACAAGTATGCAGTGTTCTAGTTTCACTGATTCTGAATCAACATTTATAACCTTTTAACCAATATCTGTTCATAGCAGCATTTTCCAACTACATCTGATTGATAATCAAGGTGCTAGTTAGTAAAGGCCAAGCACATAGTTATCCATTTATTTCTTCCATCCTGCAAACCACAACTCTGCAACCTTCTGCTGGAGACAAGCAAGTCATCCAGCTGTCAGATTTCTATGTCCTCAGAATATACTAAAACCCGTTTCTATGTTCAGTTCTGTCTAACAAACTGCTTGACAATTGTAACCTTAGTTTTGCAAAGACTCCTCTGGTTTAAGAATATACATTTCCGGCTGGCTTATTTGACAACGATCCTGCCCATCAGTTAACTAAACAATTGTAGAAGAGTCAGTACTGGGAGAGGCGTTAAGTGCTTCACCCTTACACAGAGGAGTATATATGTGCTTGTGTGTAAGTGTATGCCTATACACAGAAAATTATTCACCCCGATTGCTGGTCACAACTTCCGTATGCAACTATCAGATGAGGAGGAAACACCTGCACTTTCCTAATGGAAGTCACCCGAGCAAGGGTGAAAATGTGCATTTGGCAAGATCTTACCACCAAGTTTTTAGTAATAAGCATTTTGCACATGAACAAGAATCATGGGAGGAGTTCAAAGCAGGAAGAAAATGTAGCAGACAGGAAAACAGTCCCCAGCAGAGAAGGAGGAACAAAAAAGGGACATAAAACTCCGAATTCAGATCTGTGACACTCCACGTGTTAGAACAAAAGGAGGCACCAAAAGAAGCTCTACATCTCAGTAAGAAGTAAAATGGTCTTAAATGCTGCAAGACACTATGATGCAGTCGAATACTTCCTGAGGACTCTTGCATGATCACTTTAAGTTTATATCAAAAAAGATTAGAACATCCTCTCTATTACATTGCCTCTTTCACTTCCAGTTTATTAAAATGTGTTGCCTATCACTGCTCACTAGAGCAGTAGAGAAGCGAAAGTGTAAAGTTCTTCAAAAGCGTCTCCCCATCTGTTGGGATTTTAGCTCTTTTTATGTTTTTTCTTTTCCTCTTTAAGAACTTTTCCATATACACATGTGTACTTACATGTATATCCATACACATGGATACTTAAGAGAGACAAAGGACCTGGCCACAGGGGAGGAGTCCAGCTGGCTGCCCTCTTTTACCTGGGGTTTTCTCATGTTGGACAGAGATGCTGCGAGATTTGAACTGGGAAAAAAGAGGTTGGGTGCGGCCCCTATCTCTCTTGTTCTCTCGGGAAGTGAGAGGAGCTGCCGTCGTTGTGGGGAGAATTGGCCACCACTGCGGGGTCCTGCCCTCTGCTGCCTTCCTTCTAGCCTGAGTGGAGCTTGCTTGCTGGAGCGGCTATTGCACTGGGACCCTATTTAACACCCTACCTCACTAAAAGACGGACCCTTTCACCATCTGCAGGGGTGCCTTGGGGGGAAAAAACGGGATCCCAAGCCTGCCTTTCCCTGCCCCGCAGGAAGCCGGGCCGCGGGTGCCCTGCCCCGCGCCGTTCCTTTGCGGCTGCTCTGAGCAGCGCTACACCGTAACTTCACATCCCCCTGCCAGCCACCACCTCCCGGAGTTCT
>VZRO01002612.1:673728-701717 GCA_013397915.1 Daphoenositta chrysoptera
TAATTCGGAGGGAAGGGGGTTGCATTCTCCATTCCAAGGGAGGCTCCTGCCTTCCTTAGCAGACACCTGTCTTTCAAACCAAGACACCATCTACTACGTTCTCTTGCTAACCTCAGATGTCCTATATACAGAAAGATTACACCAGCCTTAACTATCTTGTTACCTTAAGTCTGACCTTGCTAGACTAAAGTTTTCTTCAAAATTTTGAAGTCTATGTGACTATCCCAAACATTATAGCAGAGATTTTTCTACAACTTTCTGACAGCCAAATGGTAACATTACAATGGTAATTCAAGTTTCTATGGGTTTGTAATGGTTATCTCTTCACCACTGAAGGTGTTCCCCTCCCTTAAATTTATCATTCTTCTTTACCAATTATCCAGATTGGAAATAACTAAATATATACATATATCTATATATTTTGTGAACTCTTTAAACCACTTTAGACACATCTCAGCAAAACAGATAATCTTAGAGTAACCGGTAGTCTTTGAGCTGACTAGAAGGCAAGTAGTTGAAGATGCATAGAGGTTAACATTAGAATCTTGAAGTATATTTGCAATTACATCCTAATGGACTGGAAGGCATATATTCTGCAAGTTGGCAGAAATACAAAACTGAGTGGAGTTGCTGACTCCCTCAAAGACAGGAAGACCCTGCAGAGAGACCTTGACAAATAAGGAGAGATGGGCAATCACCAACTGTATGAAAGTCAACAAGGGAAAGTGCCAGATTCTGCACCTGGAATGGGGCAACCCTGGATGTACAGACTGGGGAATGAGAGGCTGGAGAGCAGTGCCAGGAAAGGGACCTGAGGGTCCTGGTCAGGGGGAAATTGAACCTGAGCCAGCAGTGCCCTGGAGCCAGGAGGGCCAACCCTGTCCTGGGGGCATCAGGCCCAGCATGGCCAGCCGGGCCAGGGAGGGGATTGTCCCCTCTGCTCTGCACTGGGGCGGCCTCACCTCCAGGGCTGGGGGCAGGTCTGGGCACCATGATATAAAAAAGACACTAGCAAGCATCTAAAGGAGGGCAACACAGATGGTGAAGGGCCTTGAGGAGAAGACATATGAGAGGCAGCTGAGGGCATTTGGTCTGTTCAGCCTGGAGAAGAAGAGACTGAGGGGAGGCCTCGTGGCAGTCTACAGCTTCATCATGAGGGGAATCAGTGACAGGACCCAAGGGAATGGCCTGAAGTTGTGTCAGGGGAGGTTGAGGTTGGGTATTAGGAAAAGGTTCTTCACCCAGAGGGTGGTTGGACACTGGAACAGCTCCCCAGGGAAGTGGCCACAGCACGAGGCCTGACAGAGTTCAAGCAGCATTTGAACAACGCTCTTGGGCACATGGTGTGACTCTTGGAGATGGTTCTGTGCAAGGCCAAGAGCTGGACTCTTTGATCCTTGTGGGTCCCTTCGAACTCAGCATATTCCACGATTCTGTGAAAATCTCTCTCATACACTAAGAAGGTCCATCATTCTAGAAAACATGCCAACAAACAACAGCTAAAGGGATTTTTTATTTCTGTACTCCGAGAGAAACAATGTTTTAGAAAAGGCTATAGTTAATGTTCCCCTACATGTTAATAGAAGTTTAATGACACTAGAGACAGACATCTGTCATGCCTATATGCACAAACAAGCCCAGCACTACTATCAGTGAAAATTTAGTTTATCTAATGTTTTAAAATATTTTAAGCTCCAATCCTCAAAAAACTTACTATACTTGGAGGATATTCAATTAAATTTTACTGAAATTATTTTCATGAAACTATTTTCACCAATAAGTATTATTCAATAATATTAATAAAAAAGAAAACACATGCTAAAAGTTACCAGAAACCATTTCTAGAGAAATCAAGCAGAAACTGACAAACAATGGGAGGAAAAAGTAAATGCAACTGGACTGAGTATAAAAAACATGGTTGGAAAAATACATATTCAAGAGACCATTCTTTTCAAGTCTTGGAACAAAGTGATGTGTAAATAAGTGCCAAAAGAATATGCATACCACGACTTCACATACATCCTATTTAAAACAAATTGTGAGGTAAAACAGTAAACAAAGGCCTCACACCCAGAAAAGTCTACAATGCCAGCTAATATTAGAAATTCAAGACAAGAGTTTCTAATTTAATCTTTCAAAACAGCTTTTCTCCTCCTCATCTTCCAACACACTTGAAAATGTGTTACACTCATCCTGTATTTTTCCTAAAAGTACCACATATGGCATTTCTCAAACATGTTCAATTACCACATTCCTGGAAATTTTATGGACACTTTTGTACCATTTCTATATAATGTCTTCTAACACGCTACTGAGCTGTCACGCACTGACTTTGCCTGTAAAGCAGAGAAATTTTGCCTTGTAAAAGGCCACAGCTCTGGCTCCAAACCCCTCTCAGTGGAGTGGGTGCCCATGGGCATGGAGGGAAACCTGCGAGCAGAGAGGATGTTACACTGCACTCCAGCAGCCCCTGCCCAAACTGCACTGCAGATCCGCAAGGAAGGCTTTCCAGACTGCTCCTCTTCTAAAGTTGCTGAACAACATTAATAAAGCAATACTTTATGTGTGGGTGAAAGAGTGCAACTAATGTGCCACGCACACTGCATCCAAGGGCACCGTTTCAATCACTCGCCTGAGCAGTTACTAAGCTTGACTTAGCACTAAGCAACTGAAGTGGAAATATGTTGACAGGATCTTTGATGCTTTTGGTTTCAGAGTCCATTTCTTGCAAGCACTGATCTACAGCAGTCACCTCATTATTGAGGGTTTTTCCACTCTTCCAGGAGTAACAGACCCTTAGTCAAGCATAAATGGATGCATGTTTCAGCTGCCTAGAAGTGGTGATGGACAAGTCATTAGTGACTATTGTATACATTAGCATCCTCAATCCACCCATTTATTTCAAAGCTCCATATTTTAAGTGGTATTACAAAAACAGTTAATGATTACCTATAAGGTATTAAAAGTGGTCTAAAATTAAACCCATTAAAGAAAACTATGCTTAAAATGTGTCTTATTTTCCAAACTTATCAGGAGAGCTAACAGAAGAAATTCCATCTCCCTAAAATCTTTGCTGCTTTCATACCAATGGAGGAACAGCCCCCCTGCAAAGTAAAATAATTTCTTTAAGCCAAATAACTGCCCAAGGTAAAAAGCAATGGTTCTTCAATGATTTGCAACCTTGCTGCATTTCCTTCTCCACAGCTCACTCCCTGCCTTTAAAATTAGAGATATAGCTGTCAAATTATTTATACTTTATGACATGTTAGTTGATGTAATTTCTAAACTTTTGATTCTCAACATTCTCAATCTACCAGTCACAAACAGAAATTCGTGTTATCTACATGTATATAATGTTAATATAGGTGTTCTGGAGAAGATTCTCTAAAACATGCACTTAAGGTCTTAGAAGTGCTTCCACACTCCAGGTTAACATCCTTATCAGACAGGATTTTCAAGCTTTTAGGAAAACTTAGCCCAGCCACTGTTTTCCCAATATGCAATTATCCTACTATTATTATCATTCCCCAAATACACTTGCTTCCTACAGTCTTCCTTAATGCTGACCTTACAAATTAATGCAGTATTTTCCCCAATCAATATTAGTAATTTAGTAATATATCCCAAAGTCAGTCTTACAGATTTATGTTCACTGGAAATTTTCAAGAGGTTGAACTTACGAAGTTTGATGCTATTACTTCTATGGTTGCCAGTAGCTGTAAATGTATTATATTTAAGCTTCCAGTTAGACTAATAAAGTAGTTCCAAATAAGTAATATGAGGAATTACTCATAACCTCACTATCATGCTTTTACATATATACAAGAATAAAAAATACTTTGTGAAAAAAATCTAGAGAAATCCAATTAAATAATATACTTCTAATTAATTATAATAATGCAGCATGAAAAAAAAATCTTAGAAGAATCTGCTCAAATCCAATATAAAAATCACTTAGAACTCTCAGTAAAATTAATTTTTGATATAAGAAAATAAATCAAACCAGAAAACAGCACAAGCAGTGTTGGGAGTTATTTTACAGTATAAAATTTCACATACACCAGAAAATCAGAAAGTAAAAACCAGTCAACAGGAGATAAAGCTCAGGTCTAGAAGACTGACTGTACCATCAAACCTACAGTGATCTTAATTTGAACATAAGGGAACATCAACAAATAACTCTTCATTAAAACAGCAGTGGAAATCATAATTAATTTATAGTAAGATATTGAAGAGACTTCAACAGTAGATGGCCTCCTCTTCTTCCTCCCCATCTCCCATGACGGAGAAGGTTAAAAATAGAGGCTTCCGTTTCCTTAGATTATTTCGCTTTAAACTTTTCTAGAGCACTGAAATAGCTACTTTGCCAGCTTCCTACGTTTGTGTTAGAAAAGGAGTGTTAAAAACACACATTTACAGCAGCTCAGGAAACCATCTTCTGTGGTCTGCATTATTATTATCATTTGTAAATGACAAGTCTCTCTAGAAGTAGTATGTGTCTCTTTCAAAGTTTCCTTTTGGATATTGCTCACCCAAAGGTCCCTTGCACCACATAGTAGCATATTTTGGGAATAAGCTGTACTGGCATATTTTTCTATATTTATACATTCTTTTGCAGTTAGTAAACGCAGATATTTTCAGTGCACAGTGCTCAATTCCCAATACCCAAAAGCAGCTCCAGTACTAGGAAGGAAAGTTTGAAAGTTTAAGAGCTGAGGAAGGACAGCTTCAGCTCCCTCCCTCCCTGCCCTAAGCCTTCGAGGAAGTCAGCCACAGGAAGCCCCTAACTTCCAGCATGGCAGCACAGAGTGGCCCCAGCTGTCCAGGTGCATATTTTAAGGTCAGAAAGTTACTGTCATCATCTAATTCAACTCCTGCATAATACAAGCCACAAAACTTCAGCTGGTAATCCCTGCATCTAGTCCAACCTCATGGGTGACCGAGAGCATAACTTCCATAGTGACGAGAGCTGTGTTTGTAAATATTGAAAAGATGTACATAGCAGAATAAGCATCTAAATTCTTTATCTGGAAGCACTGCATATCAACAAACAAGAAGTAGCAGGTATCTAAAGTCTGCTGCAATATGATGTTGTATCATCTGCACATTACTATAATGCAGCGCCACCCATTCATTAGGAAGTCTGGTATGCTTTGTTAGGCATTCCCTCATTAGGCAATTTTTTATTGCTTTCTCTTCTGCTAGAGTAGAGTTACCTTGGCTGAAGTTCTCCCTCCTGAGGGTGTGCCTCCTTCTCATCTCTTGTACGAGGTCAATTAAAACAGTTTTGCCAGTTGAAACAATGAAGCACAGGAAAAATGCTGTCCAGTCCCTCCCCACCCCCTGCTTCAGTTCCCTAACAGTCTCCTAGATAACCTCAGCACTGCTAACCCCAGGACCCGAATTTTGTACATGTCCTACTATCCCGAAGGAAAACCATTCAAGTTTGGTGAAGGTACTAGGGAGTTGAAGAGGGGAATATTGTTGCACATGCTCATCATAACTCTGTAAAGTACAGAAGGTCGGGTTTTTGCAGATTTAATCTCCACTGAACACGTGCCAGCTTCTCAGGACCTCTCTTGGCTACACAGCCACTCAACTCCAGTGTTCCAGGACATCCAAGAGAATTGCTCCAGCTGCAAGGAGCAGCTCCAGAAAAACAATTCCAGTACAACCCTGCTTCTTCCAGGGAAAGACTAGGAAGTCAGTTTCTCCTTCCAGTCTCAATGCAACCTCTGTTAGCACCTGAATATCACGGAGGAAAAGAAGGAAGCAGGCACACAGGGATACAAAAGAATAAGAAACATTGGAACCAGGTGCTGGAAGAAGAGGCTGTGGCAATCAGAAAGCAATGAATGATCCAAGGAAGCACAGACAGAGAAGTAGGATAAGCACATGGAGAAGGACTAACAGCAGAGCTCAAGCAGAAGGGACTGGCCAGCAGCAGCGTGAACAGGCCACAGCCTATCTGGCTGGATGGGGAAAGAAAGTAGCCTCCACATCCCTCAGCTCTGAGACTCTGCACATGGCTCTGTTCTCCCCTGTGCTCTCCAATCCAACTATACCGTAAACCCCACCTGCAGTTTTGTATGAAAGCTCGATTAACAGACTGGTACCACTGAACTGGAGAGATCCCTGCTGCCCTCCAATGTGTCCTCCCTCTGCTGCCATAACCTGTGCAATCCCATCACTTCATAGCACAGCTACTTCTAACACTCATCTGACCATACAGTAAACTAAGAATAGGTATGCTTCAACTCACCAGAACTTCAAATAAAGTAAGGGAGAAAGGGGAAAGTAGCAATTTGGGGGGTTCCCATGGATACTGAATAGAGTTTATTTTGCTATCAGATGAGCAAAAAAGCAATTGTAGAAGAGGCACGACGTGAGCAAGATCAACTACTCGTAACAACTACTAGCCTAACTTGCAGTATACTGTGGGTACACTAAGCCTCACTCAGGTGGGGTGGGGGGGAGGAAGGAAGAACCAGAAAACCCACACAGACAAAATCAGAACAACCACATAAAGACAGTTTCACAACAATGAAAATGCAGACATGAATTCTGGCATTTTACAATGCTTGGTCTATGTTTGGCTATGCAATTCTAATAAACATGAAAAAAACACACAGATGCATCACAAAAGCATCTCAAGAAGAGCGCATTGAGGCACCAGGATCCGTATGAGCCTTCTCAAGTTTGGAGGAAGAATACAGCCTACTTTAAAAGTTTCTGAGAAACTCAAGTATACAGTATATGAAAAACTTAAACCTCAAAAGCACCTTTGAATATCCACTGCTATACAGTGGTAGTGTAGCCCCCCGAAAGAACAATCCCCAATATGAATACTTCTTTCAGTGCTCATGAAAGGTTAAGACCTAACAACATAGGATATTGACACAGATAACATGTTTGGGAATCAACTAATTAATCCATTTCTCCCTTAACATTGTTAAAAAAACCCAAACACACAAGCCAACACACCAGAGCTGCGCAGGAAATAACTAGATATTCACGCAGGAAATTAACTACTAAAGCACATGAAATGATTGATTGACCAAACAACCATTAAAGAAAAGTGTGCAAAGGAAACAAGCTACTGTGTTTTGAGTCATATCCTCAACTATATAGTCACTAAAAACTATTTTTCTGTAGTAACTGCAATTAAAATCTCTTCCCAGCTTCTCTTTTTTTTCTCATATAAGATCAAGTCTATATTTAATACAGAAAGCACTCGCTCACAGAGAAGCCAAAAAGACATCAGAAATGCAGATTAAATGAACTGCAGGAAAAACTGAATTAGGAAAAGAAAAGCATCTGCATTTCCATGAGGCTTGTCTGGTACTAAGTAACAAGCAGGTTGGACAGGTGCATTTAGAAGAGAAATGGGGTTTATGTCTGACATATCAGAATTCTAAGTTTTAGCAGAAGGGACATATGTTTCCTTTACTTAAAATACAGAAAAATATCTGCCCACAGAAATTAGGCAAAATCTTGTCAGAGTAACTGTTCCCTACATTTCACAGCCTTTTGTGTTACTAGCAGAGGAAGCATATAAAGTTTCAGTTTCTTTAACTCCAATGCACGTATTTTCTTCAAAACTATTTATATGCAAGACCTAACCATCAATGGGACCCTCCCAGCCTCTTAAGTGAGGATGGTAGGCAGAGCTGTCTCCTAGACTTAGGAAATCAGCAAAATTTCAGATAGGTAACAAACTTTTCCCAACAATACTAGCTATTTCCAGTTACTGAAAGATCTACTGATTCTGGGTAGCCTGAAAGAGAAAAAAAATCCACAGTTTTCAGAAGTGTTGTAAGCCTGCTTGCTTAGCTGGGCTGATGAGCAATGCTTCAGGAGATCCAGTAAAAGGAGGGCATGAAGCAAACTGAACCACGACTGCTATTCCAGATGTGTGCTGAAAAATTTGTGACTCAAGTGTGTTTAACAGAGCAGGACTTCAAAACTTACCACCAGCTTCTCAAATGCTGTTAGGAAACCAGAATGAACTAAAAGGGAAACTATGGCGCATGGGAAGGCAGGACAGAGTACAAGCCTGACAGGAAAATCCCAGAAAAACATGGTAATGACTCTTACAGTCCCTTCTCCACACAATTTCATGTTCTGTCATTTTCTAAAAACCTTTTACCATTATCTATTAGGTAAGAAGAAAGCCTCTCCAAGACAGCTGTGGAAAAGAAACAGGAGTACTCCCTCTTTCCTCCCCCATCCTGTACTTATGCCACAACTGAACAAGTAATTTGAAGATATTTTCTCACCATTTCCTAGACTACTGCTGCCAAGAAAGCCTGTCTTCTGCCATCACCCTTTGTCCAGCTTCCTTCTGCAGGTTGTACTTCCCCAAAAGTGAACCCAGATGCTTACATACATAGCCACTCTCTGCTCTTCCCAGCATGAAATCCTCAGGATCCTTATTCACAGGATTTGGTTTTCTGATTTCATACTGCCACAGCACAACAAAGACGGAAGCTGTCAGAAGGGCAAAGGTCCATCCCTTCCCTACTCTTCATCACAGTTTAAAGATCTAAATTTTTAATGTCCCCAAGTTAACTTCCCTGACAATTTTGCCCTCGAATTCTAATTGTAATACAATGAAGATATCACCAGTTAAATAAATTATTATCATATTGTATTAAATCTACTCCTCCCCCATGCAATTAACAAGGTGTTTCTAACAACCATTCAGCAGCATGGCTTTTCAGCCTCTGTGGTCATATTTGTTCGTTTTTCACAACAGCCTTCTGAGGCAAGGAACCTCACCGCCCAGCCAGCTAAACCCAGTTGCTGTGCTACGTTTTAGTGGAAGCCTGAATTTTACAGATATGACTGGTCTGAGCCCCCTCCTACCCTCTGGCCATATATTGAGCAACGCATCTTACTCACAATGACTTAATGCTTCTAATTCCTGCAAAAATTGGTTTTATGGAGACAATTAATTTTCCCTAACTCCTCTCAACAAAGAAGCAGTAATAAATACACCAATTTAAGACACCAGTCAAGTCTCAAGTGGAATGCTGATTTGGGCAAGAATACTGGTCCCTCCCACTCCTCAAAAACCAAAGCCCAGACTCTCTAAAGAGAGCACCATGCAAGGAAATGTATCAGCTAAGACTCTCTGGACCATGCTGCTTTCTGAGGTGGCACCACAGCGATGCTGAGGGCAGACACCAATGCACACACGCACATTTCTACTGATTGAATAATCTGTATTTCTCAAAATTCCAGCAAGCACATAAAAGGGGCACTTTTCTTCTTTGTAGAAAATGAGTGCTGACAGAAGCAGAGGACAGGATGACATTGCTGTTGCCATAATACAAATCCAGAATACTTAAAAGGATAACACACCATTTATTGACAACTGACCCAAAACAATTTCATAATGTAACAACTTATGCAATCCAAGAACAGCATAAAAGTAAACAAAAAAAAGCTTATGGACTCTTAATTGGTATTAAACAGGAAAACTAATTACACAAATGGCATTTTTAATAGTGGCTTGTCCTAACACATGGTTTAATTTAATAGGTATTAAATATATTTTAAGAACGGACAAGTTCTTCCGGTACTTTTAGCATCCATCAAACATCAATGTTGAGAAGAAAAAAATAAATCATTGTTTTCAGAGATCCAACATAAAAATAAAATTAATTTCTTGCTTCTCTCAAAAGTAACCATGAAAATGAACTTGCCTTGCCCTCAGTAAATAATTCATCCTCATGTATTTTGTACAATTAGGCCCAGCACATTGTTCCGTTGTTTTGAACCTAAATTGCTTTGATCTTCAATTTCCAAAACAAGAGAACTACAAAAGCATTCTCAAACACACCTTTTAGATCAGGCATGTGCTTTCCCATGCACACACATATTAATGGCACAGATTGCGCTGTTCCCTTTACATTGCTGCCAAGTGCAAGCTTTTGTAAGTGTAAATTTTGACTGTACACAATATTCAGCTATCCAAACAATGACAAAAATGCTTTCTTAGTACTGTCTCCATTTTCTTTCCTGTAAGCACATAAATGCCTTCTCACAGTACTGGGAGCAGCCTAAGCTCCCTGGAGCCGCAGACAGCCTGTTCTACAAAAGGATGGCCAGCTCTCTGTGAGCACCACAGCAGTCACTGTGCTGCATCACGGCATGTGCTCCTCCAGCTCCTTTCAGTGCCAAGGAGTGGGAAGATTTAACTTAGCCTTCCAAGCGATTGGATCATACTAGAAATATTCCTGGAGTCATGGCTTTATTTCAAACATCTTTGTTTAAGATAACTTTAGTATATACAAGATGCTGTACTACTGCAAATCAACAGGTATGAACATTATCAATCCATTAAACACTGGTGATACAGCCTATGATAATACAGATGTTATGCATAATTCATAAATACAACCCCAGAAGAAATAACTAGAGCCTAAGCTTACACAGAAAGAACATTAACTGATTTCTGTAAAGAAAGTAACATTACAGTAAAGGTAGTGTAAATTCATATTAGAAATTATTTTCCCCACACAAACAATTTGACATTTGTCTACACAGGATGTTTCCAGCTTTGCCCTGGCTCCAATGAGTACAGCTTCCAGCTACTTCAGTGTGGCACAGAGCTCCATCTAATATAACCTAGCCTGCATAGGGCTTGTTAGCTCAGGTTTGGTGATGAACTAACCACAGCCATTGGCTCACAACCAACTCAAGGCATGAGCCAAATTTGCAACATAGCATTTAGACACAACTGACAGCATCTCATAATAAAATTGCTTACTCACCTTATTCACCTCACTTACTTCATCTAGTGGAATAAACTACTCACCCGTATTGCTACACAAAAAGCATTCATATGGAAGATCGAGGGCCCTGTTTGCTCACACCGTAACTTACTAAGCTTTTCCAGGTAGAAAAATCTGTGCTTAGCAAAGTTCAAAACCAGAGTGAACAATTTTTGCTGACAGTGAAACCAATGGCACCCACTGCCCTTGACAGTATTTCACACCATTGCGTCTCTGATACTTATGAACAAAAGAATGACTGCTAACAGCTCCAGGAGGTACATTAACAACAGGAATGATAAACCTTCAGCAGGACTCTGGCCCTCTACTCAAGACTACACTTTTCGTTCATGCATATTGGAAACCAAACCTAAAAGCACAGACAACTCAGCCTAACAGCTACACTGGAAACTTAAATCTAATGCTTTGTTTCATTTGTACATGAACGGTGCATCCACTGCACAGACACTACAGAATGACTGAATTTCAAGTCTGTACCACAAAATCTGTCACTAAATCTGTCACACAAATCTCAAAATGTATTTCTACCATTTAACAGGTAAAAGCACTGCTTGGCTTTTAGGAATTGGCTCCTTTTTCAAACAAAACTGGCTACTAGAAATTAGCAGACAACAGGGTCATTAAAAAAAGAAATCAAGGGCTCATAGGCCCATTTCCTATAAAAATATGGATATGTGATTTTTATTAATAACATAATTAGTAGACTTAAGTCAATTTGGGGTTTTTTTCTATTGATGAGTTTTCTAATTTTAGGGAAACCCCCTACATAATTCAAATACCTATGAAAGTTTATGAAAGTAGGAGGCCTAATGGAAAGTGACAAACACAGGTTCACACCTAATCAGGTATCAGAAAATCTGCTCAGGAGCAAGCGAATGCAGACAGCCCAAATGCAAGGCAAAAAGCATCCAGCAGAACTTGCACCTTCCCAGACACCAAAGTCAATCAACTGTAAGACTCAAACCCCCAGGAAACCAGGCTTCACCAGTTCCGGTACTCATGGAAATACCTGATTTCTATAATTGGTAACATTTTCCATATAACATCTTCTGAGAGCTTCTTCAGCACATCAAACTCTGTACCCTGCAAGGCATCTCCCTGCCCTACTCTAGACAAGCTACCCAAATATTTTTCCTTCCAAATGTTATTTTCTTTAAAAATACATTAAATATTTCCTTTTAAAATCCACAGCTAGTCCTATTTATGTGACTATTTGCTGGGTGGAACAAAGTTAGATGCTAAGCTGGAAATACCATAACAGCTGAGTATTTTAACTGGCAACACCCTTGTAATGACATGCCTGTGTGTCATATCAGCTAGAGACTCCATAACCTTACAAATCTGACATCTCCTATCTTGAAAAAGTGATTTAGCAGGTTTACCAGAATTTCACAGGCACATGGCCACAGACAATCTTGCATTAAAAATACCCAAGAGCATTTTATAAAGTATATATTAATGAGTTTGACACTTGTCACTAATGACTTTGGTACCCAGCTGAGTCAGGTCAATATGCCATTCCTCCAAAACTGAATAAAACTTTTGTGCCACACCAAAATATGATTTATGATACACTATTTTTTCTTTAAAATAAAAGTCCAAAGTCAAGGTCATATATTGCTTTTAACACTGAAATTTTATCTCTTTCCAGATAAAAATCAATAGCCTTATTACCTGTACTGTTCCATCATTATAGGTGTGCACTATTTACACAGATTAGCAGTGTTATACAAGGAACCTGCTCTAAATAAACATAAATTGTATAATAAGGATGCTACAATTCATTGTACATCTAACACCGCTGGGCTTGGGAGATCTGAAAGCAAACAGGGCAATACATACAAAGACTATACTAAACCTTCCTTATCACAGGTACCGAATGTATTTCCCCAAATTTGCTGCTTAGTATTTTAAAACTTCAGCTTTGTTGAGGCTTATTTTACTGCACTTTAAAAATGTAACAAAGCAGGGGAGAGGGGAGAACTGAGCTATGGCTGGATTCAGTAATCCAGTAGATATCAGAGTCTTGACTGAATATACTTCTCCGGATTAAAAGCAACCCACCCATGAGAATCAAAGAGACAGAAATTTGGAGACCTGCCAGTTCATACAATAACTATGTTTATTTGTCTTAATAAATATTTAAGAAACATGACTTGTGGTATTTGATACAACTGAGACCATGCTTAAAAGGCCCCTCTCCATGACATAAGCAAATACAGCCTATCCTCTTTATTTGTCCGACTTCTTTTCGACATTCAAGGCTAATCTAGTTTTAGGTCAGGAAAGACTGCAGTCTATCATTTTAAACAAACCATTGTAGTAAAACGTGAACAGGAAATTCCTAACTACACTGTTCAAAGAACAATGATTAGAAAAACAACACAAGCTCACAAAGCACAAGAAGGGCAGTCTGGATGGAAAATAAAAAAAAGCATCATACACATACAGTCACCTTGCCCATTTTACTTTTCCCCTGCCAGCCCCCATTCCCCACCTCATCCTCCCCACAAGGGCCAGGGGTCCTTCAGACCTTGCCAAGGGAGAAAACTTTGGATCCAAAGGGGGATAAGTGCAGTATATACAGCTCTGTCTGATACCTTGGAAATATCCGGCCTGCGGGAGTTAGTGCAGGCATGCCATTCATTCCACAACATATAAATGCCCTCTTTAGAGCCTCATCCAAGCAGCAGTTTCATTTGGATTTTGAGGCATAGGTCTGCCTTGTTTTTCAATAAGCTGCAAGCTATTTTTGCCATGAAAAAAAAACCCAACATTTTAAAAGTGTGCCTGCCTAGCATACACAGAGTATATAAAATGAGTAAAACATGGACTCAAGGAAAATCTCCTGTATTAGAACTCTATTCATTGCACAGATTTCCATCTTCTAAAAGAAACAAAACCCCAAACACTTAGACCCCCAAAAGGACAACAAAACTCATGTATTTTTGATTCTACCAAGTGTAGTATCTTAAAGCATTCAAAAATTCTTTAACTGAAGTGCTCTCACAACTGCTTTGAAATCCTTCTTGTAAAAACCTGGGAAATTGACCATCTTCACTAATGGGGAGGAAAAAAAGTATTCCTAATTTGACTAATTCACTTTTAACATAATGTACTAACATTACATTAAGAGCCTATTAGTCTGTATAACTTCTGGTTTTTTATTTACAAAAAACCTAGAAGTATCTGGATACAGGTATTAGTGTTAAAATCTTTACCACTTAAAAAAAATAAGCTTTTGAGCACATACATAAAAAGGCAAAAGACAGAAAAAATGAACACAGGATCTCAGAAGACTTGCATTTTAAAGAACCGTATTCAGGGACTGGAGGGTGGGGAAAAAATTTCCACAGTCAGGACACTACCCATAGTTTTGGGGTGTTCTGACTGGAACCAGAGTTCTGGACACAGGGTAATTTGTATTTTAAAGAGAACAGAAAAGCCTTTTATAAATGTTCAATAGATTCTAAATGTAAGGAAAATAAACTTACAGTTGTGATTCAAGTAAAAAATGAACATGATTTTCTTTATCAAGACACTTCAGAAAGAATAAAACAAATATCGTAAGAACCATGTGGGCAAACAGGCATATGTGCAAAACCTCAAAAACTCCAGATGTTCACATACCAAACATAATTATCCCAAAGGAGATATTCCAGAAATTTATTACAGTATGTTTTAATGATAAAATGAGGCAGCTGTATTTTAAAACAACAAAACTTCTTAAAAATTCGGAACCCATAACATGTTATACCAATATTCCCTTTTAGATACTATTTCCAAAAGAAACAGGTAATGGCCAAAAATCTTTGTACAAGTCAGAAAACAGAAAAAGAGAGAGTCTTTAGCTCAAGGATCCAAACAGAGTCCCATCAATAGTAATGAAGGTACATTATTGCCTTGGGGCTGTTTGGCAGGTATCACGAGACAGAACCGAGGACACGTCTCACTCCTAGCAGGCAGATGTCCAGAGAACAAGATCAGCTACATCATCGCTGTAACCAAACAGAAGCTCTAAACAGGCATGGGCAGATCTACAAGATTACTCCCAGAAATAACTTCCCTAACACAGTATTACAGGAGAGTTCACTCTACATACAAGTATTGGTATTTCAGCGGGAGAAGTTTGCACAAATGAACTACTTTCCACAAACACTGGAGCTTTATTTAGCCTGTTTCCTGATTATTGTGACAAATTTTATGAACACTGGTTTGAAAAAAATATACATATATCTTTATTTATATGAATCACCTCCTGTTTTGTCTTTTATTAAGTCATAAAA
Organism: Daphoenositta chrysoptera; assembly: GCA_013397915.1. Classification (NCBI taxonomy): domain Eukaryota; kingdom Metazoa; phylum Chordata; class Aves; order Passeriformes; genus Daphoenositta; species Daphoenositta chrysoptera. The sequence goes on from VZRO01002612.1 coordinate 688,817, forward strand.
AACCACCCTATAACCTGGCTTAGCATGAAAACAGGTTTACATCTAGGCTCTATGAACAGTTCAAGGTTTTTTTATATCTACTTCTGAGAAAATGTAAGACTTTTTTCTAAGCACATGATGCACTCCAAGACAAAAAGCTGGGATATCAAAATCTGTGCCAAACTTTCCAGAAGCCATTTCTGAAAATTAAAAATTAAGGTAGCTGATAATTTCCTAACAGGCCTTGAATCCCTAAGAACAGATTCTGTACAAAGAGGGAAGAGGTTTTGAGTGACATTTACAGCAAAGGACAGGAAACACTACAATGACTTTTCTTTAAAAACTGAAACCAACAAAAAAACCACCACAAAACTCATCATGGCTCAGCAAATCTTCCACAGATCACTCCCCACAAACACTTCTCAACCTTCCAGATGTAAAATCAGAATAATGTTTACCAACAGAAGCACTGAGATTATAGCCATAAACAAATATTGTAATTATAAATTGCCTGAAATTTCAGATGATTAAATGACACGGTACAGACCATTCACATACATTTGTGTTTGGATACTTACTCATGGACTAAAAGACTCTTTGCTCCAAAAGCTTTCTATCATGTCCAACTGCAGAAATTTGTAACACTTAAGCAAAACTTCATGTAAGTGCATACAGAAAACTACTAAAGAAGACAACCAGGAATTTACAAAGCAGCTTGTTTTACAGTAAGAAAATAATTCCTGGAACTGGAAATACAGTATCTTCATTGCACCATCAATCCATCCGAATCCAGGAGTTAGCCTGATCATAAACCTCTTGACATTTTACGCCAAAAATAGGCTAAAGGGAAAGATTTTGTTTAAACCAAAAGTTAAAGGATTTATTTCACAATTTCTTGGGAAAAAAAGTGTAGCTATACCCTATTCAAAAACAAAACAAAACAAAAAAACCCAACCAACCCATACAGAACACACAAAAAATACCAACCTACCACTTTAATTCTGCTTAAGACAAGTATGCAGGGTTCAGCACTTAATTTTTTTCCCTCAACAACATCATCATCTTCCTGAATAGAAAACATTAAGTAACACACTTCAAGAACAGTAATCATACTTCACACTGCAGATCAGTTCCAAGGAACTTAGCTGAAACTAGCCATTCACTAAGATCAAAGAAAACACTCCTTAAATTCAGTGCATTACACAGTGTTCTGAGAAATCATGAAGTTGTTTAGCTGAATCAGGACACGAGACTCAATATGCAAAGAATTATTAAATACAAACAACACAAAAGAGAGGATAAGGACAAGCTCTAGGATCTCTCCTTCTCTCTCTCTACACGTTCTCCTTGAGTAAGGCAAAAGGCTTAAGAAATCTCTTATTTCTTGAAGCCCTATACACGTTGTAGCTACCTTTTAGTAATGCAGATAACTGAAGAGTTGCTTCTTTCTGTAGTCTTGGCTATAAGCAAGGACATTAAAATACTGGACCATGCATGCATTATGCTGCATTTCCAAGGGCTGAGAACTGTGTGAATGCAAAAAGAAGTTTTCACAACAGATACTCCTCTTTATGACATGATATTTACACCCACAGTTCCCCTACAGCCAACATAAAATGATGACTAGGCAGTCCAGGTACAAAATACAGCTGATCCAAAAATACCTGATCATTTTTAATTAAAATGTTTTTGTTTTCCTTCTGGGGAAAATTATTTTTTTAAAACCTTTGTGAAATATGGAGATTTAGTTAAAACGATGTCTTCTGCCATACAGACAAGACAGAAGCATCAAAATCAAATTGCAATTAAGAAATAGGCTACAATGGATTTTCGAAGTACTTTTAATAGAAAAATTCAGCCTCATTATCAAATGAAGACCTTGGAAGCTCACAGGTGTAAGTCTATTGAGGCAAGGATTGTATTTGACTGCTTGAGAGGAATCTGAAAGAAAAGCAAGAAACAAGTCCATCATTTCAAAGTAGAGCATTTTTAACCACCTTTCTGCAAGCTGGTACTAGTGAACATTTTTCTAAACTAATAAGTCTATAATTTAATTGTCCCAACTAAGCAGCTCCGTTAAGCACAGAAGTACTATTCAAACGCCCGAGCAGAGTCTCGAGCACATGGTGCTTGTTTATCACAAATCTCAGTACACCCATAACCACAAGAGCACCACTAGGCTTTCCCTTGAATAAACTATTAGCTGGCAGAAAAGCAAAAATAAGACAACTCAAACCAACAGAGAGTAGCGTACACTTTTTTCAAATGTTGCCAGTCAGTACACTGCATACAGTTGAAAACAAGCATATACAAATACATAATATGAGTATACATGTTTCTTAACCAAATTTTGACAAATTACCTACTGCAGTTGCATCTACAACCATTTCCAATTTTTTTTTAACTATATGAAGTAGAGGTCAGTTAATGCTATCTGTAACAGATGATCATCAGGTTAATTTGTGTTAATCATCAATTATAGTGTTAAAGGCTATTTTGACGCTACTAAACGAATCTTTGATCCAACAGGCATGATGGTCATTAAATCAAATTTTTCTTGGGTTTTGTGGTTAACTTATTCTGAAGTTTGGGGTTCAAGGATTTTTACCTATGTGCCTTATCATATCTTTAATACCGTGATTCTTAGTCTTATCCAAAAGATGCAATCTGGGGGAAGCAAAAGACACACAAGTGTTCAAACAGTTATTTCAAAACACGTGCACTTCTTCCTCCATCTCCTAATTGTCCCTACACTGCCCCCCCAAAAAAAAGGTAGCGTACTTTTTATTCTGTAATTCTCTTCTAGGCACTCACAGAATTGCTGTTCAAGTCAAGTAACTTTGGACTGTATCCACCTTTGAGAAGTGGGTCACAATTTGTTTATGCTATAGAATTAGATAATTATGCAGTACTTCAGCTGCCTTCCCAAACATGGAAAGGCCACTCTTTCTAAGAAAATGTTGTGCATTAAGGCTTTTTAAAAGTCTTATTTTTACCTGTTTAAACTGCAATCCAACATTAAATAAATCAATTTTGAAATATTATGCATTTTCAGCTTTGATACCAAACTCTGCATTTTGCTGTAAAGAATCCTAATCACTGTGTGCAAAAGAGTTTCAGCCTAAGTACAATATAAGTCAAAATAGTTTCAACAAGATTCTCCATAGATATTTCATCTTGAAAATAACTCTTTCAGAACGCTATGCAAGATAGCCTTTGATTCTCTGTTGCTGGTTCAAGGGTGTTGATATCACTGTACTTTATTTTTGTCCCACTGCCAATTAAATACACTGAAATAGAAAAGTCTTTGAAAACAAAATTAAAAAATATAGTTGCTTTAGGTTTTGATATTTACTAACTCAGCCCTTGATGGCAATCAGCTCCTTCAGCCGAAGTGTGAACAGTACAGCACAGAACTGCCTCCATCCTGCAAACCACGGAGAGACCACCAAGCTCATCACTGGACGCAAAAGCCTTTCCTGCTCCAGCCAACACCCACAGAAAAGTAGGGAAACAAACTGAGAAACATTCCAGCTTATTTGATCATGCAACATGTACCTAGAGCAAGCCTCGCCAGGAGTGTAGCAGTATTAAATAGCTGACTCGAAGGATTCAATCAGCTATTAAAAGTCACAGATCCCGTCTTGCCAAGTTTTTAGCACACTCTCGTTGTATTAAGTCCAAATTAATTTTCCTATCTGGGACAGAATCAAGAAATGATCAAGACTCTGTGGCATGGCAGAACAAAGCCTACACCCCCATTCCTTGCTATTAATGACTAGTTAAGAACTGAAGGATTTATTCTCATGAAATAGGCTAGATTGGTATCAAGGAAAAAGAACACATCATCAGAGTCCCTGCCCCTTTCCATAAGCAGAGGCAAAAATCTTGTTCATCTAATCCAAATATTATAACCTCCTCCTCTATGACCTGGCAATTTCCACCTGTACACATTCACCTCCCTTAAAAAACTCCCCAGATGTACTGGAATAATCTTTTGATGAGTTCTTGCTCCAAACACTGGTGACAAAACCACCTTTTAAGTCACCCAAATAGCTGCTCTGTGGTTTTTGTTATTACCTTGACATGCCTTTTCACGCTCCATCCCTTCCTCAGTCACACCCTACACTTCTACACCCAACTGAGATCTTCCTTGGAGGTGCTCCAGTGTCAAAATCCTTCCCACATCTACCTGATCTTATACTCACTTCCCTCACACACACCTCCCAAACACACATCTGGTCCAGTTCCCTCACACACCAACTTTGTTCCCTGTCAGCAATGGCAACACTCACCACTGTCCTTTGTGTTTCCAAGCTGGTGATGATACCACAAGCTCAGTCCCCAAATCAGTTCTGCTACTTGCAGCTCTTTCACATCCTAATAGCCACTTCAGTGCTGCTACTCGACTAAAACACTGACTCTGACACCTATTTTTCTTCTGTTGGCCTTTAAACAGCCATCTTATGTCTGAAAACTGATTCCCTCCTTTCAAAATGTAACTTGAAGCTTGTTTAGAGATGTGTTGTTTTACTATGGGAGTATTTTAAAAATCAGTAGTCAAGGCTGTCATTCACAAAGAGGATTTACTCAAAGAGGGTTTTAAACTGACTCATCACTTTTGCCTAATCCAATTCCTTATTGAATCAAACTTAATTGACATAAACCACTTAAATACCCATCTGCCCCAAAGGTTAAGTCAGCTTAGGGAACTCAACCAGCTGAACACTACCCTTCCCCAAAATAGGAGACATGAAATACTGCACAGGCTTGTGGTTTTTTCTCATTTTTCTTACTACAAGGTCAGATAAGCAAGGGGTACCAGAGCAGGAGAGGGGTGAGACCATGTGGTTTGGCAGGGAGGACATTACTGGTTTTGGCAGCAGCAAATTATTAGCTCAAGAGCACTGTATTGCCAAACCTTGCTGAGCGTGCTCCCTGCCCTGCCACAGCAGGCAATGAGGTAGGAAAAATACCTAGAACGTGTTTTCTTTAGCTTGCTTCTTTCAACCAGAAACAAGCTGAAGATTACTTAAAAGCTGCAGTGCTGGCTGACTTTGCTGGTGAATGTGAACTGTCACATCTGCAGCAGATAAGATATTCAGGAAGTTCTATTTTTAACTGCAGGCAGAAAAGTATTCGTTTTACTTTTTTCAACAATATATCAACAAAATACTTCTGTTTGGCCTGACATACAACTTTACAAAGCTCTCTACCTTCCAACAAACAACACAAAATTATACACCAACATTACATTTAACAGGCCCATCTGTGAAGCTTGTTAACAGGGCTCTACTATAGATAAGTTTCTAGGGTTTTTTATTGCCTACAAGTCATTTGTTCTTATGTTTACACAGTGTTGCCACTATATTTATATTTGCTAAAAACGTGAAGTTGTTATCTCTCAAACTAATCACTAGAATCCAAGCCTAAATAGGAATTTTTTCTCCAGATAGTAGAACTTAAATCCCAGCTCTAGCCTTCTGACATTTCAAATCTTGCAGTCTCACATGTGCAGATCCTGAAAAGCAGAGATTTCCCTCCCCATACCCTTTAGGAGATACGCTAACGCAAACACACAGTTTTCTTTTCACAACGCCTGGTGCTGTTTAATTACAATAAATACAACCTCTATGTCTATACCAACTCAGATACACACCAATTTATATATATATAAAAATAGCAAAGTACCTTCTCTGACAGTTTCAAGCACGGACAAGTTCCAACAGATCAGGGTTTCTCAGTTTGCAAGACCCAAAGCTGACGTGAATCAATACCATGTCACAAACCCCTTCAAGAAAGAGCCCTCATAACACGCGCCACCACACTGCTGTAACACACTCAAGTCACAACTGCTAATTTAGTCCTTTCTAGCATGCACACAAATACAATAAGGCAGGTGTCTACATTACATATCTAATTGCTGAAAATACTTCCATTAAGAGGTAAAAACTACAAACACACAAAAAAACCCTTCACCTTAAACAAAATGTTAAGAAGCTTAACAGCGGTGGATTTTTTGTTAATGAGGTTTCTGTGGCTCAATAGATGTTTTGATGCTGTAGTACACATGCATTAGGTCTTGAAATTTCACGCTGCCTAAGCCAGATTTTCAAAGGATATGTATTTTAACTACAAAAACCAATTAAATAAACCATAAATCACTATTATTGTACTATAAGGAAAACCTTTCATCTTCGGAAGAATCAGTGGATGCCTTCCACCTCTAATTTTCAAGACACTGAAAAACTACTAAAAACATTTGTAATACTCAATGACTGGAGATGTAGCACTCATAACCATGCTGAATTACAAGAAAACAAGAATGCTCACTTCATACAGGCACTGCTTTTCACCCAGAAATATAAATCCGAAAAGAAATTTAGTTACCTTTTAAAAACATTTAAATCAGAGCGGTGAGATCAAGGGAGGAGAGGGGGAGAAGCAGTAATTTATAAGTATTTACCATGAATCAGCTGATTAACTTGTAACGTGTTAACACCTAATCAGAATGTACCAATCGAACCAAAGACTCAGCTTGAAGATCATATGTAATACCAAGTAACATCAACTCTAGGATGCTTGTGTCTTCATTAATTTTCAATCAAAAACATTTTCATGGGATTCCTGCACAACATGAAGTTAAATATCTGTCTTAAGACCTATAGGACAGGATGAAAAAAAATATGAATATATCTCCCTCATGAAAGGCAGAGAAGTAAATCTATTGTGGCATATATATATGTGAAACTTTCAAAACAAATGTCAGCTACAGCATGCCCTTAAAAATATTACTGAAATATTCTGAGCAAGAACTACAGTACAAATATGTGTAGATTGCCCAGAGAGGCTGAGGGCACTGCAGCCCTTTCTCAACACCATTTGCTGCAGCATGTATTCCCAGTCACATGCCAGGAAAACAGTCACACAGCTGCACAGCTTTCCTATCCACACTGCATCCAGCCTTGACATTTGCACAGAAAATTCAAAACATCTGGATCTCAAGTACTGTTTTATATGCAATGCTTTTTATATAAATTCTATCAAGTCCACTGTATTGCCAACCTGAGGTAACCAACAGTGCAACTGCAGGGACCTAGATGCCTGAAGTAATGGGGACAAACAGGATTTCTCCCTGGGTGTATCAAGAGAAAGAACCAAATAGAGCAGCTCTCCACTTTTTAATTAAAGGATGGCTGCTCTGTCAATCCGTATGAGATATAGTTAGCTATATGTATTTTATATAAAGGTCAAATGATTATCATGCAATGGAAGCAGTAAAAATTGATGGTCATAAACAATGAGACTTCAAATGATAGCTGACTTAAATCGGGCAAAATTTACATCATTTCATCTAGAGAGTTAAAGGAGTGGAAAAACTACCCTGACATCTAATATCTACTGCTATTAAAAACATACCATTTTTCTAGTTTCATCTTCTGACTATCAGATGCTATTACAAATCTACCAAAGGAAAGAGTTCTGAAATCTCTGGTATCATCTCTTTTTATGAACAGTACTCAAATCACTTCTTAAATACCTCTTCAACTGAATAAATTCAACTACCTTCTCCTCATAGGAGAATATGTTTTTCAGATCTATACTAATTCAACAATTGGGTTTTTTTTTTTCCTTACAAGCTTCTTCATCTCCTGCGAGCTTGGTAACAACAGCCTAAAAAGCCAATTTATAAAATGACAACCAAATTAGTATTTCAACAGTTCTGCTCCACTTTAAACTTTTTGAAAGCATCACTTCCAGAAACACATTTCTGTACCTTACAGGTTTCATTTTATGATTTATATTAACAACCTGCATCATAGTCAAATACAGCATATGATTTAAATTTGTCCAGTCATTGAAATATTTTCTGACGGAAGACTGAAGTAATGATCAACAATCACTTTCTTTTCTTCCGATTCCACAAACGGCATTAGCTCAAAACAAAACTATGAGTTGACAGAGTTGAACATCAAAATACAACAAACAGGAAGTAGACAAGAAAAGTCTGAAAACATACACAAACTTGAAGAAAACATTTTAAAATGGCAGTGGTACTAACTATACTGTTGCCTTCATCTTTCTGATGTTTTGGAATAGAAGTATTTGAATTCTAATAATGAATGTCACTAATTGCAACTCTCAGTGTAGGGGTTTAAGGCAGACCCAGAAAAATGCTATTTTTGAAAAAAATTTAATGCTTATGATTGTCTTTGGATTGCTGAATACTGCCAACTACAGAAAAAATCCAATACTCTAGGAAATATTCTCTTGCCTTTACAAAGAGGCCACTGACTTTCTAACCTTATCACATGATGGCATGCCAAAAGATCCTTTGCCTCACTAAAGGCCCATCTTCCAATTTGGGCAAAACCTTCAAGCAATTCTCATCACTTCGCACCTCTCCCATCTGCCCTCAGAGTTGCTCTTCTACATGTATCAAATACAACAAGAAAATATATGAGAAAATAATCTGTCACTAAAAATGCTCTTTTCATACAAAACAAGCAATAGTTAAGTGACTTGAAGTCTAGAACTTTCTAGATTTGATATCTGACATGAATATGCTTTTTATTTAGGCTTCTTACAGTTTCTTATTCCTTTATAAAGCCAGTCTGGGGAAAGAGAAATCACATTATGCAGCATCACAACAGCATGTGTTCACACACCTCGCTGTGCCACTTGCCATAACAGAGGAAACAACAGCAGTAGCATACTTTGTCTCACCCAACAGGAGGAGTCAACTAATTGGGTAATACAGATACTTGGTAAAATCAAATAAATTATGAGAATAAGGAGTCCTCATATAGTTCAGCAAAAAGCAGTCAGCACTTCTGCACTTTCCTGCTCAGTACACACTTCTACTCTGCACTCCTAACAACAGATACCTGCCCCTAGTGACTGCCAAGCTGACTCCTTGTTTTAAGCCTTTCCTGCTTATTTCCAGTCTCTACAATTCTGACTTTTCAATAATCTTCTTGTCTAGCACATCTTATATTTCTTGACCCCCATACTCACATCTCACACATAGCTCTTGTACTTCACCTTCCAATCATCTTCCCTTCTTCACCTAGACTTTGCATGCTGCCCCTCGTGGTAATTCTCACTCTGAAGATTCCTCATCCAAACCCAGTGCTCCTTCTTTTCCCTCGGGGTTCCCTGTACAGCCAAGAAAAGAGCTGACACCCTCACACCCTGAACCCTTACCAGACCAGTTTCTCCTTACCTGTTTTTCCCTGCTCTACTGGTTTTCAGTCCAGTTCCCCTACTTTTTTCTTCCCAGACTTCAGGTGCCATCCACCTTCTCCCTACCCCTAGCTCCTGATGCTTTGCTTTCAAAACCCACCAAATATCCCCCCCCTTCTCTGTCAAATTCCAGGGCCCCATTTGATCCCATACTCCTTGGTCCAACCCACCTCTTCTACAAGGCCAGGGTTTTTCTCCTGTGCTCACACTATTCAGCTATTAGGCCTCAGAATTAACATGCTAATGAGGACATAGGACAGAAAAACTCCCCAGTACCAGCAGTCCAAGTTGCAGAAAGTTACACACAGCTGCTAAAACCCAGGTATTTACCAAGCCCATACCGATTTTTTAATTCCTCTTCCAACTAGTCCAAATGGATGATTTCTCCATGCAAAAACACTCCTAACACCTTTTAAGTTTAAAATCCTCGCTCCAAAACAACATGACTCGAATCTTTAAACCACCAAGACAATTCACATTAAGAAGCTGAAAGACTCCTTCTTCCCTCGAGTTATTCCAAAAAACCAACACTGCATTTTAGGTGAAGTTTCCACATACAGCAAATCTAGCAAGACTCATGAGCTTGGGAAGCTTTTGCCAAATTCCAACAGTTTTTTGTCTAAGCTCTATCACTTGAAAACAATCTTGTAATAAACAGCAACAGTAATAAGATCTCTGGTGCCACAAGGATCATCAATATCAACCACAAACATAGTCAGTCTTTTATAAATTCATTTACAATCCCGTTATTGAATAGAATCTCGATGTAGCAAGTACTGTGCAAACACAAGATAAAAAGGCAGTTCCCTGCCTGGAAGAATTTACAATCTATTAAGATAAAAGACGACTACTACCACGAGATGAAAACATGCACTGAATGGCTCCCTTCGGAGATCCACAGGAGACAACCATCCGCAATGCATTCATTAAACACAATCCACACAGAGCAACACAGTATCTTCCTGCACCTAACCACTGATGTGATACTAAAGATAACATCCTTCTCAAATCTGCTCAGTTTATCATTCTTGTACCTTTTTTTCTCATCACAGAAAATCATAAGGTATCCACTTCGGAGTCCTTTTTCCCTTCTCAGTCTTTTTTATTCTGACTTGCCTCCTTTACCCTCATCATCTTCTCTTTCCCAAACTCCAAAATCCTTTATAGAGCACTTCTCCAATTCGCATTTCTTTGTCTTTTCGGCTTCAATGGGAAAAACACTAGGGGAGGGGAGCGAATTTTGTTTTGTGGTCGGATTTTTAATTGAATAATTATTTCAAATCAAATTCACTAAACAAACTATACAAAAGGCTCAGAAATCTCAGGGGGAATCCTGAAAAGAAAAAAAAATCCAAACTACTAAGTGCAAGCTAAATGGAAAGAGGAGCCTGTGGAGATGCTTAGAGGCTACCACCCATAGGAAAGCTTGGACGTGCTGATTCTCAGAGCCCTTGATCAAGTGCAGCATGGCCTGAGGTATCATGGCTTTGTCCGGTTCCTCCTGGGTAGAAATAAAACCACCCAAACACAGAAATGGGGGGCTGAACTCTGTCACTCTGTGCCTAACTCATAACCCTGAGGTACATATGCCACAAGTAGGTTATTCTGCCCTCCACCCGCTTTTTGCAAAAATACAGCTTCAATACCACTTCACTGCTGCTCTTACCTTTCTCAAAAAACAACTACCCTGATCCTTTCCTACTTTGCTGCTGCCCATGGGAATCGGAATAGCTGCAATGAAACCCAAAAAGACTGGTCACTTTCTGCCATGTAAAACCCAGACATCTCACTAAAATAACAACAGTGGTCTATTCTCGACCAGAGATTAACTCTGCAGTCATAGACCCAGCTCCTGCTACTTGAATTCTGTACAAACTACTGATAATATACTCATGAAAACGTAATCTCTTTTCTATCTGCCCCAATGTAAATGTCTCAATCTCTCCTCTACAGCCTGCTCTTACACAATGTGTAAAACGGATCTAAGTTTAAACCTTGGAGTGAAATATTTAGACAAAATTTCAAGCAACGTGTGGCATTTCAATTATTTCTTCCAAACATGGAGCCATAATTTTAGCAATACTATGTAAGTTGAACAGTAACTCAGTTTTAACACTGTAGTAAATGGCTAAATCTTATCTGTTATTGTCTGCATGGAACATATTGCAGAAAACAAAACTGCATACTCTCTGAAATTTAATGGAAAGGATGAGATGCAGAGAAGCAAGAGACATCGGTTACCTTTACAACACGGTTTTAGAAGTAGCCTAACAACGTGTACATGCATTTTAACGTAGAAAAAATGTACTATCTAAAGCATATTAACAAATATTTAACATCTCAGCAAAAAATATATGTGTATGCGTAAGTACCTCCAAATAATGAGACAAAGCATCTTGATCCGGTACGTAAACATTTAGGCCATTTAAACAATTATGCATTGTCGTGCAAAACGACAGGAATCTCTCAAATTACTACAGTCTTTAACCCAGACTGTGCTTAAATGTTTCTGTGGCCTGCTTAACATTCCAGGCATACTTCTGGCAAGGTAGCTCTGGCTGAGGTTCAAACTGTCCTTGTCCAACTTTCACTTACTATAAAAACATTGTTTAATATAGAAAAGCATACACAGAGACATGTGTTTCTTATTTCGCAGACACCTAAAATACTGACACTTGTGTTCACTAACTCCGCGTGGAATTTTTTAGGCAACCGCTTTGAAGCGAGGTCGTCTTTTACTGGGCAGCACCCGCAACAGAGCCCACGCTTCCACCACATTTCAGCTACGACGCTTAAATATTGCTTATAACGCATTTCTGCTAAAAGCCGTAAGACCTGCCCGCATTTATTCACCCAGAGTGAGAAGAAAAGGCCTAACTCGGTCTCCCCACGCAGCGCCGGGCCGTGCAGACGCTGCTTGGACACCACGCAGCTGCAGATTTTTGCTGCTAATTTGCAGCAGACCGCGTATTTGTCAAATTAAGTGCAGGAATTTCCCGGTTTGCTTACCTCCACGCAGCGTTATCTTTTATGAGGAGGTAATCTACCAAATTACTCCAGCATGCCTCCAGCCTGCTGCTGCCAATTAGTTCAGCCCGGCTAATAAATCAGGATGGCCAAGCCGCGCGGTTACAGCGGGGCTGGTCCGGTACGCGAGGAGTACAAACACAGGCGGTGTCAGCGCTCCTGCCTCCCCATCTCCCCCCGCACTGAGACAACGCTTAGTCGGAGCACCCACCGTGGGAAGGGGGGGGAAGCATCAATTCTTTTTTTCTGGATCACAGTTACATTTAACACTGCCGACAAACGCATCAGCAGCAGGGGTAGCGGCTCTGCCCCCACGATGGGCCGCGGAGGGCCGGTGTGACAGAGCCCCCAGCTCGGGCCGCCGACCCGGAGCCTCGGAGCGCCCCGCCGGCAGCGGCACCGCCGGCCCCGCCGCCCACACCCTCCCGGCGGCCGCGGACGGGGGAAGGAAAATGTCGCCGACGGGCCCGGCCCCGGGTGAACCGGCTCGGGCCCTCTCTCCTCCCCAGTCTCACTCGTACCTGTCCCGGGGGTCGATCCACGAGGTCTGCCGGGTGTTGTGGTCGATGTAAAAGACTCGCCCGTCGAAGTCCCTCGCTTCCTCCCAGCCGGCGGGCAGCGGCAGCTCCGAGCTCTCCCGGCCCCGCTG
>VZRO01002612.1:701972-719174 GCA_013397915.1 Daphoenositta chrysoptera
CCATCTTCCCTCCCTCCGCCCCGCCCGGCTGTTCCCACGCCGGGGCCGCCGAGCCCTCCCGCCCCGGCCCGCTCCGGGGGGCACGGGGGAAGCAGCGGGGCCCGGCCGCGCCCCGCGCCGGGGAAGCCGGGCCCAGACCCAGACACGTCGGCTCTGGGAGAGGACGGCTGCCTTCCGCCCCGAGCCCGGGCCGGGGGAAGGAGGCTGAGGCCCCGCCGCGCCCGTCCTGTCCCGCCTCGGGGCCTGTGCTCTGCCACGGCGCGTTGGGGGCCGGGGGGGATGAAGTAAAAGAGGAGCCATGCCCGGCCCTCGCTGGGTCATCCATTTTCCGGTGGCCTCCAGAAATGCCTCGGAGGTGCTGAGCAGTCTCGAGGGACGGGGGTGGGGGTCCACTGCAGAGGCTCAAAAGATGTTGGAGGAGAGGTCCCGAAGACCACACGAGTCACGGAGATCATGCTGTATCCATGGTTGGATAATGGAGGGTGGAAAATTATACATCTGGTTTGCTTGACATCTCAACCTGGTCCCATAACCCCATTCTGCAGAGCAGAGAGTAGCTGTGTCTGATTTGACCTGAGCCCACTGGAGCCCACTACGCAGAGGTCTGTCTACCACCTAGAACTAAATTCCACAAAACTTTGTTAAAACAGGGTTAAAAGTTGGCATATGGGACTCTGTGCCTTGGCAGGATGCTGCCTTCAGCCAAACCTTTAAAAATCTGGACATGAGGAGTTAAGATAATGCAGGCTAAGCTTCTGAAAACTAGGAAAGGGCTTAACAATATATTCTCAAACAACCTTACTCAGCCCCTTGAAATTGGCAATACCCTGCCAGGGATTATATTGCAGTTCTAATTATGTTTCACTTGCATTCACCGTTTTAAGTTACATCTCTGAACATTAAGTGCTGCATTGTGGTTACAAGTGCAGGAAATCAGAGGACTTTGGCTCCTGACTTCTTAGGTCTTTCTCTCCCACCCTGTCCCACCCCCAAAACACTGGTTATCCAAGAGCAGTGCATGAGAGAGGCAGCATAGATAATAGAATAATCTTTCTCCTTATTTTTTGTAGGTTATTTCAATAGTAGTAGACTGTAGTTTTCTTACCGGGCTTACTGTCAGCCATGAGGTGCAATAGAGTAATAGGTGGGTTTAGTGATGAATTCAAAGCAGTGTAGGAAGGTCTGATGGCAAAAGTAGATTAAAATTGTGGTAATGGTGTAAAATTTAGCAAATGCAAGGCTGTAGATCTGATCTTCAAAAGCATAAGAGCTTATGTTTGGATCAGCTCATCTCAACAGAGTTTGCTTCAGCAAACACTTGTCAGGCTGTCTCATGTGGTCCTGAGGGTTCAGCAGCATCTCCAGGAGCAAGGTGCTGTTTCTGTGCTACAGATGTTTTTGAAGAGTGTTTCAAAGCGGGCAGAGTTAAGGTACAATACAAACTATTTTCTGGTGTTTGCAGCTTCTATTATTTTAAGTATGTCTCCCAGATTTTCAGAAGTTTTGTTTAGCAGAGGTAGGCATTTTAAATGGCCCATGTCTATATTAACCTTTTGGGACATCAGATTTTTTTGGTTCAGAAAAACCTCAAATAGCTGTGCACTGTGCACCACAGCTTGACTTTCCCTTCATTGCTTTGAACGCTTTTGCAGCAATTACCTTAGCACAGTAGCTGCACAGCTCAGCACCATTCCAAGACACTGGACTAGTTTGTAATACCTGGAAGCAGTACAGCCAGGTTGCTATAATAATCCACCAAAACTAATGAGCCCTGCTGAGGATACGTGCAGCACTGCCCTCCAACAGGGGCTGGTTCTTCCTCATCACTCCCCAGAGTCCCAAAAGAGGATCAAGCTTCAGTGAGAAACCTGTAGATGGAAGTTGCAGAAATAGTGTGGGACTGACCATGGAGGCAGCAAAAAAGGAGTCAGGGAGCTCAGCACAGCAGTTAGCAAGAGGGAAACTGGCAGGATTGAGTGTGGAACATTTCCTTCAGGTCATAGCCCTTCAACTAAATTCTTGTCTTAACTTTGGCAAATTGCTCCAGGTTAGAGCCAGAAAAGGAAATTTTGGCTGGGCTGTGGTTTCTCAGGCAGAATTATGATGCACATGTTCCATGTAAAACATGATCTGTATATCCAGTGTGTCCTGGATCTCACAGAGTCTTTATAAACGCTGTTAAAGATGCATATGCTACTATGTAAAGCACAGGTCCAAGATTTTCAGGTACATTGTAGCTGCTCCTGCAACTGACAGGTTGCATCTTCCTATATCTTGAACAAGATTCTGCTTGGGCAAAGTTTTTAGGCTAAATATGAGAACGTGTCCTAAAAAAACCTTAGATTTAAAATTATCCTAGATTTCAGGTCTAACTTTTAGGCTGTCTGTATCTAGAAAAATCATTAGCTTCAGTTAGGAGCTGAAGCTTCTTAAACACTTATATGAATAAAAGTGCTGAAAAACCTGATTCCAAGAGCCGGCCAACTGTGCCCAGAGCTGCCTGTGGGAACCAGTAGGATATGATAGGACTAGCACTTGCCTCACCAGAATTGAAACTCCCTCTGTCTGCACCACAGCCATGCCAAGGTGCTAGGCAGGAACTCTCAATTATTTTCCAGGCCAGAACTGTACCCTTCCTCGGATGTTACCTCATCCTTCTGCCTGTTTCTTGTGAGGAAATGAACAAAGCATTCAGGAGCCAAGGATTGTTTTTGAGCAACACTGAAAGTCAAGAAAAGAAGAACCTGAAAAGGTCACTGTAGTTTTCATGCCAAAGTACTAATTTGCAATGCATTTTGTGCTGTCCAATGAAACCCTCCCAGGCCTGCATGGCTGCTCCCTCCCTTTTATTTTCCTACTGCTTTAATGTCTGTCCTACGTCCAGAGGGTAAAAGGAGAAAGAGGGATAGAGAACCTGGTGCAACATAGTATATGTTTGATTTGGGTTGCAGAAAGAAACACTCTGCCAAAGAAAGATGACCTGCATAGTATGGAACATTTAATAACATGGAAGACTTTGACTTAAAATAGATAAAAGTCCACCACAGGAAATTAAATGCTTGGTGTACATAGTTTAATCAATCTGCACAAATGGCAATAAATCATATTTCATATAAAGGGATAGCTACATAAATTTACATCAGTTCCTTGTCTCACTTATATCTTCTCCATATATACATAAGGCACATCTTGGTTCTCATGTATTTCACACACCTTCATTCCACACCTGTTTTCCTTTCCTTCCACTTTTTTCCCACCCACAAACATTGCTCACACATGCACTCATTCCTTAGGCACACCTGTACCCATTAACTCAAAATTACATAAGCAGCTTTTCTTCATGTGCCCTTCCTTGCCATCTTCAGTGTTTATAATCACAGGTTCTACCTACACGTCTTCTCTGTTATACATGCTCTTATACCCATGTCTTGATTGATACCACAACGTTTTCCACAGAAAATGTAAATAACATTTCCCACTCTAGGTTGTAGATAACAAGCTTATGTTTTCTTGCTGTCCACAGCAAAAGTCATTAATTCTGCATAAAAATCCCAACCTCATTTTGGCGCTCCACTTCTTCTCACAATTACTGGAAAACGGCAGGTTGTCAGGACTGATATCTCATTGTGCATAACAACAGCTCCATCCCCATCTTCTAATTGTGAATACTTATTTGCAATTTATTTCCCATTTCCCAGATATTCCTACCTCTGTGGGACTTTTGTACCATCTTGACACCTAACTAAAAATTGTCACTTCTCTGTGATCATAGCTGTCATCTGAAACAGCAGAGCAAAGTCTTCCTCATCATCATTGTCCTTATGGCCATCTATCCCATTCATCCTGCAAGCTGGGGCTCGCTGCTCTTGCCATATCTGACAGAATAAAATCATAAGAGACAGGGACATAATTTCTTATTAGCTCCGTCCCTTTGGGTCATTTCTGTTCCCCACACATACAGGTGTATGCAAAAATATAAATATAAATGCAAAGATAAATTATAGACAGAGAGAACATAGAAATATGTACACACATATACATGTACACAAATACACAGACAGATAAAAGGCCCGTCTCTTCAAAGCAAACAAATCTGCACACTGTCTATGACAATCTATTAGCTGGTTGAGTGGCTTCACTGCTGAGAAATATGTCTCAGGTGGAAGCTCTCCTTGGGCTGCCTTACAGAGATTTAAGCATCCTCCAGCATGGAGGAAACCATAGTGGCTGCCCTGCTTTTGCAGTCTCGGGCTGCTGTGGTGTCTGATGTTCTTTCAGAAGGTTGCTGGGCAAAGCAGAGCTTTGATACTTGGGTTTAAGTATGTGGAACGAGGTGGAACATCGTCCCTTCCTGAGGGGTACGGATTGAGATGGTAGGGGAGTTGGACAAGAACCAATCCCCAGGGATTACATAGGGTTCAGGGATGGTGTAATGGTGATCAGCAGTCATCCACTTCAGAGGAACCGAAAAGTAGCAAACCCTCAACTCTCACTTGCTGTCAGCAGCCAAGAGCAGGGCTCCAGGAATAGAGGGCCTGTTGATGATCACTCTCTGGCTCAGCTGTAGCTGTGAAGGGTGCCAGGAAGCAAAACAGGAATGTAAAATCCCTGAGGGCTTTCAGGATGGGTTACACACTGAGAAGCTGTGTCTGTGTACATGTGAAGGAAGTAAGTCTTTCCCTCCATACATTGAGGAGGTCTCCCAGTTTTCATGAGGAAGGTTATTTCCACATGGAAAATAGACTGAAAATTCCAAATCAGTGGGAAAAAAAGACACAGAGGATAAGTCTGAATCTAACATGAAGTATTACTTCACAAACCAGAGTGTGTTATCTGGAAGCATTTATTCTGCAGCAACAAGTCATCTGAGGAAAGGATAAGTAATCCTATGAGCCTTTTGTAATCATTACTATATTTCCCCTGCTTCTTTTCTTCATAGTAATTCTACTTAAATGGAGTATGGAAGGTCTGTAGTTACAGTCTTTGGGTCAGTAGTCCACATCCACTGAAGAAATAAATAATAACAAGTTATTGTTTGGTGTTTCTCTTCCTGGTAGGGAAATAACAGAGTTGCATTGCCATAGTGCATAGTGTGCGTAGATGACACGTGAGGTAGATAACAAAGAGGACAGCACATCTGGGCACATTAAGAAAATACTCTTTACAGTATTTTTACTTCAAGCATTAAGGCTGTGGTTTGCCTTTGAATAAATGCAATTCAAATGCTTAAATACTCACTGCAATGAAATAAATACATGACTATTTCTTCCTCCTATCATTATGCCCATAAACCCCTGAAATATGTATATAATATGCTTTTATAATGCACACTTGAAATTCTGTGGCATGCCAAAATTTTTATTTTATGGCACTGATTTAATACACCATGTACAGGATGAATTATTGAACAGCAAATTTTATATAAACCAAATTATGTAGAAGTAGTAAGATATGATACGCATCTAGGCTTCACAGCTTAATAAGACTGTATTAGCTACAAACACAAAATTTATGAAATCTACAGAAGTTAGATATTAAACAACTGTAGCAATAGATTTAAATATAGATCAATTCCCTAAGTGTGCAGGCCTGCTGATGTTCAGCTTGCATATCCCTTTCTAATCCTCTTTGTCATGGCACCTACTCATTTGTCTCTGAAAGGCCTGGGATAAAGACAATGTGAACTTCTCTTTATCATTCCTAATATAACATTTCACTTGACTTATTTATCAGCTATGAGGAGTATTTTCTTCAGACAGTGTAAGTGCTCTACTCAGGAAATCCCACTGACCATGTACCCCATAACAAATCCCATTTTTTATGCTACACCTCTTCTTGCCAACTATTTAAACGCCCAGATTCAACATTTTATATATTAAAATATTTCATATGTTTATAGCTATGAAAAGTTGTTAATTTTTTTTCTCTTAGAGGCACAAGAAATTTTTCGTATGCCTTCCTGTGGTACACTCTGTCCCAGCCAATGTTCAAGTCTGAAGCTCATCATGAAGTGCTGTGTATAAATTGCACAATATTTTAAATTTTGAATTTTTAAAATTCTCTGTAGAGATCTGATGAGTTGTCAAGCCAGTTTAGTCACTATAAAACTCCTGCTCCAACATCCCTCTGCAGGGTGAAAGGGTAGGGGGTAGTTATCCCACAGTGCCTCTCTCTGAACTCTGTCTTAACCCTGAATACTCACACACTTATTCTATTTGCAAACTTAAGCCTATTTCATTTAAGTGCTTTCCCAGACAACTATAAATAGTCTCTTGGAAGTGGTAATTAAGTCAGGACCACATTCACTCACAGGAATTTAACAGCTTCTTCTGGCAGAATGCAATTGTTTTTTCCTCCTCCATCCAGGTCTTTGCAATTGGCCACAGGGGACCTGGAGAGCTTTAATGGTTCAAACCATTTGCAGTATGATTGTATGCTGGCACATTATTATTTGTTTTGCTTCATTATTCATGCTGCTATTAATTTTTATTTTAAAAATAATGTGAAGGAACAGAATAAGTCTGAGCTCAGACTTGTCATGTGCCTAAAATAAAATGGGATGGTGGAAGAGAGGGTGGAGCTGCCCCAGAGGACCCAAAAGGCTGGAGGACAAGATGGTGGGTGCTAGGGAGAACCTGTGGAGATATTCGCAGAGACAATTGTGAACTTCAGCATAGAAAAATATATTTAAGGTAACTGAGATTACAGTTTAAGGCTTATTGTACTGTATACTAACTTCAGTGACTGCAATGACAATTTTGTGTTAATTGTATAATCATAAGTTGCTAGAAGCAACTTCTCTACAAAAATCTGTTGAAGTTAGCTTGATTTTTTTTTCAAATGATAGTTATATTAAACTTGGAGGGAAAAAAAGCTATATTCCAGAAATTCATTTCACTTTATACTTAAAATAAGGGAGAGTTATTTGTCCTGTTAGATTTAACAAAGAAAGCTCTCATGGCAGCATTTTATACACCCAGTGACCACAGCCCTCTGTGTTCTAGCTGCTACAGAGGATGTTCTTTTGTCTCCTGACCTTGGAGCCAGCGCGGTGCTGTGCCACCCCACAGCAAGGGGGCCCCTTCCCTGCTGCTGGTGCTGCCCACCCCTTGGGCAGCGTGCTCAGGGGAAGGCCTGAAGACTGGTGTGTGTCTTGTGTCAGTTCGAAAGATGGTAAATGTAGTCACTGTCCCACATAAAGCTTTTACAAAACAGAAATAGAGAACATTCTAGATAAATTACCATATATAGGCTTTATGCTGGATTCCCCAGCACATTCGCTCAGCGCCTCCCGATTACTTCAACAACACTGGAGTGCTTGTTCTCACATTGACATCACCAGAGAGACATTTATTCCAACACAAGATGTTTGCTGTGCAGAATATGTCCAATTTTGTTTTACATAAGCACATTATTACAGTTCATTTTTCATTTTCATCGAAAGATGTCTGTGGCATTGCATACTCTTAGGAGAAAAAAACAACACAAAACAATCCCCCAGCAACACCTTTTTTTTTTTTCCCATCTAAAAGAAACATGCCAGCTCCCATGTGTTTCAGTAAGGACACATTCCAGTTCAGCAAGACGAGTATCATTGGCAATGTGTATTGTGATTTGGATACTGGAAACATAAATGTATATACACACATATATAATACCTCTGAAACATGAGGATGATTTTAGCAAGTCAAATCAAAGCCCATCCAGCCCAGTACTTGTTTCTAATGGTGGCCATTCCCAGCTGATCAGAGGAGTGTAAGGACACATCAGACATACAGTGACATTTTTCAAGAACTGTCTTCCAATCTTCAGCAAATTCCAGCTCAGGATGTTCTTGCCCAGAGCCATTACCCCTGTATTCAACAGTTTCCAAGGGATTTTCTTTATTAAATTTATCAAATTATTTTAGCACCCACAATATACATGGCAGAGATCTTTATCTCTACCCTTGGAGAACTGTTACCTTGTGAACCTTTGTGCTGTTACCTGTTTGATGCCTCCTGTCTGTTATACTAAAGGAAACCGTGATGATTTTCTGCCCTCTTCATGGAGATGCATCATATCTCCCATCCATCCTCACTGTGATGTGGTTTTGTGATATTCCCAGCCTTATGGAGGAAGAAATCTCATCTTAATTTCTTACAAATTGGACCGACGTGATCACTTCTCCTCATTCACCATGATGGCTGACCAACAAATTAGGAAACAGGGTTGGATAGTAGTCCCCAGTAGTCTGTCCTATCTGAAATAAAGGCAAAAATGCAATTTCGTGGTTTATTTTGGCCTTCAGTCCATTTTTCACGTGCTGTGGATATGCACAGAAGTGCTGAATATCAGAACCTCCAAAGGCTATTCCTTACAGAATTCCCCACTATGCCCAGATCAGAAAAATACAGTCATAATACTATTATGTTAATGTTATAGGAGTATTACATTCATAACCAGAAAGCTCCTCTTATATAGCAACCATCAATATTTTCTCAGAGATTTTTTTTTTATAATTAATTTTAATATTTAGGTTTTTTGTTGTTTTCATTTTAATTTATTCTGGACAGCACTGCCAACCCATTTGGATGTATATTTTTCTTTTAAGCCAACAGCCCTCACAGTAATCAAGTTGATATTTTATAGTGGTGTAAGAGATCATTGCTAGATGTAGGATATATGAGCAAAGAATTTCCAATCTTTTTAACTTCACAGAATAATTAACATTGGAAAAGACCATCATCAAGTCCAACCTTTGACCAAAGGTTAAAACCAGCAAAACAAAAATAAACAAAATTAGTTGGATGATTGTCGTTGGTAATTTTTGTCCTAAATAATCTCCTAGAGAGTATCTCCTCACCAAAACTACCTAGACAAATTACCTAGGCAGAGTTCAGTGTGCCTTAAAGCTCAGATATCCTCAAGTTCTTGTCAAATTTACATTAATGTTTACATTTAAAGTGACCCCCAGAGATTATATTTTAAATGTATGTGCATTAATATTTTCACTGGATCACATTTAATATTAAGCAAAGTTTAAATGATCATATAGGCTGCTTAGACGTTTTTTCCCAGTGTTTAAAAACCTGTAATTAGCTTTCAAAATCTAGGATTTCTTAGCCCTTTGAAACCAACCTTGTAAAAAAAAGGCCCTTTTTCTTTATTTTACCTTTACTATAGGAAAAGCAGCAAGTTTCTGTAATGCCAAGTATTGTAAAAACCATATTGCTATACTTGGTATAGCAATAATACAGCCTAAGAAAAGCATGTGCTGAGCTCACAATATTGAATTAAGACCAGTGTCCAGCAATGAGCTTCTGTCAGTAAACACAGCAATCTGGCACAAGGTTAAAAATCTATTTTTTTATTCGTTACTTGATCCAATGCCTCATTAGCACAGAAAAATCCTTATGTCAAGGTCAGCACCCTCTGAACAGTTTGATGCTGGAGAGATCTGTGCTGTTACTCCTTGTGTCATGCAAATACTACTCTGCAGATTTGGTCTGACTCCAAACAGAAAGAATTTATTTTCCATGCCCCTCTAGCAAAGTCAATGTATTTTTCTCTCTATTGACTCTACTCTTGCTTTAGAAGCTCTGGATTTTTGTAACTGAGTTACACACCATGAATTGCCTAAGCAGATAATGAAGATACTACCTTTTGGGTTTATCTGTTATAAAGACTGTTGTCATATATCTGTTACAAATGTGTCCATCATCACAAAGAATGAAGAATTTTGTGGCAAAGACAGGGCTGCAATCCATTTCTCTGAGACAGGAGGCAGCTGATATAATCACCAGATTTTCTATTTGCACAGTGTCTTGCCTCATGCACTAAACACTTCCAGGTTTTGGGATGCAGAAGGGAAAAATGCAAAGTCCTATGAAAATCAAAGTTGAAAGGTTTTAAATTACACTGAGTATGCAGCTGAAGAGACCTTTCTGTATGACCAGCGTGGCACTGAGCAATGCCACTGACAACAGACTTTGCAGGTCTAAGGGCTGCATGTGTTTTCTTCAAAAATGCTCACACTGAGATTGCCAGAGGGAAATTTCCACTGGGGAAAGTTGAGGGACTGCTTCTTTTTCCTTTTAACAGTTGACAGCACCCTGCAGACATCCAATGGAAGGATGGAAGGGAGGCTGCCATGCCCAGCTTCCAGGCCTGGCTGTCCCAAAGATGCCTACTAAATGATTCCTCAGCTTGTAGGTCTCAGAAACCACTTCTGCCAATAACTGACACGACTGGGAGAAAACAAATCTGTAGGCCATTAAATGTTTCATGGAATTAAATCAACACAAAAACTAAACCAAATCATAAAAAGCTCAAAATGGAACAGTATGTGTGATGTGCCTTAAGTCTGGTGAGACATAATTTTAATCTATGTGTGAATTGAAGATTATAGATTATGCTGTTTTAATTTCATTATCAGATCTGATAAAACAATAGAGAGGTCACACAGGGGGCTAAAAAAAGGAAAAAGAAAGCAAAAAAGAAAGCATTCATTTACAATGCTATTCAGAACGTTATAATCACGTGCATGAAAGCTATGGTAGTCCATTGGATCTTCCTGTTGCCATCCACCCGACATACATTATTGGTATGCACTTTTCTGTGACCACTGGCTCTGCTGAAGTTTTGGTCAGCATGTTTAGGACATCCTACGTTCTGCTGTGAAAATAAAGAAAAATCTAGAAAATGAGCAATGCCTACTTCAGGTGTTCTCTTTCCTGTTGTGAGTTTCTTGACTGTGGTTTCTTTCTCCACTGTGATTGTCAACATTATGACAAAATCACAGAACTGCACTGTACAAAAGATGTCCCTTGAAGCAGAGGTCAGTGGTATGCTTTAGGGCTGAAATAATATAATTTTTTTCTTTTGGCTGGAAAAACTTATAAATGGCATTCTCCTTTCCACAGTGGTTATTCCAACACATTATTTTTGTTTCTATGAGACAATCTGTAGATGAACTAGGTTAACAGCAGCTAATTTTCCTAATATCATGACCCTTTGGGAGTACCATTTTACTAGAAGTAAAATGACATAAAATCCTCCTCCCTAGCAACATCATTATTTATTACCACTCTATTAATAGATCCCGTAACTTGTTTTTATTAACAAAAGATACGACTGCATATTTGGCAGTAACTCTCTTGATATCGAGGCAAAAAGTCACAAGATTAGAATCATATTTTCTCAATAACACTTTCTAACAATAGATAGAATTCACACTAAAGAACATCTTGCTAAGAATAGATGGAATTGTGTAAAAATGCTTCATGCACAATGGAAAAAATTCCAATTATTTTGGCTGGAAGGTTACAACAATCTGTGACAGAAAGAAAATGATGCTGTCACAAGTGCAGAAAAATGTTTTAGTTCTGCTAGGGTGCTGCTTGTCTGCTCACCCCCGCTGTTTCACACTCTTTTGGAAGAACTCAATTTTTTTAAAATTTGCCACTCCTTGGTAGTTGTCTGTCTCCTACATTTAAAAAATGTAATTGATATCATCATACCTGAATGAAAATTGAGATTACTTTGCATTGGGATAATTGTTTTTTCTGAATGTGTATCATCCCAGTGTAACTTGGCTTGAAGTGGAGGAGTGCTTCGGTAACATCTTCAAAGCTACCCCACTAATCTTTAAAACACAATTTGATAATACCTGCACAAAGTCAGACTGCAGTTACACTGACAGTGTGCTGACTGTGTGTAACAATGGCTAATACTGTATCACACTTTCTTTATACATGTCTTTCTTGACTTTTCAAGCTCCTTCTTCAGCAGAACAGGCTCCTGCCATTGGTAAATACTAGAACATAATTAGAATAATTAGCAAACACAGTTTCTTCATTCTCATTTTTAGCATCCCCCTATTGCATGGGTAAATAAAAGTCCATTATCTTCAGTTTAGAACTACACTGTGTTTTTCAATGGTGCCATAAATCACATCATCCCATTGGAATTAACATGAGACAGGACACTCCTTTGTTAAGGTAAAGTCAACACATGTGAAACGTCCATGTCTCACATCATGTGAAGATATGACTCGAACCAATCACTCCTTGTCACAGCTGTTAAATCCCAACCAAAGGGAACAGGATCAGCTCCAGCTCCAGTGATGCCACACTGAATAGAGCACCCTCTGGCTGGAGCCTCTTACATGCACCATGCAGAAAGGCATCACCCCCTGCTGACAAATTCCCCCTCCCTTCCCTTTACCTTATGTCCCACTGCTGAGGTGGGGAACAAAAGCTGGGCAGCGCCACTGGGGGGGTGAGAGCAGGAGCTGCCATGTGGGGCAGCACCGGATGGTGAATCTCATTCTCAGTGGGTCCATGAATCGAAAGCAGGGAGGCCTGACTTGCCTCTAGTAAGTCTTTGCTCTGCAAAAGCAGCTAAATGTAAAAATCACTGTGATTTTAGAGATATGTAAAGTCTAATGTAGAAGAATGGATACCTTTTTTTAATACATTTTATTTAGCTGTATTTTATTTAAATGCTTTCTTGATTTAATTTTGGACTTCTTTACCTGTAATTTGAAATGATCTAATGAAATATGTTCCTGTCAGGTCAACCTAAATGTGTAGATTTTAGTTTAGACAGGGCCATAGCATCAGAAGTCCTACTACATTTTACAGTTTATAGGAAGGTTAAGTTTAAAAGCTGATAGGAAGGTTAAATTTAAAATTGTTCCAGAGGGCACAACTTCAGATGACAGCCTTATTCCCTTTTTTCACAGATCACTGTGGTTTTTTTAATGCAAATTTCTTAGTCTTCAACATCTTCTCTCATCGTGTGGGAAAAGCACTCCTGCATTTCAAAATCCATATAGATAATAGTTCGCAGCTTCAATCTTCAATTACCATACTGGCCATAAAATGCAGAACTGCCTCTTTAAAAACAACAACAGAAAAAGTTAGGGAGCATAGCTTGCAATGATTTCTATGTTCTTTCACATTTTCCTGCCACACTTCCTTTATTTTTGTCTGTCATTAGTTTAATTGTAATTTCATCTGGCTTAAGCATCTGCCATTTTGTTTATCTTTTCTGTACTATGCATACCAAAGGCACTGCCTAAGTAACAGTACAAGTGTGTTTATGTTAATAACAACAGGCATACAAGGAATTGTTCTATGTCAGGTGCTATCTTACAGCATCCCTTTGAAAGAACAGATGACCAATGAACACTGAACACCTGTTTTTTACATTCTTTAGTAAATGACTAATGTTTATATACAAAGAGAAGGTGACCTCAGTCACAAGCTGTAGCAGCTGGCAGTCACACAGCCAAATCCCTGCAAATGCTAGCCAGTTAGCAAAAACAAGTTTTCTTTTTGTGACTTACAACCGTCAGTTTTATTTGTTCTCAGCTAACTCAAATATTACCTATCCACACAGGATCACAGGCCAAAGTACTTCCTGCAACCAGCTTCTGGCACCGAGTGTGCCCCACTGATCAATAACGAGGGTGCTGCGAGCACAGGATTTACCTCGACAGGAGACTTGGCTGGTTATCGGAGAAAGATCCCATTTGAAAGCCACACAAAGCCATACAGCGTCCCTAGAGGAGGAGCAAACCCGATTTCCTGCCTGGCTGGGATGGAGGGCAGGCGGAAAGGAGGGGGAAAGGAGATACTTCCATTGTTTACAACAGAATAGAAATTCCAACTCGAGGAGACCAGAAGCAGAGGCCTGAGAAGGCATAATGACATTTCTCCTGCCTCACGTGTTCAAATCCAACTGGTTTTGAGAAACATTTTCATAAATACCTTCCAGGAGGAGAAGCTGAAAAGTATTCCTAATCTCCCCACAAAACACGCACAGGACATGAATGCATTTCTAGAGGGAAGAATATTTCATTGACATGAAAATCAAGGCAACACACTACATTAGATTCAACAGGCGCCTCTAGTTCGGAGGGAAACACTTTCCATATTCTTATTCCAGCGATGCTGGAGGCGAAGATAGAGGTATGATTCACAAACCACAGCCTCCAGTTTGGCTGCTCCTGGTACT
Source organism: Daphoenositta chrysoptera (assembly GCA_013397915.1). Classification (NCBI taxonomy): domain Eukaryota; kingdom Metazoa; phylum Chordata; class Aves; order Passeriformes; genus Daphoenositta; species Daphoenositta chrysoptera. The sequence continues at coordinate 715,977 of VZRO01002612.1, forward strand.
GCAGGTTAAGGGCCAGCACGGTAACTAGCTATCTTTCCAAAGGAAATAGCCTGTATTGCAAGGAAACATTCAGAAGTCTTTATGAAAGCTGAAGAGCCAAACAGATACTTTATGGCAGCGCTGAAGAAAAAACCAGCACATTAATTATTATGATTAACTGACATAGACATGCCACTTAAACCAGTTTAATTACTAATTCTGAATATGGGCATTTATTTCTTGGTTGCAAGAAAATAAAATATTTTTAATATGTTTGCAGTATCACTTGCAGTCCTAAAAGTTGATTAATAGGAACTTTACTTGCTCACTCAGAGGGCATATGTATTTTGGTAACCAACTCATATTTGAAAATTATGAGCAAAGAATATAAATTTTACCACTTTCATGGTTCTGTTTGTTGTTTTAATTTTGTTTTTCATATTATGTGTTTTGTCATCTTTCATATAATTATCTTTACTGAAAGCTGCCTATGTATAGATCTAAAATCTTTTCCCAGAATTCACGTTACTTTAAGTTTCTTCTTTCCATCTCCATCTCTTTTTTTGGAACCCAGACCAAGCATGAAAATTTTCAGCCAGAAAAAATGTTTATGCTACTAGTCAGGGCACACCACGTACCTATGTAAATGCAAACACTCCCTCTTGCTGCACAGGATTGCAAATTTTTTTTGGCTTTGTAGATCTTTATTAGAAAGCCAATTTATGGGTGGTGCTGATCCAAATGAGAGCTGTCATGGCAGTTAAAGTAGGTGTAGCACCATTCATTTTGAGGGCAGAATAAGTTTTGCATATCTAGTTTTTGCCTTCTCTCTTAAGGATTGCCTATTAATGTTCCCTGCTAAGGAGTTTCTCTTTTCCACCCCAATTGAATTTTTTCAGTTAGATAAAATCCTTAAAGCTGGAGTGGAAGGCAACTTACATATTCAGGTGTCCAATACTGCCTTGCAGTCTAAGAAAAAGGAAAGCTTCCAGTCAAAAGCAAGTGAGGATCAATTACCCATGAATGTTTTAAAAAATCCCATCCCAAACTGTCTGAGTACAGTGTACTGTGCAGCTAGCCCCCTCTCCCAGCTTCCTTAAATCAGTGTGGAATGACACAGGCTCAAATAGCATGTGTTTAAATGGTAGAGCAAAGGGCAACTTACTAGCTTTCTTTGATAGCTGTAAGATTTGTGCACCATCATGTTGTCTTAGTTCTGTAATATCTAATTATATAAATTCTTCTGAATGTTTATCATAGAGTTTAAAGTGGATTTTATACTCTGCTAGCCACATACCTTAATGACAGATTTAAACTAGAGAGGATATTAAAAATCAGGTGTTTCCTACCTGGTCAAGGCTGTTTTTAGTTGTGTCTGTGAGAGAACCACAAGTTATTTTTAAATAAAAAGCTAGGCTTATTTTGTTTTCTTTCTATAAATTCTCCAAAGGAAGGAAGTCTTTACCAGAAGGCTCCTCAGGTTGGTTTCCTTTTACTGGCATAAGAGATGTCATTTGATGGTTTGCCTTGAAACTGAATCCAAACATTTCATCACTGCCTGTCCAGATTAACTTCATCAGCCAGAATAAAATGTGAACAACCTGAAACATTCACAAGGGTTTGGCTGTGATACACAATGTGTTTCTCAGGACATGGTTTTTGTAATGTCCCATCTCCTGACCTGTCAGAGATGGGAGAGTGCTGTGGAAGGGAGATTACCAAACCATGTCAAGCACCAGGAAAATTAGAGAGAAAGGAGAAAAACCTCTCTGGCATTAGGGAAATGAGGTCTTCAGAAGAAAAAGAGTGTCTGCCATAAAACTGAAAAAGAAAAAAGTCTTTCACAATAATCATAATTATTTTGCCACAGTAGTATAATTTAGTCATTAAAAAAGAGTTGCCGTAAAATAAGCATATCCTTCATAGCTACATCAATAAATTATCATGGAAGTGGCTGTCCCAGCTCAGGCTACAGTAGACAAAGTGGTCTATCATGTTGCCATACTCAAATGCAGCTTTCACAAGAACTAAACCAGCACTAGGGTACAGTGCTGTTCCTGTGTTAGACCCATACCTCTAAGCTTCGGTCTCAGTAACAGTAACAGAGTAAGAACTCACTAACAGAGCAGAACCCTGGAAGTATAATATGTAATTCTGCCCTGTGATACATAGCAGAACCATCTCTTACAATATGGGAACATAGGGTTTTCAAGTGACACTAACATCCTTTTGAATAGCAGTGTGGGAACAGAGCAAGCACCCTAGGAGGGGCTCCAGCTCATGCAGCATGCCAGTACTGCATGGTTCAAATCCTGCATAGTCTCAGCCCAGTATAAATGAAGTTAGATGAATTTCTGAAATTGATCTTCCAGAAGTGCTAGAACTTCAAAGTGAGTGGAATAGGACAAAAATGTATTGATATGTCAGGAAAAAAAATAGGGTATTATTTAAATTATTGGAACTTTGAGGAAAAGGGCTGAAGGGATGTAGGGGGTAAAACCAGTTTTGTAGCACATCTTATGAGAAATGCATCCACCTCTGGGGTCCCCAGCACAGGAAGGACATCGATCTGTTAGAGCAAGTCCAGAGAATGGCCACCAGGCTGATTACAGGGATCGAGCACCTCTCCTACAAGGAAAGCCTGAAAGAACTGGGGTTGTTCACTCTGTAAAAGAGAAGGGATCTTCCAGGAGCCTTTTCTGAAGGGAACCCACAAGACAGACGGAAAGTCAGTTTACAAGATCATGTAGTGACAGGACAAGGGCGAACTTTCTTCAAACTGGAGAGCAGATTTAGGTTATATATTAGGAAGAAATTCTTTACTGTGAAGCTGCTGAGGTTGCCAAGGAAGAGGTTGCCAAGAAAAGCTGAGGATTCTCCACTCCTGGTGACAATAAATCACCTTAAAACCTCTGTCCGGACGGTCTCTGGTCTCCCCGTGTGTTTGTGGGCAGCGGGGAGCAGCAGGCCCCAGAGCAGAACGGCTGGAGCTCTGCAGGAGGCAGCTCGGACCCTCCGCACGCGTGCCTGCCCGGCCAACCTCCCTCCGGCACTCCCAGCCGGCCCGGGGAGAGAGGTTTTTTCCATCCCACAGGGGCCGTGCAGGTCTGTGGGGCCCGCGCAGGGCAGACAGGGCCGCGGGTGCGGGCGTTCCTCGGCCCACGGCGGAGACCCCGCTGCGCCCTGCCCGCGGCTCCCTCAGAGCGCGCGCGGCCGCCA